>OZ018338.1:4693724-5176224 GCA_963969495.1 Ceratothoa steindachneri | reverse complement strand
GCCCCTTCGGTCCCTTCCCTCAAAAGACCTGCTGGCAAGAATATTGAACCTTGCCGGGGTCAAGGCCTGTGCCTTCCCCACACAAGACTAGTGACAATACAGCCAACGGGACCTGCGATGTCTTGGGAGGGGATGGCCAACTGGAGGCCCCTCCTGTGACACACATGGTTCTTGAGGAACCCCATCCTCAGACGGTAGGGCCTTCCATGGGGAAAGAATCCGGGCTCGGCGCCAAACACCGAACCCGAATCCGCCCCTATGCAAGGTCCTCCTCAAACGGATGGGGTCTCTGAGACAGTACAAGGAGGGGAGGGATCTCCTCCGACAGGGGCCCCTACGACTACCAGGACCTTCTCCATTTCGGAGAAGGACCTGGCTGAGGCCGGTCCATCTGGCCTAGGGACTTCTGCTGGCGGAGGTGAGAAGCGTGTTCATTCCCCGCCCTCCTCTCCAAAAAAGAAAAAGAACAAGAAGACTCGGGGCTCCTCTCTATCCGCGGGGGCAGCGGGAACGGATGGGTCTGCTGCCACTTTGGTAGGCAACCAAGCCAAGATTGGCACATCCGGCCCCTCTACCCCTCCGTGTGCGGAGCCCCTGACTAAGACCAAGAGTGCACAGGGCGGAGCCTCTATGACATCGCGGCCCCTCATTCAGAGGTTACCTAGCGTTTTCGAGCCCGCTGGCTTCAAATGCTTCCTCGTTATTCGCTCCACTGATGGCACCATGTTGTCCAAGGGCAACATGATCCATTAGAGGAGAGGATTAGCTAGTGCAATTGGTAGAGTGCCGAAGGTCACCCGTTTCTCGGACGGGAGCCTTCTGGCGAATCCCGCTGAGGAGGCTAAGATAAGTGCTCTTCGTGAGTGTGACGCCGCACTCTACCATGAACTTTGTGAAAGGAGTAGTTTATGCGAGGGAACTCGTTGACTACTCCATTGAGGACATCACCCTAGAGCTGGCCGACCATGGGGCGGTCAAGGTCGAACGTGTGATGAGAAAACAGGGAGGGGCCTCAAGACCCACCCCTACACTCTTCGTCACGTTCGACTTTGACAAGCTCCCTGAGTCGGTGCGTGCCGGTTGGTACCGCTATCGCGTGAAGGCATTCGTGCCACTGCTGCGGCGGTGCTATTACTGTCACCGCTTCGGCCATACAAATCGCTCATGTAGACGGGTTACCCGAAGTCTGTGTAAATTGCTCAAACGTCGCACACGATAAGTCCAAATCGTGTTGGCCAAGTGTGAAATTTGCGGAGAGCCAAACCCTGCTGCTTCAAAGCAATGTGGTGCATATCTCCTTGAGAAAGAAATCCTGGCCGTTCAGGCCTAGGATTGACTATCATTCCGCGAAGCTAAGGACTTGGTCCTGGCGCGCCCGGCTCTGCCTGGGACGTCATATGCCTCAATAGTTAGAAAGGCAATAGTATAGAAAGGCACCCTCTGCTCCTGGCCCATCCAGACCAACGAGCACGGTTGTTTCCGCGCCCATTCGGAGCCCTTCTGCGGGCTCTACACAACCCGGGCGCCCCCCTGGTAAAGCTGCAGCAAAAAGGGGTTCCTACCCAGCCCTGGCTACTAAAACCAGGGCTCCCCCCCCTCTTTCCCCAGCGTGACCGTTTCCCGTAAGGCGATACGGCCACGCGCCTCCACCGAGTCGTTAGACTCACAGGATGCAACACCCCTGAAGTTGGTCGCTAGACCATCTTCCGGGGTTTCGAAAGGACAGCAGCAAAGGAGCTTCGGCTCCTTCGCCCACGCCTAATGGTGGAGGGAGTGGCTCGGAGACGGTGGTTCCTCGAAAAGAGGGCCCCCCCGCCTCCGAAGCCGCAACGCCCGCCTAAGGTTTCGAGGCGGAGGGAGGAAAAGACTCTCATAGCGAGCCCAACCTCCCCCAATAAGTCCTCGAAGGTGACAGCGCATTCAGCGCCCGGGGTTCTGCCCCCGGGAAGCGTACGGCCATTCCTGTGAGGGTCTTCTGTTCTTGGAAGGCCGCCGCGTCTTCTCCGAGCTAGGCCTGGAGGGCATATTCCTTCAATGGAATTGCCGTGGACTCAGGGCCAACTGGGAGGAGCTGCGGAGGCTCATCTCGTCCCGTTCCCCGTTAGCTATCTTTTTGCAGGAGACCATGCTAGGCGCGTGCCACCTGCCTGCCCTCCCGGGGTATAAGGGTCTCGCGACCCCACCACCGCGGGATTGCCAGGCTGGGGGATGCGCGGTTTACACCCGGCATGATGTCTCTGTTCTTTCTTTATCTTTAGATACCTCCTTAAAGGCAGTGGCTGTTCAGCTGCACCTGGATAGGAGGTATACTATCATTTCTGCATACATTCCATCGTCAGCAGACTTCGACGCGGGGGACTTCTTCCGCGTCGTGGCACGGTTGCCGAGGCCCTTTCTCTTGCTTGGAGATCTTAATGGGAGGCATCCTCTTTGGGGAGATTACTCCATAAATCCTAGGGGACAAGTCCTTGCCGATCTGATCGAAGAGCTTGAGATGCGTGTCCTAAACGTGGAAGAGTTTACGCATCACTGTCCGAGAACCGCTTCATTTTCTCGCCTTGACCTATCTTTGTGCTCTTCGGATGCACAGCCTGATTTTGATTGGGGGGTGGTCGATGACCTCCATGGTAGTGATCCCTTTCCCATTCAAATATCATTTTCAGGTCAACTGCCGCCTGAGAGCCCACCTCGGTGGTGCTTGGCGCGTGCGCGGTGGCCTGCATTTCAGGAAATGACTGAATTCTCTATCAGTTGAGGAGTTTAGGTCGGTTGATGAGGCCGTTGAGTTCTTCTCCGGCAACCTCATCGCCGCGGGCCTGACTACTATTCCTAGAACGTCTGGCCGTTTTGCACGCCGACCACTCCCATAGGACCGCAATCTCGGACCCCGCGTCCGTGGCGGAATCCTTCGCGACTGCTTTTTCGGCATTCTCTAGCCGGGATGCTGCTCCGCCAGCATTCAATGCACGTCGTCATGTCGCGGAAGGCCGCCGGCTGGACTTTACCTCCAGAGGCGGAGAACCCTTCAACGACAGGTTTACTGGGAGCGAGTTGCGCTGCGCTCTCGCTTCGTGCGCGGACACCGCCCATAGTCCGGACGATGTCCCGTACGCCATGCTTCGCACCTGGGTGAGCGAGGCATGGTGTTTGTTAGATTTGTTCAACAGGATCTGGGTGGAGGGTCTTCACCCAGATTCCTGGCGAATCGCTACTGTGCTCGCCTTTCGCAAGCCGGGGAGAGATCACTCTACTCCGACCGGTTTCCGCCCAATCTCTCTAACCTCTTGCGTGTGCAAGTTGATGGAGAAATTGGTAAATGTTAGACTAGCCTTTTTCCTGGACACCGGAGGCCATCTGTCTTCTGCACAGTGCGGCTTCCGCAAGTTTCACTCCACGTCGGATGCCCTGCTCCGACTGGAAAATGCCGTCTGCGAGGCTTTCCTTCGTAGACAGCACTACGCCACGGTGTTTTTCGATCTGGAGAAGGCCTATGATACGGCATGGCGATACGGTATCATGGAGACTCTCCACACGGTGGGGGCGAGGGGACGCCTACCAGTCTTTATATCTGAATTTTTGCGAGATCGTCGATTCCGTGTACGGGTGTGGGGAGCTCTCTCGGCCCAAAGGAGCAGGAAGAGGGTGTCCCGCAGGGAAGTGTCCTCAGTGTCACTTTCTTCGCCCTGAGCATCGACGGCATCACCTCGGTGCTGCCGGAAGATCTTCTCGCTACGCTCT
Source organism: Ceratothoa steindachneri (assembly GCA_963969495.1). Classification (NCBI taxonomy): domain Eukaryota; kingdom Metazoa; phylum Arthropoda; class Malacostraca; order Isopoda; family Cymothoidae; genus Ceratothoa; species Ceratothoa steindachneri. The sequence continues at coordinate 5,172,486 of OZ018338.1, read as the reverse complement.
ACGTGGACGACCTTTCGATCTCTTTTGGCGCGGCTCAGATGCCAACTCTGGAGCGTGGACTCCAACAGGCATTGAACCGCGTCTCTCGCTATGCCGAAGCGCACAGGTTTCAGTTTTCTTTGGCCAATGCTAAGGTGGTGCATTTCTGCCGCCATCCACGGCTCCACCCCGACCCGGATTTGTTTCTTAATGGGGTGCGACTGGATGTGGTTGAGTTGCACCGTTTCCTTGGTCTTGTATTCGACCGACGCCCCACCTGGGATGCTTATATTCGCAGCCTTAGGGTCTCTTGTACCCGCGCCATGGATATTCTCCGTTCCGTGACGTTCAGCGCTTGGGGCGCTGATAGGGCTACTGCCCTACTTTTTTATCGATCCTTTGTTCGTTCGAAGCTCGACTACGGATGCGTGTTTTATTCATCCGCAGCCGAGCATTTATTGCGGAATGTGGATTCGATCCACCACACCGGCCTCCGCCTTGCGACCGGTGCCTTCCGCACTTCCCCCATTGAGAGCCTGTTGGTCGATGCTGGGGAGATGCCAATCGCTCTGCGCCGCGTGCAGTGCATCACTCGCCTGTACGCGCGAGCCCGGCGCCTCCCTCAGTCGCCAACAGCTTTCACTGCATCCGCAGCTGATCTCGACGGTGCCTATGCCGCCGAGAGACGCCAGTCATACCCTAAGCCCTTTTGGTTTAGGGCCAGGAAACTCGTTTGAGAGCTAGATATAAGCTCTCGGCCGGTGGCGCCCCTGGTTCTGCCCAGGACGCCACCCTGGAGGGTACCAAATTTGGCTATTTGTCGCCACGCCTCTGCTCCCAAAGCTTGTACGGCTTGGGAGTATTGCGTTCGACCTTTTTGGAGCACACCTAGTGTCACGCTGGAACCGTGCCAGTGTATGCGGATGGCTCCAAGTCTCAAGAGGGGGTCGGCTTCCACGCCGTATCCTCTCTGTTTGAAGTCAGCGGGGCTCTGCCAGGCGGTGCGTCTGTCTTCACGGCCGAGCTGGTGGCAATACACCACTCGGTACGGGAGATTACGCGACATGCTTGGTTCGGAGACCGGATTGTGATCTATAGCGACTCACAAAGCGCCCTGAGTGCTCTCGGGGCATTGGAATTTCCTCATCCCCTGGTTCGCGATATCCGTGACGCTACGGTTTTGGCGATCCTGGCAGATGTCGAGATTATCTTCTGCTAGGTTCCTGGACATGTAGGGAATGAGGGCGCCAAAGAGTCCGCGAGGACTCTGCGATCGGACCAGCGTTTCGCTCTTCCTCACACCGACTACATGGCAGGAATACGGGCAGCTCTTCGGACTGCTTGGCAAAGAAGATGGGAGACGGTCGAAGGGAACTTAAAGTTGCGTGCCATTGCCCTGTGACTGTTCCCATGGACCTATCCCCCAATGCCGCGACGGCTTCAGGTCGCTTTCTGTCGTCTCCGAATCGGACACACTCGTGTGACGCATCGCTATTTGATGGAGCGCTCGCCTGTGCCCTATTGCGACGACTGCGTCGTCCCCCAGACTGTTCGGCACATTCTTGTTGAATGTCCCAGTCTGGGTGATCTTTGCGCACGTTACCTGTCCCGGTACCGGGATGGGCGGGGTCGCTACCGCCTGTCCCTTGTACTCGGGACGAGTGCGTGCACATTGACTGGTGGACTTGTTGACTTCTTGGGGTAGGCCGGCCTTCCTATTATTTAATAGGGTTTGTTTTTTTGTTTTGTTTTTTGCATTTTTTTCCCCTTTTAGGTTGCACGCTTCTGCGCAGGGGGGGACCTCCCCCCGACGCACCAGCTTGCTTCCTTTCTTCCTTTTTGGGGTGTTTTTTTTTTTGTCTCTTTAATTTTATTTTAAAGTAGCCTAGAACTAGGCCAGTTTTAATACGGCGACTAATGCCCAAGTAGGCAGTCGCCAGATGAGCTCTTAAAAAAAAAAAATCATTTCGTAATTTATTAAAATTAAACAATATTTATTTTCCAAAATAAATTAACATTATTTTTTTCACATAATAATCAGAATTAATGTTTCAATTTGTAACTTACAAAACTTGTTTTTGCTTAGCTTGTATAATTTATTTTTTAAACCCCATTAAAATGGCTACTACATTTCAAACAAAAGCAAGATCTGCCGTGTTTGAGTATTTTATTGCCTCAAATGATGGCAAACATTTTATCTGACATTGTAAGAAAGATAATGATGATGCTAATGTAGCTGAGCAATTTTGTGGAACCAAAATTAGTTCTATGGTCACTACAAGCGGCACTACCAGCTCTGATTCAAAAAGACTGGCTATGACTGGCAAGACATCAAATTTGAAAAGGCATCTACAGAGATTTCATCCAAAGATATATGAAATTGTAAACCAGAAAATCACTTGAGTGACTACTTCAACTGGAAATATGAAACATACTGTTAGACAAATTTCACCAATAACAAGTTTTTTTTGTAACAAACAAAGTTACTGTCACAATGACCTGATATGATAAATTTAATAATCATATTATAGAAATGGTGGTAAAACACAGTATACCTCTAATTTTTTTCTTAAAACCAGCCCCCGAAAGGGGCGCGGCGATTTGCCATCCTGGCCGCCGTACTGACGGGATCCAGCGCTCCGTCCGGCCCTAGCTTAGCCTCTCTTCCTTCCTTCAGATAGCCTGTATTTCTCCCCTACTATGTCGCTTTTCAAACAACCTCTCCCACAGCTTTCTCTGGTCAGCCTCTAATTTCACAGGGGAGATGCTGACCTTCTCAGCCAACCGTCCCGGATCGGGGCTGAGGGGGGGGGGGGGGGAGAATGCTCCCTAACCGCTGAGCTCCGGTCTGGGGTGGTTGGTTTTTACCAACCTGCTTCATCCCCACCCATACCTACCTCGCATCCCTTTTCCTCTCCTCTTCACAATCTATCTTTTTTACGCCGTGTTCCCCCGTAAGGGGCGCGGCGATTTGCCATCCTGCCCGCCGTGCTGAGGGGACTCAGCACCCCGTCGGACCCCAGCTTAGCCTCTTCTCCTTCCTTCAAAACACTTGTTTCCTTGCTTTTCATACAACCTCTCCCACAACTTTATCTGGTCAGCCTCTAATTTCACAGGCTAGATGCTGACCTTCTCAAGCCAACCGTCCCAGATCGGGGCTGGGGGTGGGGGGGATGGGACAATGTTCCCTAACCCCTGAGCTGCGGTTTGAGATGGTTTTTTTTTAACAACCCACTTCATCCCCACCCATACCTTCCTCGCATCCCTTTTCCTCTCCTCCTCTTCACAATCTACTTTTTTACGCCGTGTTTAAGGGGGAGCCGCCATGCCGATGGACTGCCAGGCCACCAGGCGGGAGGGGTGGTCCCAAATGGTGGCGCCTGGTTCTGCCGGGCCTGTAAGCACCTCTTGCAATGCGGGCAACTGTAAGAGGTGGTGAGCGATTGCTTCCCGTAAAACAAAGAGGGTCACCATGCCCAATGATGCAAAAAAATAAACATCTTTCCGTAATTTCCCCTTGCTCATCGACGGAGCCGCCCTCGGGCAGCTCCACCGAAAAAATGGACGTCTCCCCCTGTGCTTGCGCAGGGAACCCTCCATATTTCTTTAACCGGAGAGTAGGCTTACTCCTCTCCTACGCCTACGGGTGAAGGGGACTCCCTCCTTCTCTGGAGGTGCTTTCGGGCACCTCCCTATTTCCAGCGGTAGTCCCTCATTTTCTTTCTAGGGGGACTGCCAAGAAAGCCAGCAGGCAGCATATTGCCGACCGCCCCTCGTGTAAGCGGCTTGGTAGGGAAAATCTCCTTAGGGGGGAGAGGGAAGCCAGGCACCTTCGGTCGCTTCCCTCAAAAGACCTGCTGGCAAGAATATTAAACCTTGCCGGGGTCAAGGCTTGTGCCTCCCCACAAAAGACTGGTGACGCTGCCAACGGGACCTGCGATGTCTTGGGAGGGGATGGCCAACTGGAGGCCCCTCCTGTGGTAGACATGGTCCTTGAGGAAACCCAAGCCTCAGACGGTAGGGCCTTCCATGGGAGGGAATCCGGGCTTGGCACTAAGCACCGAACCCGAATCCGCTCCTATGCAAGGTCCTCCCCAAATGGCTGAGGGCTCCGAGGCAGTACAAGGAGGGGAGGGATCTCCTCGAACCGGTGCCCCTGCGACCACCAGGACCTTCTCCATTCCCGAGAAGGACCTGGCTGAGGCCGGTCCATCTGGCCTAGGGGCTCCTATTGGCGGAGGTGAGAAGCGGGTTCATTCCTCGCCCTCCTCTCCAAAAAAGAAAAAGACCAATAAGACTCAGGGCTCCTCTCCATCGCAGGGGCTGCGGGGACGGATGGGTCTGCTGCCACTTTGGTAGGCGACTAAGCCAAGAACGGCACATCCGGCCCCTTTACTCCCCCGTGTACGGAGCCCCTGACTAAGACCAAGAGTGCACAGGGCGGAGCCTCGATGACATCGGGGCCCCTGATTCAGAGGTTACCTAGCGTTTTCGAGCCCGCTGGCTTCAAACGCTTCCTCGTTATTCGCTCCACTGATGGCACCATGTTGGCCAAGAGCAACATGATCCATCAGAGGAGAGGATTAACTAGTGCAATTAGTAGAGAGCCGAAGGTGACCTGTTTCTCGGACGGGAGCCTTCTGGCGAATGCGTTGAATACTCAATTGAGGACATCACCCTAGAGCTGGCCGACCATGGGGCGCCCGCTTAAGGTTTTGAGGCGGAGGGAGGAAAAGACTCGCATGGCGAGCCCAACCTCCCCCAATAAGTCCTCAAAGGCGACAGCGCCCGGGGTTCTGCCCCCGGGAAGCGTACGGCCATTCCCGTGAGGGTCTTCTGTTCGAGGAGGGCCCCCGCGTCTCCTCCGAGCTAGGCCTGGAGGGCATATTCCTTCAATGGAATTGCCGTGGACTCCGGGGCAACTGGGAGGAGCTGCGGAGGCTCGTCTCGTCCCGTTCCCCGTTAGCTATCTTTTTGCAGGAGACCATGCTAGGCGCGTGCATCCTGCCCGCCGTCCTGGGGTATAAGGTTCTTACGACCCCACTACCGCGGGATGGCCGGGCTAGGGGATGCGCTGTTTACACCCGGCATGATGTCTCCTTTCTTCCTTTCTCTTTAGATACCTCCTTTCAGGCAGTGGCGGTGCAGCTGCACCTGGATAGGAAGTATACTATCATTTCTGCATACATTCCACCGTCAGCTGACTTCGACGCGGCGGACTTCCGCCGCGTCGTGGCACGGTTGCCGAGGTCCTATCTCTTGCCTTGAGATCTGAACGGCAGGTATCCTCTCTGGGGAGATTACTCCATAAATCCCAGGGGACAAGTCTTTTGTGATCTGATGGAAGAGCTTGAGATGGGTGTCTTAAACGTGGATGAGTTTACGCATCACTGTCCGAGAACCGCTTCATTTTCTTGCCTTGACCTATCTTTGTACTCTTCGGATGCACAGCCTGATTTTGATTGGAGGGTGGTCGATGACCTTCATGGTACTGATCCCTTTCCCATTCAAACATCATTTTCAGGGCAACTGCCGCCTGAGAGGCCACCTCGGTGGTGCTTGGCGGAGGCGCGGTGGCCTGCATTTCAGGAAATGACTGAATTATCTATCTCACTCGAGGAGTTTAGGTCGGTAGATGAGGCCGTTGAGTTCTTCTGGCAACCTCATCGCCGCGGGCCTGACTACTATTCCTAGGAAGTCTGGCCGTTTTGCACGCCGACCACTCATATGGTAGTCTGCCGAGTGTGAGACGGCCCTCAAACAGAAGCGTTATGCCTACATGCGCTATAAGCACCGCCCGAACGTTTTCACTGTCTCTGAATTTCGTCGGGCTAGGGCTAGGTCCTGGAATATTTCGAAGCACGCCCGCTGCTCTTCTTGGCGGGCATACGTGTCTTCACTTAACGGGAAGACCCCTTTAGCAGATGTGTGCAGGCGAGTCAAAAGGATTCGGGGCAAGTTCTCGCAGGCACGCCCTCCCGTTCTCCAGGAGATTGGGACCGCAATCTCGGACAGCGAGTCTGTGGCGGAATCCTTAGCGACCGCTTTTTCCGCATTCTCTAGCCGCGATGCTGCTCCGCCAGCATTCAATGCACGTCGTGATGTCGCGGAAAGCCGCCGGCTGGACTTTACCTCCAGAGGCGGAGAACCCTTCAACGACAAGTTTACTGTGAGTGAGTTGCGTTCCGCTCTCGCTTCGTGCGCGGACACCGCCCATGGTCCGTACGATGTCCCGTACGCCATGCTTCGACACCTGGGTGAGCGAGGCATGACATTTCTCTTAGATTTGTTCAACAGGAATTGGGTGGAGGATCTTCTCCCAGATTCCTGGCGAATCGCTACTGTGCTCGCCTTTTGCAAACCGGGAAGAGATCACTCTACTCCGACCGGTTTCCGTCCAATCTCTTTAACCTCTTGCGTGTGCAAGTTGATGGAGAAATTGGTAAATGTTAGACTAGCCTTTTTTCTGGACAGCGGAGGCCATCCGTCTTCTGTACATTGCGGCTTCCGCAAGTTCCACTCCACGTCGGATGCTTTGCTCCAACTGGAAAATGCCGTCTGCGAGGCTTTCCTTCGTAGACAGCACTACGCCACGGTGTTTTTCGATCTGGAGAAGGCCTATGATACCCCATGCCGATACGATATCATGGAGACTCCACACGATGGTGGCAAGGGGACGCCTCCCAATGTTTATATCTGAATTTTTGCGAGATCGTCGCTTCTGCGTACAGGTTGGGGGGAGCCCTCTCCGGCCCAATGGAGCAGGAAGAGGGTGTGCCGCAGGAAAGTGTCCTCAGTGTCACACTCTTTGCCCTGAGCATCAACGGCATCACCTCGGTGCTGCCGGAAGATGTTCTCGCTACGCTCTACGTGGACGACCTTTCGATCTCTTTTGGCGCGGCCCAGATACCTACTCTGGAGCATCGACTAAAACAGGCATTAAACCGCACAGGTCTAGGTTTTCCTTGGCCAAGACTAAGGTGGTGCACTTCTGCCGCTATCCACGGCTCCACCCCGACCCAGACTTGTTTCTTCATGGCGTACGCCTGGAAGTGGTTGAATCGCACCGTTTCCTTGGTCTTGTATTTGACCGATGCCTCACCTGAGAGGCTCATATTCGCATCTCCCACCCGCCACAAGGTCCACTCACTCACTCGTGAGACGCCTGTCAGATCTGAAGGAGACAAAATACACAGATACCTATTTTCTTTTATTAAAATAACAAACTTATCCATCACCCAATACAATTAATTACCTAACAATGTAAATATATAAGAAAAACGTACAACAAAAATATACACAAATAGGTGCTCCCACTTCAACCTCCCTCAATATGCGCAACACAAAATGTATACAGGTCAATATAGGCGCAAAACCATAAATATAAACAATTACCAAACAACTGGTTTTCGAAAGCACCAATGTTTTTCTCCACCTCTCTCTCTCTCTCTCTCTCTCTCTCTCTCTCTCTCTCTCTCTCTCTCTCTCTCTTCTCTTGCTCTCTTTCTCTTTCTTTTTTTCTTTATCTTTCTTTTTTTCTTTATCTTTCTCTTGCTCTCTTTCTCTCTTTCTCTCTCTCTGTCTCTCTCTCTTTCTCTCTCTCTTTCTCTCTCTCTCTCTCTCTCTGTCTCTCTCTCTCTCTTTCTCTCTCTAACACTCGTGGCCACCACAAAACCCGCAATTGAGCCGGCTCAGTTAGTTTAATGGTTACTAAAGGTGTCCCCGGGGCGTTTTTGCACGTTATGGGACAGTTCACTTCAACCTCCCTCAATATGCGCAACACAAAATGTATACAGGTCAATATAGGCGCAAAACCATAAATATAAACAATTACCAAACAACTGGTTTTCGAAAGCACCAATGTTTTTCTCCACCTCTCTCTCTCTGTCTCTCTCTCTCTCTCTCTCTCTCTCTCTCTCTCTCTCTCTCTCTCTCTCTCTCTCTCTCTCTCTCTTCTCTTTCTCTTTCTCTTTGTCTCTTTCTCTTTCTCTCTTTCTCTCTGTCTCTCTCTCTCTGTCAAGGATACAATCAAATCTACGAACTCCAACGTTATATCCGACCACGAGCTCCTATGCGTTGACCTAGAGATCGGTCCTGTCAGATACAGGACCCTGCTGCTTTACAGACCCCCTTTCCCAACCCGTTGAGAAGGACAGGGAACTGTACCAGCTGCTGGGTGAGCTGGTTCAAGGCAGAGTGTTCATCGTTATGGGCGATTTCAACAGCCAAGTTGACTGGAAAACCAGAGCAGCCTGTGACGAGAGCGCGCTACTCCTGGAGTTCGCCAACAACGAGTTCCTCACTCAATGGGTCAGAGAACCGACGAGAGGAGACAATATCCTCGACTTGGTCTTCACCTCTAAGGATGATATCGTTGAGGATATCTCTGTAGGCGAAGAGCTCGGTGCCAGTGATCACCAGCTAGTTAGATTTAGCGTCAAGATCCCGAAGGTAAGGTCTGTTGCCAGTCAATCAAAGAAACTTGACTTGAGAAGAGCAGACTTTGCAAGCCTTCGAGCTGGACTGACTGACTTGAGGCTAGAAGTGTGCGATGCCGTTGAAGACTAGTGGAATAGTTTCAAAACCACATTCATGAGTCTTCAATCGCGTTTCATCCCACTGAAATGCCCCCGTCTGTCTTCTGTTCAACCTAAGTGGTTTAATCGAGAAATCGGCCAACTGCTTAGGGAAAAGAGAACTATGTACCGGCAATCGAAGATCTCGGGTGACTTTGACGAATACCGGAGGCTAACCAGGAGAGTGAAGTCCAGCATAAGGGCGGCTAAGCGGTCTGAGGAATTCCGAGTGGCGAGACTCTGTTGTAAAGAGAATCCCAAGAAGTTCTTTGGATATGTAAACAGCCGTAAACCAACCCGTCGAACGATTAGCCCTTTGAGGAACGAGGAGGGGACATTAAAGCATTCAGATGCAGAAAATGCTAACCTCCTCAATGACTACTTCTCTTCAGTGTTTACTGAACAATGTTGTCCCATCCCCCATCCGACGGATTCCTACTAGGGGAAAAGCTGGAGGATATGGACTTCCCCGAAGTTGAAATCAAAAAGAAGATCAGTGACCTAATGACGAATAAGTCACCTGGCCCGGATGGGTTTCTACCTAAAGTGTTGAAAGAAGTGGGCGATCAAGTGTCTCGACACCTGAGCGCAATCTTCAACATGTCAATCCGGACCAAATGCGTTCCTAGAGACTGGCGTGAGGCGGAGGTGACTCCAATCTTCAAGAAAGGAGATCGTAACCAACCGTCGAACTACCGACCTATCAGTCTGACTTCGATAGTCGGTAAACTCATGGAAAGCATCATGGTGGACAAAGTGACGTCGTATTTAGAGTCAAACCTGCTACTGAGGAGTTCCCAGCACGGCTTCCGAAGGCAACGGTCATGCCTGACGAACCTTGTAGAATTCTTCCACTTCGTTTTCAATGAGCACGATCGGGACAAGGCGGTGGATGTGGTCTACCTAGACTTTCAGAAAGCCTTTGATAAGGTACCACACCGCCGCCTTCTCCGGAAAGTGCGAGCGCTTGGCATAGATGGAAAGGTAGCCGGCTGGATCGAGAACTGGCTAAGTGGCAGACGGCAACGGGTGGTGGTGAATGGACAGTCTTCTAAGTGGGTGCCCGTTACTAGCGGGGTGCCTCAAGGTTCTGTCCTGGGGCCACTACTATTCATCATCTACGTCAACGACATGGACGGTGACATGGTTGCGAAGATTTCCAAATTTGCCGACGATACCAAGCTTGGTATGAACGTTGCAAAGGATGGAAATACTGCCCGCCTGCAGGAAGATCTTGGGAAGATTGGGGAGTGGTCGGACACGTGGCAAATGCCTTTTAACGTGGGGAAATGCAAAGTGATGCATATCGGCTACAGAAACCCCCAATCTCAGTATATCCTTAAGGGCACTGCTATTGAATCCACCGACACTGAGAAGGACTTGGGTGTAACAATCACTAGTGACCTCAAGTTCTCGAAACAGTGCATTGAGGCGGAGAAAAAGGCCCAAAGGATGCTAGGCTATATTAAGCGCTAGTTTGGTTATCGGAACCAGGAGATTGTACTGTGCCTGTACAACTCACTCGTCTGACCGCACCTGGAGTATGCCGTACATTTTTGGAGTCCTTCATTGCGAAAGGATATCGTGAGATTGGAACGCGTACAAGCCAGGGCAACCAAGCTGATTCCCTCTATCTGACATAAAAGTTATGAGGATAGACTAAGGGAATTAGATCTGTTCTCGCTGGAAACCCGTAGACTGCGTGGTCAGCTCATCGAAGTTTTCCAAATACTTCGAGGGTTTGACAATGTTGACTACCGGGATATTTTCACACTGAGTGAGAACAGAACGCGCAATCCCGGCTTCAAACTTGAACTGAAGCGTTACAACTGCAATCTGTGTGGAAATTTTTTCACCTACAGTATCTGCGGAAGTGGAACGCACTTCCAGGGAAAGTTGTCAATAGTGAATCTGTTGACCAGTTCAAGTCAAGACTAGACAAAGTCTTGAAAAGTGGCCGTTTAGGGACGCAAAACAATTGAGCAGCCATGTGCCTGCTTGATTGCTAGTCCAAAGGTACCCTCTTGGTATGGACCGTAAGGTCTCCTAGGGTACTTGCTTTCCTCTGAACTCCTTGTAACTCTCTTTCTCTCTCTCTCTCTCTCTCTCTCTCTCTCTCTCTCTCTAACACTCGTGGCCACCACAAAATTCGCAATTGAGCCGGCTCAGTTGGTTTAAGGGTTACTAAATGATCCCCGGGGCGTTTTTGCACGTTATGGCACAGTTCACTCGCTCTCCCTGAGCTTGGGGCGGGGAAGAAAGTGCACTCGAGCGGTTTTGGCGATCTGGGTGTATGTCGAGATTATCTTCTGCTGCGTTCCTGGACATGTAAGAATTGCGGGGAATGAGCGCTCTGAAGAGTCCGCGAGGACTCTGCGACCGGCCGCGTTTCGCTCTTCCTCACACCGTCTACATGGCAGGAATACGGACAGCTCTTCGGACTGCTTGGCAAAGAAGATGGGAGACGGTCGAAGGGAACTTAAAGTTGCGTGCCATTGCGCCGCGACTGTTCCCATGGACCTATCCCCCAATGCCGCTGCGGCTTCAGGTCTCTTTCTGTCGTCTCCGAATCTGGCACACTCGTGTGACGCTCGCTATTTGATGGAGCGCTCGCCTGCGTTGTACTTCAGACTGTTCGGCACATTCTTGTCGAATGTCCCAGTCTGGGTGTTCTTCGCGCACGTTACCTGTCCCGTTACCGGGATGGCCGGGGTCGCTACCGCCTGTCCCTTGTGCTCGGGACGAGTGCGTGCACATTGACTGATGGATTAGTTGACTTTTGGGGGGGAGGCCGGTCTTCTCCCTATTATTTAACCAGTTTTTTTTTATTTTGTTTTTTGTTTTTGCCCTTATAGGTCGCACCCTCCTGCGCCGGGGGGACCTCCCCCCGACGCAGGAGCTTGCTTACTGCTCGTTTCCTTTTTTCTTTTTTAATTTTTGGCGTTGGGTTTGGGTTGTTTTTTGTCTTTTTGAATTTGATTTTAAAGTAGCCTAGTACCTGGCAGGTTTTTTAATACAGCGACTAATGCCCACTCGGCAGTCGCCAGATGAGCCCTTAAAAAAATGCATCGACCAAGCCTTAAGGAACTTCGGCGTTAGGGCGCGATTAATGGGATGAGCTTGTGACTGATGGGCTCTACGTCCTCTTTTTCCAGGGCAACTAAAAGTCTTTGAGTCTATCAAGTGACATCTTCAGAGGGTGGCCATCTTATCGAAGACTTAATAATGGGTTCCGAAGTAACGCACCTCCCCTTTTGGGTTAGCAATCGGGAGCTGCGGCCTTAAGGGAGTGACCGGCCGTTATGAACACGTAACGATCACCACCTTTTAATGCACCCAAAATTAGAGCCCCTGAAAGGTCCTAAGATCTAGTACGTAGGTGGCGTTGTCTTCGCTTTCCAAGCAGCGGAGCCTCGAGACACCACCCATCTAGAGTCTTCTCGGGCTCTTCGAACGCTTTCTCATCCCTGCTTCTGAAGGAACAAAGTTGTCTGAAGGACAAATCCCATCAACACAAAGGCCTGGCCGCATATCTCGGCAGGGCATCGAGGGCCATCCGTTTCTCGGACGGGACCCTCTTCGTTAATGGGGCTAACCATGCTCATATTGTCAAATTGAATGATCTCCAAATTCTCAATGGCCCACTTTTGCACGTAACCTCACACCCTACTATGAGCTTTGTTAGGTGGGTAGTGTATGCCAGGTAACTGTAAAACTACTCCATCGAAGATAGGGTGGTCAGAGTTGAGCGAGGAAGGGAGGTGTCTGTAGATCCATGCCAACGCTCAGTGTGTGCTGGATGCTATGACTACCTAGTAATGGTATTCGGGCCGTTACCACGATGTTATCATTGCTACCTCTTGAACTTCTTCAATTAGCTAAGACTGGGTATCCCCCAATCTCAAGTAAGCCGTTATTTGGAATTACCGAGACGAGTTTTAACTGCCATGGTCAGAGCTGGGTGTTGCTGCAACGAGTTGCGACTTTGCCGCACTATGAATTTTGAAGTCGCAAAGTCGAAAGTCGCAAACGTTTTGAGAAGTCGGACTAAGCAAAGTCGCACCGCCAGTTTTCCGCGACTTGAACAGGACCAAAGATGACTTTTTTTTTAAAGAAATTGCCGCGGCTGTTTTAAACCAGTTTTAAAGCCCGATTTGGCTAAAAATGTCAAATTTGAGTTGGTAACAGCTAACTTTATTTTTAGCTGATTTTTAACTTTCCTTTTACGATATATTAAATTCTTCACATTATATGAGACTGACGTTACATGAAACTACCCTAAAAGTACCCGAAAAAAGTTTGTCACTCTGAATTTTATTATAAATTAGTAAATTACATACACTTTTCAGGCGTGAACCAAGTTTTAAACCTGTCTTGTCAGTTAAAAACGTTCTAGAATGTGTTATGCCCTACGGCGTTCATCGTGCGAATTAATCTCATTTTCTCGTATTTTAATATGTGCTTATACTTTTATTGTGGCTAAGACGCAAAAATTACTGTAAAGTGTAAGAAGTGGCTAAAATCTAACAGCATTCTACCTTTAACATGCCTTAAATTTAACAGGGCCCTGGGGCAGGCCCTCCTCAGGGGCTATGAGAAGAGGTTTGGCCACCTCTTTGATGATGGCGACCTCCTTATGGTCACAGCCGTCCACCTCAGCCTCATTCCCAATGCCCTGGAGAGCATTGCCCCTGAAAAGGTGGAGGAGATCAGGGACACGATCACTAGGGAGCTAAGTGCCGTCATCAAGCCTAGAGAGGAGGAGCAGCAGCAGCGTCAGCCTGGCCAACCAGAAGTGCAGGGACCCCAGGACTTGGACGCCCGCCTCCTCAACAAGTTGTTTGCTAGAGGCCCGGCCAACCAGCAGCAGGATGTGAGGGAGGTCCTGAGGAAGTATATGGAGGAGTGGGTGCCCTCTAAAGGTGAGCTGGCCTGGTCCCTCTTCCCCTACCAGCGCAGGGAGGTGTGGGTGGACTTATTCATTAAGTACAGTACCCCTCTCCCAAGCTCGGCAGCTGTCGAAAGGCTATTCAGCACGGCCGGGGACCTCCAAAGAGCCAAGAGGTCCTCCCTGGATGAAGTCAACTTTAAGGAGCTTGTGTTCCTCAAAGGGGACATGGACCTCCTGGAGGAGAAGATGAGCCAGGAGGACATGGAGAAAGAGGAAGATGACCAGTAGATATTAGTTTAGGCTGTGTTTTAACTAAAAAATAAAAAACTTAATAAATATGTGTTTTCTGCCTTATAAAAACATGTTTCTGTTATCGCGCTAAAGTTTACTTGATAATTAAGCGAAGTCGCACCGGGAAAAAAAAGTCGCAGTCGCAATGACGTGGGGTGGTGGCAAAAATAGAGTCGCAGTCGCAATGACGTGGGGTGGTGGCAAAAATAGAGTCGCAAAGTCGCTGTGGCACCAGATCCGACAGCCTAGGCGCAAAGTCAAAGTCGCACCTGAAAATTTAAAGTCGCGCCCAGCTATGGTCATGATTCGTGGCATGTGGGTCGTAAGTGTCGACATGCATTTAGGTGCATCAATTGCGCATCAACCAACCATGAACCTACGTATAATAAAGTCTTATGGCCGGACAACTGCGATAAATCTAATAACAGGGTTGACAAGATCTACCTAGTTACAGCTGCGGCCCAAGGTTTTTCGGCACCTGGAATTTTTCTTATTCTTTGAGTTTGTCTATAAATATGTCGGTGTATGTTTTCATGAGCGTATCCCATACGTCTGGAAAGTAAAATAAAAATTTATGAAATAATGGTATCACTATACGGTATGTTACAGTTAAAATGTCTTTATATAACATCATATTTGTTGATTAATACGTTATTCCATGTCGACACGATCTGATAATGATAATGATAAAGTCGAAAATGGATGAAAGAAGTTATACACAAGCTGCACAACCAGGGTCTCAGCTGTCGATATATTGCCCAGAGGGACGACGATCACATTCCGGTTTTCCAGGAGTGTTGAAGAGGATCAGAGAAAGTGGGAAGATCCAAGACCTAACTAACTCTTTCTGGGCAATCAGGGTCGATACGCAATATGACGACATATGTCTGCGTCGCATGAGCCGTCGAAATCGTAAAACCGCATGGACAGAGAGCAGCCAGGTTAATATATTCATCAGAACAGTCCGTCCAAGACTAATTGCACTATGCCTGAAATAATGTAGAGCCCGCCAGAAGCAACGTCAACTGACTTGGGAACGTGCTCACCGCAACTGGACCATGCGTCAGTGGAGTTGTGTCTTATGGTCCCAATTAACGTTACAATTGTTCTCGATCCCAGGCAACCTAAAAGTCTTCAGGATGTCAGGTGAGCAACAGAATCGCGCGTGCATAGTGCCATCAGTAAAGCATACTGTCCGCTCTGTAATGGTATAAGATTACATGTCAACTTAAAGGTGGGTCGTCTCAGCGTTTATGATGGCACCATGAATTTAGAGAAGTACCAAGCTATCATCAGAAATTGCAGGCTGTTATCAAGCCGATACCTCTGAAAAAATGCCCGGAAATTGATTTTCCAGCAGATCAATGCACCATGTCACAAGTCTGCGTCCACCGTACAGTGTTTTCGGGACAGCAATATCACGGTGATGGACTGGCTATAGCAATGCCCTCTGGCATTCCTATAAAATATTAGCATACTTTCCTTTTTAAATCCAATGTTAAAATATCCAATTATTTTCCCAATTAATTTCAACCGTTTCTATTCAATCTTATGTATAACTTATTAATCATTTCAAATAATCCTATATTAATTTATCATTCAAAAATCTCAAATTTTTATATATATTTGTATTTTCAATATATTTTTGTATAAATAATTACATCCAAAAATCGTGGCCAAGATACATTCTTTTTGGCAACACTTACTTTAGTCAAACACACAAATAACACTCTTTCAGCTCTTCCACATTGAATAAAAATATTCCTCACTCGTCTCTCGTCATTCTCGGCGTAAAGACCCGCATACACACTGGTTGCTACCTTGTTACCTATTTACCATTACCCTGTTACCTACTTATCATTACTTATTTACCCTACACCAAGCTTAGTCACGACGATAATTCAGTATTAAACTCATGTTCATTTTGTATAATTAAATTCAAGTTCAATCAATATAATTTCAAATATGTTCCATTTTTGTTAATCTATAATAATATATATTTTGTTCTATCCTCGAGGTATTTCATCCATTCCTTAACGATATCGTAGTCAGCCATTAAGCCTAACTTCGCCATAAGCTCAACCACTCGAGCCTTTTTACGATTCAATAACTCTCCTCAAAAACTTATAGATATAGGTTTGTTTTGAAGTATCTATTTAGGTTCCTACCACGATGACCCTATATCTATACTGGCTACCTCACTCTCCGGATATGAATCCACTGAAGAACCTCTAGCAGGACCTGGAAAAGGCCGCAAGACGTTGTTAACCAGCCTACAATGAGCAACTAAAGGCAGCCATAACCGAGGAGTAGGCCATCATCACACTACACTGATGCTGCACCATCGTGGAGAAAGTAGGCCTCGAAGAATAAATGCTTTCATCACTGACAAGGGACTCGACACACTACTAAGCTTCCTGAATCAGTTTAGTGCTGCTGTAATTTTCAGAGATTTTATCTGTTATATGTAGCTGATGTTACATTTTTTGTCAAATTTGGTATTTTGTTAATTCGTGTTGATTACCTGGTGTCATATTTAACTTGTTGTTATTTATTCCTCCTTATTTCATTGTTATATTTATATTGATATGCAAATAAAAGTTTGGCGACCTGTATTTATTTAATTTCCTAAAATTTCCGGTGTCTGAATACTTTTAGCCGTTTCTGCACTTGTTTAAGAATGTAGTTCTTTCCTTGCAAGACTTACTTCGTTGAGGCTAACCGTCAAGTTAGAAGTAAAACCTTTTCTTCTGAGCATTTTTACCTAGATGCTTTCCGTGTTGTTGGATATAACCTCCCATATCACAAGGTTTCTCGGTCAGGGTATTCTATTTTTCGTAATTTCCCTCGCTCTGCATTGGGGCAAGGCAAACGACGAGAATTTGCAGTGGCTCCACAAAAATATTTCCTGCATTTCAAGCGCTCCGAGCCGGCTCCATTTAAGCTAAGTCGATTCTTTACTCACAAATCATGCGGGTGAGACAGAAATCTTGAACGATATCCAGACCCAGTTAATTGAGATGTCCGTATTGACTGATAATCGAATCATGAGTCATTCCGACATTTCCAATCACGGCCTAAAAGGGAAGATGCATGCTCCTCCCAGTTACTCGCTAAGAGAGGTGCTGCGCATGCGAGGAAACTATGAATGTCTATTTGCCCAGGTTAACGAAAACAGAGCCAACAACAAATGCCCCTCCCCTCCCTGCATAATACTTTTTCTTTAATCCCGTCAAACTCTTTTAATGACATGGATCGTTCCCTTCTTTAGACTTCTGCCGAGATTCACTCAGTACCTAAATGATCTACCAACTACTCCGATTTGACAATTTAAGTCGAATGAACCAAACCCTGAGTGATCGGTTGCTGTCTGCTACTTTTCCGCGGGGGTCGTCTTCCATCAGAAGGTTTTGCACGACTACTCTGATCTCTTAAGGAATACCTTAATTACCTCTCTATATTATGGTAGATGGGAAGTCCCAGATAAGTTTGCCTTGCCCGACTGTTTTTGGCTCTTATTCATGCCATTTTGATTATTAAGACCTCAATTCTATCTAGGTCTTCGACCAGCATCATCCAAGTAGGGACGCAGCAGCAAGGCGTTTCGACGCCCGCCGTGTTCATTAGGAGGTTCTTTATCTAGGCCGGCCATTTCCACTTGTGCGAATTAGGGCACCAGAGTGGTTTCTACACCCCTGACAATAGGTTCAATTTGATAGTGGAACTGTCACTGCGTTCTTCCCAAGTGGAAAGAACTAATAGTTCTTTTCTCCGGCATTAACTTACTGTTGTTTGCATTCGAGAGGATAAGCTCTCGTATTTCGCACTTTCCATTTAATTCCTGGATTTTAAGTATTTAATTCTCTATCCCTTGTTGGGGTTCTGTCATGGAGGAGTTTCTATTTTAGTAACCAAAACTCGTTCCTCGAAATATTTACCATTTTCACCTTCTACATCCCGTCCCACCAGACTTGGCAGTGACTAAGTCTGATATATTCGAAGTTTTACACCAACCACCTCCATTATGATTTTATCACCCTTCATTCCCTTAGGTGATGTCATCCATAATACCAAAGGTCGTTCCACGAATCTCTTTTATAATTATCAAACGTGTTGAGTATTCAATTTTAGTGATTTTATCTTTTATCATATTAAGATAGACCATGCCTGGTAGCTACGAAATCCTTCTCAGCCAACGTCAGACACCGTTTTAAGCATAAATAGCGTTCTTCAACTCGTGGATGCGACTTTTCGTTCCGTTCGCCAACGGAGGGACGATTGTAAACACGTCTTCGATATAGCTCCGTTGCAGCTGGCAGAAATCCAATACAATTTCCTTACATTAGATCAAAGAGTTAAAAAAGGATCCTATGTTGGAATGGGAGGGTTCGGAGCTAGCTTAAACTAAACACCTTCTTTGAATAGGAGGGTTGGAAGCTCACTTAAAATGCATCTCCTCTTCGAATGGAAGTGTTTGGAGCACTCTTAAAATGACCACCCTGTTCAAATGGGAGGGTTAGGATTTCACTTATAACTTCAGGCCTTTTCACTAGGAGAGGCCTGTTCAAGTTCTTTTATGGTGAGCTCACTCCTGTGGTCCTTCACACCAGCATTATCAACTTTCAAGCTTATTGACAACAGCAACAGGATCCACCGCAATGCCTTTTGTCCTCTACATAACCTGCCCACAATTACAAAAAAAAACCACTGCACACTCAAGCGAAATGCACAGTGAGCCACAGCGTAAGTAACGTTCTTGTGAGAGACTTCATGCGTACGCGCTCGGCCGGTTGTTTGTTCGGAAACTAAAATGCTTCGGCAAACCAGTTGGGGGTTTCCCCCCCAAATTTGTTCGTTAACCGATTTGTTTGAAAATTGAACCCTTCGTAAACCGAGTGGATCAATGTATTTCTAACATAACTAAAGTTGGTAATACTTCAGATTCGGAGCGCACGGTAGATGGCGCTGTTAGTCGGCTACAATTTTGGGCTATAGCATATCTCTTATGACGTCAGACAGTAGCATCAGATGTGACCAATCACGGCGTTATATTTTTTTTGTTGTTTTGGGGATTTGTAACTTTTAGTCTATTATTTACTAAATATCTGCGCTCTGCTCAATTATAGTTTTTTTCTAAGTTAGGTAAGGTTTCTTGATGTCTTTTATTGTTTTTTGTTTTGTTTTCGTATTTTTTGTTTGCTGCGAACGATAACAGCTTCTTACTGGCAACATCGTAGCTTATAAATAGGACCCGTTTTGCAAATGTTTTTCTTTCGTTATTGTGTTTTCGTGCTCTCCATTTGCTTCTTTGTCATTCGAATTCGGCTTTAGTTTGTATAATCGCGAAAAACTTTTTGATTATTTAGAGGCGCATAAACTAATCAAGAAACCTATAAAAGTAAGAATTGTTTGTTATTAGGTTAGGTTTTCCTGCCAGTAAAAAGGTGTTGGGGGGAAAACTCCCCAGTAAATTCAAGGGGACTGCTCGTGTGGGAGATATCACTGCAGGAGGACCACCCTGCGATGATCCTGAGTTTTAATCAATTGGAGGGGAGGAGTCGGGGGGGCTGCTCATATACAAAAAAAATATAACGCCGTGATTGTTCACATCTGACGCTACCGTCTGACGTCATAAGAGATATATTGTAGTCCAAAATTGTAGCCGACTAACAGCGCCATCTACCGTGCGCCTCGAATCTGAAGTGTTACCCTAAAGTTAATTATATGTGTAAATGCAACTTATGAAGACAAAACTTTTATGGTTGGTAATAAATACAAGTAATATCTCCCTAAAAAATACTTCAGGGACGATATATTCAAGTATATTTTTAACAAAAAAATTATTTATATATTTGCCATAAGTTGTAATTTAAACTATAATTCACGAATAGATTATATTTTTAAATTATTACTATTAAATTTTATAAATAGAACAATCAAATATCATAAAATACGAGAATAAAAGCTAACACATTCTAGTCTTAACAGTTCCCAATACAAACTGAAATTCAAAACAGATGATGATGAAAAGTTGAGAAATGTGTAAGAGATTTGACAGAGGTGAAAAGATTTTGCTGATTTATATGTTTAAGAAAAAAGCTAGCAAGTATAAATTGTTTAAAAAGTATAGAAAAAAATAATAATAAAATAAAATAAATAAATAAAAATGAAAAAAATAGAATTAAACAATATAATATATATATATATATATATATATATATATATATATATATATATATATATATATATATATATATATATATATATATATAAACAGAGTATATAAAAAGGCGAGAATTGTTAAAGCATAAAGAAACAAAAATAGTGAGAAGAACAAAACAAAACAAAAATGCAAGAGATGCCCCAATCACCAGGGCAAAATAACAACGGTGTATTTTGAACATCATCAAATACCGGAGTCGCGTTCCTTGCATCTCATTGGACAGTTGATAATGGCGAAATCATTAGTCCTGTTTGTAAATAAATCGGATTCAAATATTATGGTTTATTATTATTTTTTGCACTGGATATATATCTCGTTAATGTGATATCTTCTAATATATATATATATATATATATATATATATATATATATATATATATATATATATATATATATATATATATATATATATATATATATGAATAACGTTACAGCCACGAGGAAAATGAAACAACGGAGAACTGCGAGGCCTTTCGACTAATGGTCCTTTACTGAGCAGACTAAAAGACAGGGGAAAAGAGAAAGATATTTATACACCTGATTAATGAAAATATGGGATATAAAGATTAAAAGGGGTGGGATTAACAGATACCTGGAAAAAAACTATTAACAAGATGAGCCGTCAGGGTTAAAAAAAAAAATATATATATATATTTTTTACGGGTTACAAAAGAAAGGGGGAGGCAATGCTTGGGAATCACATATGCAATATGAAAAAAAAAAAAAAGTTTACACATGATAAATAGAAAATATGACAAAAAGAAAAATATGAGGAAAGGTTTTTTTTTATATATATATAAATAAGCTAAAATAACTTCTATGTAGTAATCATTAATTCAGAAATTTTATCTTTAAAGTCATTCTTAAACATTCTTTTGATACAAGGGTCCAAAAAATACATTCCAGGGCTGAGATTAAAATTCGAAGTCAGTTGTATAAATGCCGATTCTAAAAGATTTCGTGAAAAAAAGTCATTTGATTTGGCAATCACAGAACTCTCCTTCCAATTAATACGATGGGAATTTTCACTCAAATGGATAAAAATGGCATTTGATGTTTGCCCAGTGCTTACATAGTACTTATGTTGCTTAATACGCACATTCAGATCCTTGCTAGTTTGCCCAATATAAAATGAAGGGCAATCCAAACAAGGGATTTTATAAATTACGTTATTTGTTTCATTAGGGCAATTTTTTATTAACATTCTTTTTAAAGTATTTGTATAAGAGGAAACAAGATTTACATTAAGTGTTTTTAACAATGTTTTTACGGTTTCAAAGCCATTAAAATAAGGTAAAATGAGGATATTCTTGGGCGCTTCCTTCTCAATAGTACTTTTGTTATAAAACTTTTTTTGGGCTTTATTATAACAAATATCAAGTATATTTGCTGGATAACACAAGTCTGCACCGATTTTTCTTATAGATTCAATTTCCTGATCCAAATATTGATGACTGACAATGCGCAACGCACGTAAAAACATAGAGGAAAAAATTGATATCTTAATATTAAGATGGTGGCCTGAATAAAAATGGACATAGGTTAAGTTGTTGGTTGGTTTCCTATAAATACTAAAATTGCAATTAAATGATTTCCTATGTATTAAGACATATAAGAATGGAAGGCAATTGTCTTTCTCTAATTCAACAGTAAATTTTATGGAAGGTACCTGGTTATTTTTATTCAGGCCACCATCTTAATATTAAGATATCAATTTTTTCCTCTATGTTTTTACGTGCGTTGCGCATTGTCAGTCCTCAATATTTGGATGAGGAAATTGAATCTATAAGAAAAATCGGTGCAGACTTGTGTTATCCAGCAAATATACTTGATATTTGTTATAATAAAGCCAAAAAAAAGTTTTATAACGAAAGTACTATTGAGAAGGAAGCGCCCAAGAATATCCTCATTTTACCTTATTTTAATGGCTTTGAAAACGTAAAAACATTGTTAAAAACACTTAATGTAAATCTTGTTTTCTCTTATACAAATACTTTAAAAAGAATGTTAATAAAAAATTGCCCTAATGAAACAAATAACGTAATTTATAAAATCCTTTGTTTGGATTGCCCTTCATTTTATATTGGGCAAACTAGCAAGGATCTGAATGTGCGTATTAAGCAACATAAGTACTCTGTAAGCACTGGGCAAACATCAAATGCCATTTTTATCAATTTGAGTGAAAATTCCCATCGTATTAATTGGAAGGAGAGTTCTGTGATTGCCAAATCAAATGACTTTTTTTCACGAAATCTTTTAGAATCGGCATTTATACAACTGACTTCGAATTTTAATCTCAGCCCTGGAATGTATTTTTTGGACCCTTGTATCAAAAGAATGTTTAAGAATGACTTTAAAGATAAAATTTCTGAATTAATGATTACCACATAGAAGTTATTTTAGCTTATTTATATAAAAAAAACAAAAAAAAACCTTTCCTCATATTTTTATTTTTGTCATATTTTCTAGTTATCATGTGTAAACTTTTTTTTTTTTCATATTGCATATGTGATTCCCAAGCATTGCCCCCCCCCTTTCTTTTGTAACCCGTAAAAAATATATATATATTTTTTTTTTTAACCCTGACGGCTCATCTTGTTAATAGGTTTTTTTCCAGGTATCTGTTAATCCCACCCCTTTTAATCTTTATATCCCATATTTTCATTAATCAGGTGTATAAATATCTTTCTCTTTTCCCCTGTCTTTTAGTCTGCTCAGTAAAGGACCATTAGTCGAAAGGCCTCGCAGTTCTCCGTTGTTTCATTTTCCTCGTGGCTGTAACGTTATTCATAAATTCCTCACGTTCCTTATTTTCGTGATTCAGTTATACATATATATATGTATATATATATTTCAAGATAAAGCCAATGACGAAAAATAATCCAATTATTTTTTAAATCCATTTATTCAAAACAACGTTTCGAGCTTGTGCGCTCATCTTCTAGTTCCTAGGAATATATGACAATTCATTAGCAATTTAACAATAATGAGAAATATAACTTTAGATTACTTACATGAATTGATTGTAATAACTGTGGAAATTAGGGTGAATGCTTAATTCACTATGCAATTTAAATAAATAATACTGCAAAGTTATGTAGACAACACCTCTGTGTAAAAGATTTTGTATTGATTTATCATTTACAAATACGCATTTACATTCAATTTGAGAGAAATATTGTTTAAGAAGTAATGAGAATTTTCGTCTGCACAATTTATTTAAAGTTCCCATTTCTGGAAACTTAAAGTAATGGATCTGCTTAGGGACTGTAGGTATATTTATTTTGGGTGAATAAATATTATTTAGAAATATTCGAATCATTTTATCAATGCATAACGACGGATAGCTATTATTAGTAAAGTACGTTTTTAATTTTATGAATTCATGATGAATAGAGTCGTAAGTGTAGGAGAGATGGTAACCACTGTATAACGAGGTTTTTATGGCTGAAATTTTGTATTTAAATTCACACGAACTGAAAAAGTTTATTCCTAAGCCAGTGAACGTAGGCTTTCGGAAAACTGTCGTGACAATGGAATCTCGCGTCTTACGAATAGTAAGGTCTATGAATGGTAAGGTTAAGTTTGTTTTCGTTTCCATTGTATAAGTGATATTTGAATGAATTGTATTTAGGTATTGGAAGAATGCTTCAGCTTGAGTTTTATTTTGAAATACTGCAAACGAGTCATCAACAAAACGTCTATAAAACAGAGGACGACAGTCAGATGGAGAACCTTTAAACATTTTAGATTCCAGATTCGTCATGAAAATATCTGCCGATAAAGGACTTATCGGTGATCCCATAGCGGCACCATCAGTTTGTTTGTAAATTTTATTGTTCAATGTTAAATATGTGCCTTTGTATATTAGGTTTAGTGAATATTTTAATCTATTTCTGGTAAATCCTGCAAAGTTGTTTCTGTTAGTAAAAATTCTATCTAAAATTCTATTTTTCATTTCTTCTATAGGAATGTTTGTGAAGAGAGATTTAACATCAAAGCTGACAAAAAACTTATCTGAGGTGAAATGATGATTTAAAAGTTACTTTTGGAATTCATACGAATTTAAAATGGAAAATTGATTGGTGGAAAAGGAAGAAAGCAATGAGACTATATATTTTGCTAATTTATATGAAGGTAAGTTATAGGAGGCCAAAGTTGGTCTTAACAGAATATAGGTTTGCGGATTTTAGGTAAACAATAAAACTGTGCAAGAAATGAGCCATTAGCAAATCATTGTGAATATTAAGTTTCAGTTAATATTTTATCTTTCTATAGACTTAATAAAAAGCGATTGATCTGATCTTCAAGTTTAAAGATTACTTTATTTATACGTTCAAAAATCTCAGTAAATTTAGAAGTATCTGTCAAAATGGATTGAACTTTTTGTAAATAACACAGGGGAACAATTTTAATCACATTTTCTGGTGACTTAGATTTATCTGCCAATTTTAATTTGTTTTTTTCATCTTAATTTCGAATTGGGTTGTACAAAAGTTTTTATTGGTTGGTGGTTGGGAGGAGTCGTACTTTAAATTTGAGGTAACCGTATTGGTATCAAAGGTCGTACAAAAATGGATTTTGGGCGAGATGCATAATCTTCTCAGACGGGAAATTGCCAACTGCCTTTTTACGAACTTTGTAGGAACTTGCAAAGATGTCAGCTGCTACAAAGCATTTCGAAATGTTTGTCGGAGAAAAGAGCTTCGGTCGTAGAATATCTTTTCCTAAAGAAAAGAGCGTCTCCACTGACGCCCTTGATGGAATCGCCGTATTGTGTTTCCTGAAACATGAAACAAACGCACTCGATGGAAACATGGTTGGGTGAATAGCTGGACTTTAAAACCGGTTCGCTACTAGCTGTTGTAGCCATTCTTTTACTTCATTTGATACGTCTTTTTTCCTGGCAGCACGCCAGAAGTCATCCTCTGCTTCATTTATTTCTTCTTCTGCACTGCTGCTTTCTGAGGCTGTAATATCACATAAGTGTTTTATTTCATTTGACATCTTTTTAGTAATGTAAACTACCTTTTTCGGTATTATTGAGCCACTTTAGCTTGAAATGGGGATGAGAAGCAGATGCCAAGAGGCACTAATCATCTTCCAGCATTTTACGAAAACTGTTGCGGATTGTATTTTCAACAGCAGTATCAAGAGGGCCACGCACATACAGGGCTTTTGCCTTACATCAATAAGTAGATTAAGGCAACTGTTATTGTTAGCAGCAAAATTCCCCTGTACGCTTTATCCTCTTCTTGCAACACATCCAAGGACCTAGTGACAGGATTCATCACCATTTCATATTCTATAAGATAGATAACTTAGATAGGTGGAAAGTTTGGAATGCCTAAGGTATTGCAGACTTTATTCAGAGCACTTTCCTTAGATCCACGAATCTTGTTGAGGTGGCACACAGCATCATGTAAAGAGTTGCATCTTGTAGCTCCAGGTGTTATGAATGATTCATCTAATTTGTCCTTGATATACAGTCCACAATGTGTCGTTGTTAGTTCCCTATCATGATGTCATTCTCTCCCTAGCTATCATTGACGTTTCGCTTTTCTAATCGTTTTGCCTCACTAATACAAATCGTTTTCCTTAAAACTAAAAAGACTCGGTATCACGTCCCATCCCTATCTTGTGAATATTATTGTGATCTCCCGCATTGGAAATTCCGACATGATTGAAATTAATTACACCGTTACATACAGTTACTATCTATTATTTTATATTTAATAAATACTATAAAATACGTGCCTAAATGATGACTAATAAATAGTAAATTAAATTTTTACTAAAAGTAACGTATATCTAAGACTAAGTTTCTTACCTCTCCATGTATGCTTGCAATATGTGAACGCAGACTGTAGAGGGACTTTTTCTGAGCCTTGTAACATTTAGACTTTGGCAAACACTTAAGACATTTGAATACCATATGGTCACTATCCTGGCTTGAACTCACGAACTCAAAAAATTCTTGTAGTTGAGGTCAGGGGTTTTGTGACGAGCGACTTGCTAACGTGTCACCTCCAGCACTCACAGAGCAGTATCTACCGGATTAACTGAAATATCACCTGCACTTGAACAAGTAGTGGATGTTGTACTGGAGATAGTTTTACAACTTGGCGTTTTCGTGACAAAACGATCCATTTTAGTAATTCCTTATCAAGAGTACAAAGTCTTTACGAACAAATCGGACGAACAGAAAATACCCAGAAACTATTCCAGCAATAGTTCCAGTGAGACTGACGCTGCGCACGCAACGGGAACGGGTCTCACCCGCAACAACATGTATCAACTTTGTAACGAGTTTGAAACAAGTTCAAACCAGAATGGAATTAAATCAGGTTTTTTTTTCTTGATTTTTCAAAGTTGCGGTTGCGACTTCAGTGTATATTGCTTAAAATAATTGGGTCGCAAATCCAATTCCCAACTCATTCAACATAATTGCGGCGCAATCGCAACCGCAACTATATATATATACATATATATATATATATATATATATATATATATATATATATATATATATATATATATATATATATATTTATATATATATATATCAGTGGTGAATCCTGCACTCAGGCTGTTAGGGTTTAGCCCGAGTATAAATTTAGTAAGGTGAACGTGTATTTGCAAGCTGATTTAATTTCTGCCAATCCTTTTATTGAGCCTGGTCGCAGTTCATATATTTTCATTTAGCGTCTGGTGGTCGTCTTAGAGGTGCCCTGTGTCAAAAATCATCATTCGTGGCAGACGTTCTCTCGACATCGTTCACACGCGCTTGACTCGGGCTCAGAAGTTATATCTCAGTTGTTATCTATAATAGTAAAAACTAAAAGTAATTAAAATTCAATGTTTTATTGAAACAATAGATTTATATAGAGATTAAAATTTAAATTCTAATCTATAAAAGGTTTCCGTTCTAAATATTCTTAAAGGAACAAAATATAATCCAGCAGCTCGGGCTAATACGAACGAGCCTGGCAAGTGTAAAAGACTTACTGGAATCTCTTATCAAGAGTACAGTATAGGCGACAGTCAGATCGGTCTCTGCCTAATGTTTCTTGTGTACGCCGCTGTGGTTATTTTATTGTTATTCTGTGCGTTTGTGTGTAAAGATCAGTTGTGTTTTTCCAGGGTTGCTTTATTTTTACCCTTAACTAAGAAATGGAGAAAGAAAGTGCTAAATATAAAAAAAGCCATTTGAGGCTAGAAATATTGCGGGAAAACGTGAAATTCTTCGAGCAGGCAGACTGACTTCTTCATGAATGGAGTTCATGTATAAATGAAGTGAGTAATTTTTATATTAAAACTATATTTCTGTCTTATTGGTAAATTATCACTGCACATTTACGACTGCAGTGCGCATTACTACGTCTTCTTACCTTCTTTATATATATATATATATATATATATATATATATATATATATATATATATATATATATATATATATATATATATTCAGTAGGAATATGAAGACCCAGGAGATTAGACTAATTATTTATTGGCAGGACGTTTCGGACCTTCGCTAGGACCATCTTCAGCGACTGTATCGACTAATGAGAAGAGGAAAGAATATTAACAATAAGAGTTAAAGAGTTAGAAGCAGGCATTATATAATGGCTAAAAAAGCAGGTGAAGGCAGGTTAAATAAACAAATTGACAATTATTGAGATTAAAGTAAAATACAAATAACAATATATAGAATTAATTGATACTATTCAGTGTAATTTTAAAAAAATACACTGGATTCCCAAGGAACAAATCAATTACAAGTATATATATATATATATATATATATATATATATATATATATATATATATATATATATATAAATGGACAAACAGGTAGGGAATTGAATGTTAGAGTTAAACAGCACCAAACTAATGTTCGTAGTTTTTGTCAACAATCTGCATTATTTTTGCATATCTATAGTCAGGATCATACTATTAATTGGAATAGTGCTAAACCTATTATTAAATGTACAAACTACATTTCAAGAAATATTTTGGAGTGTATCTCTATAAATACTTTCCCAAATTTTAATATTAGCCCTGGATTGTTTAGCCGAGATCCTATCATATATAATTATATTAACTCACAAATTAAAGTGTTTAAAGAATTTGTACCTCCTAGTTAGGGTTTTGATGCAAATAGCTGTATTAACCCCCCACTCTTTACTATTTAAGACATTGTCTGTCCTGACCTACGTTATTCCATGAAGAGGTCTTTTAGAATAAAGACGAAAGCGCTCGGAATCCTTTTTACATTTTTCTTGTGGGTATTATTTATCATAATTTTGCAAGTGGTGAGTGTCTTTTCATATATATATGTAAAGTTGGGCAAAATATTTTCATCGTAACAAGTTTTGTTGAAAGAGACGGCTAATTTCGCATTCATAAATTTCTTTTCACATCTTTCGATTCGCCTTATATTTGCTTGTATTTTTATTTTAACCTCTGAAGATGGTACAAGTGTATCGAAACCCGTAAGATAAATAGTGTTTTACTAAAGGAATCTTTTCTTGTTCCTTTTCTAAGTTTAAAAACCGACTTTTAATGAATTTTGGAGAACTTATCCATGAGCTCAACCCAGACATAAAAGCAAATATTTGGCAAATCGAAAGATGTTAAAAGAAAACCACGAATGGAAAATTAGCCATCGCTTTCAACAAAATTTGTTACGCTGAAACTATTTTGCCTAACTTTACATTTATGCCCCACCACGACCGGGCCGCGGAAAATGGGGACTTGGCGGTGAGATACCGTCGTGACCTCTTTCATCGCCAACTTTGTCTCAAGAAAGCCGCCCTCATCGACCCACAAAGAGAACTAAAAGAGCTTCAGGCAAAATGGAAAGAAAACAACGTCACCCCTGAACTTAAAAAACAACATCGAACAAGAACTTGCACAAATATTACGCCAACAAAGAGCAACTACTCACACGTGGACCCTAAAGAAACTAGCTAAAATATACGGAAGCCCCCTGTAACTCCCCAATACTCCCAAAATGTACTTAAACCTATCCGAACACCCCTAACTCTTAAGCAAGAAGATTTCCTCAACCTTGAGATAAATTGCCACTACTTATCTAAACCTAAGAAACATCAGAAGCGACTAAACATTGAAACTCTCCTCGACGACATACACAAATTGGAATATGAACAAAAAATCACTACAAAACTCATCACTGCCGCAGAGCTCCTTGCTGAAGCAGGAACAAATCAGAGGTAACTTTAAGTCCATGGTTCTTACTCTTCGCCTCATCCAAGGCGCTAAACAACTTAAAAATAACCCCACAATTACCATTAGAAAAGCAGACAAAGCAGGTATCTTTGTCATTATACCTACTGAAGAGTAGCTCACGAAAATGGACACTATACTCAATGATCAGACTAAATTTTTTAAAAAAATATGAGGAACTCAATCGACGACATCAAAGAGCAAGTGAAGAAAATCATAGAAGGCATCAACAAACGGCCAGGAAACCTCAAACTTAAGAAAATAATTAGTGAACTCAGCCCCGGCTATGCTTACGGTAACATGAATACCCACATGGTAAGAAACCCGCTTAGACCAATTATAATAAGTCAGATCCCTACCCTTACTTATGAACTGGCCAAATTTTTAAACAAAATATTACAGCCTACGTGCCCCAGCTTTATACCATGAAATCTTCCACTGATTTCATTGATATTATTCAAGCAGCTGCCCCTAAAAGATTAATAGCTTCCATGGACGTCGAGTCTTTGTTTACAAACTTTCATTGATATTATTCAAGCAGCTGCCCCTAAAAGATTAATAGCTTCCATGGACGTCGAGTCTTTGTTTACAAACGTTCCGGTTTCCGAAACAATAGAAATAATATTAGAACGTGTTTTAACCAAAAAGATCGGCCCCTATTGGCATACCCAGAGATGCCCTAAGACAGCTCCTACACGACTGCACCTCGGAAGCCCCGTTCTATGGTCTCAACGGACATACATATGTACCGTCAAGTAGACGGAGTTGCTATGGGTCTTCCTCTCGGAGTCCTCTTCGCAAATTTGTATATGGGCGCAGTAGAAGAAAGGGTTTTCCCTAAAATTACCCAGACCCCATATTTACTGCCGATACATAGACGATATTTACATAAATGTACAGTCGGAGAAAGAAATCCAAACACTCCTACAAGCATTTAAAGAATGTTCGTCCCTCAATTATACAGTTGAGAGAAGTCAAGACCCTCAACTTCCATTCCTTGACACTTTAACTACTATAAACAATGACAAGATTACCACGAAAGTATACGTTAAAAACACCAATCCTGGCCTCTGCATGAATGCAGAAAGTCAATGTCCAGAACGATACAGGAAAACCGTAATTAATACTTATATTAATCGTGCCTTCACCCACTGCCATACTTGAAAAGATACAGAATGAGATTGAGGGAGCCACCCAACTACTCGTCAACAATGGATTCAGCAACCGCGAGGTACAGGGAGCTATCAAGAAGAAAATGACCCAATTTTACTTCAAAGAACGACACAATAACGAAAAACATAGAAAATAAGAAAAAACCTTTCTACAAGAATACGATGAACACGGAGTACCGAATCAATGAATAGGTAATCAAAGAAATTATTAACCGATCCATAAAGCCTACAAATACAGAACAGAAAATAACATTAACTATGTATTATCAAACCAGACGCGCCGCTACCCTCATCATGAAAAATAATCAGAACCTAAGCAAAGGACCCACCTAATATATGAGTACAAATGCAACTTAGGAGACTCCCCCTCCCTCCTCCCTCATATATCTGAATGGCGGAAACTAAACTATCGAGAAGAATGACCTAACACGTAAACAACGCCCACCCCCCACGAACCATACAAGTCAAAACCATCAAACTATTTTCAACAGAAGAAAGATCGCCAGCAACTGCTTTTCTTTTTCTAGAAGCCATTCACATACAAGAAAAACAACCCAAGCTTAACATTCAATTCAATTCAAATGGAATACTACCAAACGGCAAAATAAGGAGCCAAACCATGAGGGATACCTAATCTCCCCCACCCCCTGTCAAGACCCTTTATGGCCTTGAATGTGACCAAAATTTGACCTGCTTTTCTCAGCCTAACCCTCCCGACCTTGTCCTAACATGCTCATAAGTTCGTCAGTATGTTTACACTAGCAGATCTCCCCGTTCGTTTGTACATTTGTTATAATTCAATGATATACAAACCACTGTTTTCGCTTTTTACTTGTATTTTTATTTTATTCTCTGAAGATGGTACGAGTGTATCGAAACCCGTAAGATAAATAGTGTTTTACTAAAGGAATCTTTTCTTATTCCTTTTCTAAGTTTAAAAACCGACTTTTAATGAATTTTGGAGAACTTATCCACGAGCTCCACCCAGACATAAAAGCAAATATTTGGCAAATCGAACGATGTGAAAAGAGAATCACGAATGCAAATTAGCCGTCTCTTTCAACAAAACTTGTTACGATGAATATATATATATATATATATATATATATATATATATATATATATATATATATATATATATATATATATATATATATATATATATTCACCTAGATTTATTCTACAAAGCTTGAGTCTTATATTCATTAAGAAGGACAAAACGAAGAAGGCGGGTCCCATCTTTAATTCCAACGTTTCGGGTCATTACAAAACCCATCTTCAGGAGCTAAAAACAAATTACAACACAAGTTCACAGTTAAAAACTACAGATCAGAGAAAATCACAAAAACGACCTTAAAAATATAAAATGAACGTTACGTTAATGAACAAACAAAATAGTGAGGTAAAGGACAGCAAAATATTTGTAAAGAGATACTATCAATTAAGGACAAAAAAGTTAACATAATATTACAAAATTAAACAATTGAAATGGAAAAATAGAGAATTGGATACAAACAAAAGGTAAAACTAAAACATTACCTTACATGGTCGGATCACAATGACGAGTGAAAACAGGACGGAATTGAAAGAATGAATACAGCTTGGTTAAGTTACAAACAGAGGAAAGGATGACGTGTCCTCATTTAAATTTGGGTGGTTGTATTTAAATACAGAGGGATTCTTTAATGCGGAGAGATGAAATAGATTTAGCAAATGTTAAGACAGAAAAATCATTTAGGACACGTCTGTTTTACAATCAATAGCATGTTTCCTAGTGGAAGAAAACTCTTTGTTACTTAATGTTTTACCCATTCTATGGCTAATTCCTATGTGAGAACAAAAACGCAACTGAAGAGTACTAACTGTGCTTCCTATATAGGTCCCCAACTTACAGCTAGGGCAAATGAATTTATATACAATGCACGAACTAAACGGCGTAGGAATACTATCCTTCACTTTAAAGAAATTACCAATATTTTTGTTATTAATGAATATAAGTTTAAAATTAATTTGACCAAAAAATTTCCTAAAAATGGAAATTAAACATTTTCGGAGAAGGTCATTACAAGGGCTGATGGCTGGTAACAGGACATACCTGATTTCCTTTGGGACATTAAAAGAAGTGGAGGGGTTATAAAGCCTGAAGAGGAACTTCCTAATACAGCTTTCAACTAAAGATAAGGGGTAATCAGTGAGGTTGACCACTTTGGTAACGAGGCACTGGGCTAACCGACATCTGTCACCAGGAACCAGACACAATTCAACACATTCACAATACTTCCCCCCCCCCCCTCGTGCAATTAAGTGGTCTTCCACCTGGGCGATTTGAGCTTCTAGATCAGTAGTAAGAAAATTGATAAAATCATATTAAATTTAAAATATTTATAATTTCGTCAAATAAACCAAATAGAAAAGCCTCATTAAATTATATGTTATACGCGTTTTATTATACATACGTATGTATTTTAAAGGCCCAAAGAAATGAAAACTGGTAACACAACCCGGAAAAACGCTAAGGAGATTATTATTACGTGTACCATTAAAGCAGGCAAATGGGAGATGTAGTAACATAAAAATAGGGGCAAACTATTTTAAACCGTTATACATGCGTATATGTGTTGCAGCATAAATATTTTTCAATATTTGTCGGATTTTTAATTTTGGTTGGTTGGCTAATTTTATTAGCGCAAATTATTAAAAGTAACCAGTGGAGCTAAAAAGGTTGAATGGTACTGATCTACTGATACCCTCAATGTTGGGTTAGTGGATGGATCCCATCTGGTCGGCGGAGTTTCATTGAGAGCCTGGTATAAGGTGTAATATAATCATCAATTTATATTTCAGTTTTACATTTTTTGTTTCCATTATTTGTTTCCCTTAATTTGTTTTTTTTCTCTTTTCCTCTCATTCTTTTAACGCCTGGTCAGAATCACACAAGGTGCATTAACTACCGTTCACACGTCGCGCATATACAAACAGACGCATATATATTTGTAGCCATCAGCACAAACACATAAATCACCTCTTTTTTTCACCACAACCAGGGAAATTTATATTACAAGAACCCTTCTGATCACTTTAAGTACTCGTCTCTAGAGAGGGATGTACTCTCCTCTCTTTGTCCCTCTTCTCTCTCTTAGTCATGCTTTCTTTTAGTGAGGGGAATCCAAATCACAGTAGCAGTAAAGTCTACTCAAGTAGCCTTTTCATCCGAGGATTAACCATACCTCATGGGCTTAACTTGGGTCAGTGTGTGATGTGGTGTTTATACAGTATATGTGAGGGGATTTGGGCGTGAGAGGGAATTATTTCCTATCGATCGATGGGGACCCTCGAGGAAGTGGAAATAATTAATGACCTTTGAGTCGACCGAAGGAGTTCGTTCGGTGTCTATTTTGTATTTGTTAAATTATGAAGGAAATTGTGTAATCCAAGAGGGAATTATGTAATCAACAAGGTAAGATTAATGGATGAAAGGGTCAGGTGATGAGGAATAGCAGATGGACACCGAGTTCGTATAATAATGAATGGGATCCGTAAATACGAACGTTGACTCTAGAATGAAACGAATAATGAGAGAAGAAAAGATGCTTTTCGGTGGGGGATTTTTTAATGAACGAAACCAGTCTCGCAATTATCCAGTTTTCATCGTCAGTCTTAAATAAATTAATTAAATTCCCCCTCCCCTAAAATCCCCTTTGATTATTCCAAAACGAAATTTAGTGGCATTATTCTTTATTCTTTCTAAAAAAAGTAACAGCTATAAGCAAGAAGGAATGTTGATCTTAGAACTTGTTGATTCATTTCTATTGACTTAATTTGGTCACAATCAGGAAATAAAGCTGAAAATTCAGGATTCTTTTACGTAAATGACAAATGACAAGTGAAACTAATAAAGTTGGATATTTGGGCATATATTGATTGATAAACAAGAACGATCCAGTCAATGCGGTTAGGTAAGGGTAATAATATGAATTCCTTAATCCTGCTAGAAAAGTCTCTTCGAGTTCCTAAGCAGTCTTCAAGAGCGTTGAAGACCTCCAGGAAATTTTTCTAGCGGATTTACGGAATTCTTATTATTAACCATACCTAACCGCATATATAAAGTATATTTATATATATATAATGAAAAACTCACAAAGTATCTCGTGAGGGTGGCAAATGAATGCAATATCCCACAGGAAAAAATGAAAAGGTGTTTCCAAGTACTTTCGAACTTTATTAAGTTCCTTATCAAGGATAGTTATCCTTGATAAGGAACTTAATAGAGTTCGAAAGTACTTGGAAACACTTTTTCATTTTTTCCTGCGGGATGTTGCATATATTTATATATATATATATATATATATATATATATATATATATATATATATATATATATATATATATATATATATATATATATATATATATATATATATATATATATATATATATATATATATGTGTGTGTGTGTGTGTGTGTGTGTGTGTGTGTTA
Source organism: Ceratothoa steindachneri (assembly GCA_963969495.1). Lineage (NCBI taxonomy): Eukaryota > Metazoa > Arthropoda > Malacostraca > Isopoda > Cymothoidae > Ceratothoa > Ceratothoa steindachneri. The sequence continues at coordinate 5,137,622 of OZ018338.1, read as the reverse complement.
AAAAGAATGGTAACCTACAATATTTGAATCAAGAGGCCATTTTCAACTAATAATGAAGAAACTAGGCAAGGAGCACAGTATATATAAGGTAAGACGCATCCTAAACAAAATGAAACCGCAGGAAACAATCTGGGAAAAATCTCGAGTGTATCTGGCGCAAACGACAAGCTGAACAAAATGAAATGAAACAAGAAAAAATCTGGAAAGTTGCTAATCTCCGAGACCCATTGTTTAGGGGGGTTTATAAATACGATTGGCGACTTTATTCGATATTTATTTATTAAATTTGTATTGCCCTCTTTGGTTGGGGCCAAATTGAGTCAATAAAAAGGAATCAATAAGTTCTAAGATCAACATTCCTTCTGCTGTTTTTTTTTAGAAAGAATAATGCCCCTAAATATAATAAATAAATATCGAATAAAGTCACCAATCGTATTTATAAACCCCCCTAAACAATGGGTCTCGGAGATTAGCAACTTTCCAGATTGTTTCTTGTTTCATTTCATTTTGTTTAGCTTGTCGTTTGCGCCAGATACACTTGAGATTTTTCTCAGTTTGTTTCCTGCGGTTTCATTTTGTTTAGGGTGTGTCTTACCTTATATATACTATGCTTCTTGCCTAGTTTCTTCATTATTAGTTGAAAATGGCATGTTGCCAAAACTAGTCCAATAATTATAAATAAAATCTTGATTCAAATATTGTGTTTCACCATTTTCTTTCACTGATATACATCACGCCAATGTGATATCTTCCATATATATATATATATATATATATATATATATATATATACAAAATATATGGAACGCGATGAATATATAAATAAAATCAACAGCCACGAAGAAAAATGAAACACGGGAGATCTGCGAGGCCTTTCATGGTCCTTTACAAAGCAGACTGAAGCAGAGAGAAACATAAGAAGAATTTTTTACAAAGAACACACACACACATATATGACAGATGGGGACATTAGGATTATAAGGGCATTGACAGGTACCTGAAAACTAACCCTATTAAACAATTAAGCCTATCGAAACAGAAGGTGACCATTGAACAAAGAGGGTTTACAAAAAAGAGGAGGAGGACTCAAACCGTCCAAACTAAATTAAGATTACAATTTCATAATTCTTCTATTTGAGAAGCATAAACAATTTATAAGAGATGAAAATTATCAAGAATAACATCGAAAATATATTAAACATAGGAATAACTAGAAAAGTATAAACGCACATATATGACAAATGAAGAATATAGGGAGAAATAATCCTGCGGAAACAAAAACAATTTCTAAGAGGTGAACAGAATCATGAATAAAACAGAAAATATATTAACTATAAGAATAACTAGAAAAGCTAATTATTAATTAGGGCAGTGATTTTATCTTTAAGGTCATTCTTGAACATTTTTGTAATACGAGGGTCCAAAAAATACATGCGGGGGCTGAGGTTAAAATTACAATTAGAAATAAGCTGTATAATCGCCGATTTTAAAAGCTTTCGTGAAAAGAAATCTTTCGATGTGGCGATCACAGAACTCTCGGTCCAATTCATTCGATGAGAGTTTCCACTCAAATGAATAAATATTGCAATTGATGTTTGCTCAGTATTTACAGAATACTTATGCTGTTTGATACGTACTTCCAAATTATTGGTAAATTGGCCGATATAAAAAAGAGGGAGAATCCAAACATGGAATTTTATATATTATGTTGTTTCTTACATTAGGGCTATTTTTATTAACATTCCTTTAATGTATTATTATAGGAAAAAAACAAGGTTTACATTAAAAGATTTCAACAATAACTTTATGGTTTCAAAACCACTAAAATAAGGCACACTGAGGATGTTCTTAGGGGTTTCTTTCTCACTCGTACTTTCATTATAAAACTTTTTGTTGGCTTTATTATAGCAAATATCAAGTATATGTGAAGGATAACATAAATATGTACCAATTTATTTTTCTTATGTATTCAATTTCGCGATCCAAATACTGAGGACTGACAATGTTTAAAGCACGTAAAAACATAGAGGAAAAAATAGATATTTTGATTTTAAGGTGGTGGCCTGAATAAAAATGGACATAAGTTAAGTTATTGGTTGGTTTCCTATAATTACTGAATTTACAATGAAAGTGTTCTCTATGTATTAAGATATCTAAGAAAGGGAGGAAATTGTCTTTTTCTAATTCTCAAGTAAATTTAATGGATGGAATCTGGTTATTCAAATTAGAGAGTAAATTATTTACATCAATACCAGGAGGCAAAATAACTAAAATATCATCAACATATCTATACCACTTTAAGGGAATATAAATGATATCAGGTAACCTATGTTTAATATATTTTCGGTTTTATTCTTGATAATTTTCACCTCTTATAAATTGTTTATGCTTCTCAAATAGAAGAATTAGGAAATTGTAATCTTAATTTAGTTTGGACGGTTTGAGTCCCCCTCCTCCTTTTTGTAAACCCCTTTTTTCAATACAGAAGGTTATAATAGGGAAAATATAGGTAAGGTTCCTATTTTTAGTGAACAGGATAGAACACGTAAATATAGGCCTAAGCTGAAAAGTTTAGTTTTAGTTTTTCGACAGGCTTAATTATTTAATAGGGTTGGTTTCCAGGTACCTGTCAATGCCCTTATAATCCTAATGTCCCCATCTGTCATATATGTGTGTGTGTGTCTTTGTTAAAATTTCTTCTTCTGTTTCTTTCTGCTTCAGTCTGCTTTGTAAAGGACGATTAGTCGAAAGGCTTCGCAGATGTCCCGTGTTTCATTTTCCTTTGTGGCAGTTGACTTTAAATACGAGTATATATATATATATATATATATATATATATATATATATATATATATATATATATATATATATATAGATAGATATATATATATATATATATATATATATATATATATATATATATATATATATATATATATATATATATATATATATATATATATATATATTTTAAGAAGTACAGTAGCGTAGATGTAAATGCAGAAAAGAAACCATAGTGTTAGGATCAATTTATTTGCGAAACCTGGTTTCGACGGAAACCTCGGTCATCATCACTCGCTACTGGACTAATAAGATACAAAAGAGATGCTTAACGTACTGACACACAAATTTACAAGTCGGAATTTGATTAGGGGGAGGGGGCAGTATGGGTGAGTAGCGGCACTTTTGAGTAAAGGAAGTATAAATCTCTTACTTATCAAGGGATTAGTGTTGAATTGGCCATCGGAAGTATTAAAGCTTGGAATTTCCCTCCTAAGAGCTGATTCAATTAGAAACACATGTATATAATTGTGAGAATTAAAAATTATTTTTGCATTATCAATACAAAAATCAAAAGTAGATTATAATTCTCACAATTATATACATTAACGTCTAATTGAATCAGCTCTTATAAAGGAAATTCGAAACTTTAATACTTTTGATGCAAATAAAATAACAGGGGAATAAGACCAGACTAGGTGGAGGGTAACGGGAAGATAGAGCTTATTATAACAAAGTCTTTGCTTAAAACATACCTCGATCCCCCGTCAGTCGGATCTCACGCTAACTTTTCTCTCATTTGATCTGCAGTCGTCCTCTCTCGGGAGAAAACCAAATTGAAGGGATGTTCTTAGTCGCACTAAGAAGATTTGACAGGGAATGGCGATGGCAGAGTCGAATGGATAAGCCTTTTCTTTTCCCTAGCGACTCACAAAGCACCCTGATTGCTCTCGAGCATTCGAATCTCCTCTCCCGCTGGCTCGCGGTATTCGTAACGCCACGGCTGCCGCGAGCCGGGCGGATGTCGAGATTATCAACTGCTGGATTACAAGATAAGAAGAGAAGGAGTCTGACAAAGGCGAATTAATAACCAATACGAGGCGGCTCCTGTTCCTATCAGCAAAATCAGTCTCACTTAGCATCCTCATCCATAAATCTATCTAATCTATTCTTAAAACTCCCAAGAGAGGACGCTTCTGTCACATGACTACCGAGCCTATTCCATTTGCCTAACAGTCGATTTATAAACCAGTTTCTACCAATCACTTTCCTAAAACTAAACTTTTCAGCTTAGGCCTATATTTACGTGTTCTATCCTGTTCACTAAAAATAGGAACCTTACCTATATTTTCCCTATTATAACCTTTTACCCACTTAAAGGCCTCAAACAACCCCCCTTGAACTCTTCTCCTTTCTAACGTATGTAGATTTAGTCGCCTAAGCCTTTCCTCATAAGGTAAGCTCCCCAACCAATGAATAATCGTTGTCATCCTTCTTTACCCAGAATCAAGAAGCCAATATCTATCCTATAATTCGGTGACCAAAATTACATCACATATCAAGATGAAGCCTAACTAATGCAAAGTACAGTATCAGAATGGCATCAACACTCCTATTTCTCACGCTTCTCTCAATAAACCCTAATACCCTATTGGGTAACTCTATCCTAACAGTTAAACACTGCTTTCTAGGCTTGAGGTCAGAACTTACAACGACACCTAAGTCTCTAGCATTCTGACTATCCTAACACTCTCCAATTCAATTTATATATAGTTATGCAGTGGCCACCTACTTATACTAAGTACACTACATTTGTTTATGTTAAATATTATTTTCATTTTCCGCCCATTGGAATAGTTTGGTCAATTCGTGTTGTAATACCTCAGCATCAGAGTTAATAGATCTTATAATCCCACCCGATTTCGTGTCATCAGCAAACTTGCTCAGGTCGCTACTTAAACCTACATATGTCGAGGTCATTAATATAAATCAAGAACAACAACGACCGCAACCCTGACCCCAAGGAACCCAACTGGTAACATTTCCCCACAGATTTAATCCCATCAATACTAAATCTTTGCTGTCTGTCACTAAGCCACGAGTGAATCCACCTAAAATCCATCCATCGATCCCTTGCGCTTTAACTTTATTCAAAAGTCATATGTGTGGCACCTTGTCAAAAGCTGTACTAAAATCCAAATAAACAATATCGCAATTCTCATCTCTATCGGCAGCATCGTACACCTTTCTATAAAAGGACAGTAAATGTCAAACACGATTTGCCTCTAGTAAAGCCGTGTTAAGAATCTTTAATCAACTTATATTTATCAAAGTGATCCCTACTAGATTTTGCTATTACAGATGCCATCATTTTCCCAGCAATGATGTTAAATTCACGGGCCAGTAATTACACATAATACTTTTATCGCTCTTCTTAAAGATAGGTATCACTTTAGATTCCTTCCACGCCGTTGGTACAACACTAGTCTCAACTGGTTTTCCAAATTTAAATTTCTTCAAGATCCGAGCAAAAACCTCATCAGGATCTCGATGCTTTACATCTATTTCTTTTGCGACTATCTCCTTGGTGATTAAAATATTCTCTAATTTTTCCAGCACATTACTTCTATAGATGAAGGTCTCCTCAGAACAGTTAGATAATCATCGATTGTAAATACTGAAAGAAAATAATTATTTAATATCCTAGCCATTGTATCACTATCACTCACTCGCTCTCCGTCGGTAATTTTAAGTGGGTCTATTTTATCTCTCTTAGCTCTGTATAATTGAAAGAAACTTTGGAGATTTTCTTTTGCTTTATTTGACACTTTAATTTCATAAATTACCTTTGTTACCCGAATTAACTTTTTAATGCCCCGAGGAACCTAATTGTATCTGCCTTAATTGACCATCATCCTTTTTTTTCTAAAAATGCCTCTCTTAATACCGATATAATGGTTAATTTTATCCGAAATCCATTTATGGTCGACAGCCTTGGTTTGAATTTCCATAATGAACTATTCTTATTCGGCCCACAATTAACTGATTAATAATTTTCCCATATTTCTATCCTCCTGAGATTAGCTTCGCCCTCGACTTCGCCATTGACCTGACATTTCATGACCTCACCTCACCCAATAGTCCCTAAACAACATTCTCCGAGTGCCTCCTCAGAACAAAATAATCCGCTTTTCTAAAATGTTGGATTTTAACCTGATTCATTTGAATTATTTCCCAAATTTCCCTTCGTCTCCGTATCGCTAATATCCTCTACCCTATTCGTTAAAACTAAATCCAATATATTATCACCCCTCGGGGGTTGGTTTACAACCTGCTTAAGAAAATTATCTTGCACCATTTTAAAAAAATCCACAGCCTCCTTCCTGATCACCTACAAGAGCTTCATAGGTTACATTTATGTAATTAAAATCATCCATTTTGCACTCATAATTAGTAGTACATGCACGTTTTATATCCTGCCACAGAGAACACGAAGTTTCCTTACTATGATTTGGTGCGTCTAATAATCCTATGATAAGTTTATCCTTCCCCTCCTTAATCTCAAGGCTCAATGACTCGTCCTTAATGACTCTGTATTAATTGCAGTGTTTTCAGACCGCTGGATATTATCCCAAATATAAATAATCACCCCTCCTCCTTTCCTCCTGTTCCCCTCTCTATAAAACATTATAACCATCAATCTGGAACTCCGGGATAAAGTTTTATCTGACAAATAAAGCCATGAATCTGTTATCGCAATCACATTAAAATTCTTTAAATCCACTAGGCCTCTTAACAAATTCATCCTTTTCCCTCGGCTTCTACTATTTGTGTAGTATATTTTCAATGTATTGTCCTTTATTGTCTTACAATTACTACACTCTAACTTCCTATCCCTCTGTTCCTTTATCCGCTTGTGGCTCTCAAAATTTTTCTGAATGCCCTCACCCTACCTTTCTTATCCTCCTTAATCCTACATCCATATTCCGATACTCCCCCCTCCCCCACCCCCACCGGATATGTGGTGATTGCGGAGAATGATCGCAACGATAGCAAAGATTCTGCGAGGATTGGGGAAACAGACCAGGATTTAGCGCTTTCCCATATTAACTACATGGACGGAATCTGGTCAGCCTGTAGATAGCTTTGGGTAGGAGGGGGGGGGAGAAGAAAAATAAAGAAAGGAAAGTAGCGAAACGAGTTTCGAACGGGCTTCCTGCGTCGTTGGACAACCATTAGCTTGAGTCTTAAACCACTCGGCCATCCTGAGTCCCTAAAAAGACTCATTCAAGCAAAACATTTAAGCTGCTCGCTTGAACTTCTCGCACGCCCCAAGCGGAGCGTATTGTGAGGATTGAGGAGAACGGCGTCAGAAAAATGTTATTTCAAGGACTAATGTTCTCCCTCCCCGGTCTCCCGGGTCTGCGGCACCATTGTAGATAGCTTTGGGTAGGAAAGGGGGGCAAAGAAAAATAACGAAAGGAAAGTAGCGAAACGAGTTTCGAACGCACTTCCCGCATCACTGGAGAGACGTTAGCGAGAGTCTTAAACTACTCGGCCATCTTGAGTCCCCAAAAGACTTATTCAAGCAAAGCATTCAAGCCGCTAGCCTGAGTTTCTCGCAGGCTACAAACACTCCGGACTGCTTGGCAAAGAAGATGAGAGACAGCTGATGGGAACTCAAAGTTTCGCGCGATCATGGCGAGTCTGTTCTCGAACAGGAACCAGCCAATGCCAGGACGGCTTCAGGTCAATTCCTGTCGTCATCGCATTGAGTACACTTACGGGACTGACCGCAATTTGATGGAGCGCTCAACTGCGACTTACTGTGACGACTGCATTGCCCCCCAAACTGTTCAGCACATTCTTGTTGAGAGCCTCAGTCTGAGGATCTTCGCGCACGTTACCTGTCTCAATCCTGGGAAGAGTGGGATCGCTACCGCTTGTCCAGTGTACTCTGGACAAGTTCTTGCACTCGTGACTCTGGACTTCACCACTCTTGGGAGGAGATTGGTCTTCTCCATTTTATTTGACCTTTTATGGTGTTGTGTACATATTCAAGTGCCGGAAGGAGTTAGAGCATGTTTTTTTGTTTTTTTTATTTAGTGTGATTCATGCTGTGGCTTCTATTATTATTTTTCGTCTTTTAATGTTGCCTAACAATAGACTAAATTTTTTTACAGAAACTTTCCCCATGCAGGACGTCGACATGATGGCTCTTAATTAAAAAAAAGAGAAAAATTTGGCGAGCGAAGATTTCTCAAACACTGACGACCTTGTCGCGATCCGCAACAACAGAATTTGTGCCATGTTCCGATCCGGCCATAAGTTTTATACCGGAGATCCTTCGACTTCCAGTTTTCTTTACTCCGTTGCTGTTTACCCCTTCATACTTGTCGCTTCGTCGCAATAGCTGTTCGGCCTTCACCAAATCTCCTCTGCAAAATCTAATTCGCTCACCGCTTCCCATTATCTCCGTCCGAAGTATTTTGCGGCCTGGTCAAACACGGACCAGAAACTCGCAGTCGGATCATCAGAAATGGCGAAAAGACGCGTTAGCTTAAGATAAAGTAGGTTACGGCCTGATTACACACGCACCTTGATATACCTGCATTCCATTTGAAGTATTTTTGTATCTTTGTCAGATATACGCTAAGACCCACTTGTAATTTAAGGACCATTTTTCCTGGTCCACAGAAACGCCACTAGGCCAGACACTTACTATGCACCCAATCATGATTTATGATAAGTCCCATTGTAGGGACCACATCGTAAGATGAAATACAAAACTCAAAGAAATCTCGAAAATGAGCATTATGAAGTGTTTTCTGAAATCTTATAATGGGTTCATGTCGAACCAAAAATAACATTTGATGTAAGGAAATAAAAATGGATAAGTGCTCCAAAAAGATCACTGTTCCCGTATAGCAACACCTCTCATTTGGGAAAAGTCCAAATGGACAGTGGTCAAATGACTTTTTTTGTGTTCCTTAACCTGGTGGGATCTGTGCAAGCAGTGAAATACTACATTTAATAAAAAAATACAAGGAGCGCCTTAAGATACTGCTAGAGCCCATAAGCAATGAGGAGAGCTGTGCTGAGTACTTAGGAGCAATAAATTCTGAAACTAAGACATCACTCTACTGAATTTCAACCTTCGGCCTAAAAAGTAATTAGTAACTTTCATAACAGTAAATACTGTCAACATTATAAACTATATATCTCCTAACGTTAAAAGAATGAACAGCTTAGTGACATTTTTTCCAAATTAGTGTCATTTTCGTAAACACTTGTTTATTTGTACGCGTAATTAAATCATAGTTTTCCTTCCGTTGACTAAAGGAACATTATTACGGGTTTAAAAAGGAACAAAAGACAGGAATATAATAATTTTGGTTGAATAATTAAAAAATATTTGTAAAAGACTGTAGGTAATAATTACAAACCAATTTATTTTATATATTTAATTTAAATCAAATTTAATCGATGATTTAAAACAGTATTTGGGTTTTGATCACGCAAATAAGATATGGTGGCATTTGACAAATATTGAAAGGATGTTTTCTACATCCCACCATGTTCACTTATTAAATATTGACACTTAGCCCTTAAATGACTAATTCTAAGAAACCCCAAACAATTAATACAATGGTTTGTGTTATTTCTGAAAAATAAATATATTTTTACTGAAAAACAAACTATATATAGTAAATTTTCCCCAAACCTCCACTTGAATGTATTAAACACTCTAAATATGAACTCATTTTATCGAAGAAATATTAAAGAAAACTATCATATTAATAACTAATGTTTTATTAAATAACAATTGTAAGATTCTTTTTAATGTAAAACAGTTTGAAATAAATTAATGTAACTAGAATGCAAAAATTTAATCTTATTTTGAACTCGTATCGAATGTATAAAAATGAATTCCATTTGCAATCTGTTAAATACCGCTTTTTGTATACGAACGGTTTACATAAAAGGGAAATTAGAAAGTCCCGCATGAGCAGAGGTGGGTACTAAATACATTTATAGTTTTTAAATACTAAATATTAAATACATGAGAAAAAGGTATTTAGATACTAAATATATTAAATGTATTTAAATACATTTTTAAATACATGATATATAATGACAATCGATAAGGACCATTGGTATCACAACAAAAAAATATCCATTAAAATGAAATTGTATATTATAATTACTAATGAAGGATATGATTACAATTGAACTTGGGTACTACAAAAAAAAATAGAAAGTTCCATAGAAAGAAATTTCAGTTAGCTATTTATATCTGCATTACATTTAAGTAATATCAGTTGCTGAAATGTTTCGTCAGATAAAGAACTCCGCTTTGGAGATAAGGTCAATCCCCCTAAAGAGAAGAGCCGTTCCACAGGAGTTGACGACGGAAGGGTGGTGTTGTATTTAATAAATAACTTTTTTAGGTTTGGATATCTATATAAACTTTGACTGTTTTATTTTAATCCTAAAGGTAACTGAACAAGTCTAAATTTGCGGTTGATCGTGTTTGAGTGGGTTTTGTAAATCCAAAATAATCGTCACTGTCCGATACACCACTGGATGATTCAGCTTCGGGTCCCTCTGCTAAATTCTCAATCACTTGAATCATAATATTTTCAACAGAGTTTTAGTGGCTTGAACTATCCCATGAAATACTGATATCTACCCAGCGAAGTTTAAAGAATGGATGGCTTGTTGATGCAATAATGGCATCTGTAATGCTGGCTTCATTCGCCAAGGTCAAATAAGCATGGTAACGTTTTCCAAAGCCCTTATTGACTGCACTTAGAAGAGGTTGGAAAAATTTCAGAGAAAGTGACTGAAGGCTCTTCAGCTTTTACTCCACAGTGAGCAAGGTAGGGAGCAATTCTCCATAAAAACCGTTTTGTTCTCCCTGTAGGAGATCAATTGCCACTACAATATGAGCCAAAACTGAGACATACTCCCAAGAAATTCAATTTGGTGACTTCTGAACACTGCAAGTTCAAGGGACCTCATGAGTTAATGTAATTTGTCTTTGTGTTTTAAAAGTAATGAAAATGCATCAAACAGAGAGTTCCACCTTGTAATGCAGGGCACCTTTAATGAGCGGTTGATAACAGTTTTGATAATTTCTGCTGATTTTGGACGACCGCTTTTGTTCCATAATACTGAACATTTCCATATAGCAGCATGATTGATGTTTGCAAAAGAAGATATTTTCAGTGCCTGTTTTGCATCAGTTGTGGCGACGAGACTGAGTGTGTGTGAAGCACAGCGCATATGCTTAGGTAGGCTGAAGCTGCATTAGTCAGACAAAAGTTCTTCTTCCTGATCTAAGGCACTTGTCATTAAGAAACTATCTTCCAGCTCGTTCTCACCCTGATCTTCTTCACCTACCTGGATTCCATCTTCTGAATCTGTGGATACATTTGCAGTAGTGACCTCAAATTCCTTAAACGCTTTAAGAAAATTAGAGCTGTTATCAGTGACGGTGCTCCTGATTTTTTGCAGGGGGATATCGTATTCATTGATGATATTTTCCATATGTTCAGCAATCTTGATAAAGTTATGTTCTTCTTTGATAGCATGCCAATACTCCACTGTGACGGACAAGAGCAGCTTCCTCAAGCTACAAAAAAATAATGAAATAACAGTCCAATGTTTGTCTCATAAATGTTTCGATCAATTTTACATATAAATATAATCGACATAAATTCCACCAAAAAATAGGTCTGCTTTCAGCCAGGAGCTGATAACTCCCTAAATGTAAAGACTTTTTCAATTTCATACTTCATAATGAGCAAAATCTTAACATACCCAATGAATTGTAACGCCCAAAAAACTACGGTGACGAGTTGACTAAATATCTGCAGTAAGACATAAGTAAGAGCTGCTGTCTAGTTTATTTTTCAGTAGAGCTCTTGTCACTTTCTCTTTTTCTATAAGATTTCGGCCTAGCGTCCGCCTTGAAATGACGTCAACTGAAGAATTTAGACCTGTGGTAGTGGAATGTGTGATTATTGTGAATGAAATGAGAATATATGGTATGCATATAAAATTTTATATATAAAATGTAGCTATATGAATATCCTATATCAATATTGGGCTGGTACATTAATTCATAAATATATTATTAGTCCTTCATATTCAGAATTACATAGTAAATATTGACTTTCAGTATTGTTAGGAATATATACATTATCAAGCTTTATTTCCTACATTTTTGTTTTGACGGCGGGCATGCTAGTTTGGACATAATGATATACAGGTATTGCTACTATAACGAAATATATCGTTGTAGGAATTCATCTAATAACTACATATAATCGATCAATAATTGTACTAATTATTCATGAATTTTTTTTATTCAATAGTATCTTAAAGTAAATGATAGCGCGCTTTAAGAATATATGTATGTGGATTCTCATGAAATTATTGCAATATATTAAACTCTGTTGTTTGTACATGTCTTCCTTTATTTAACTTCGTTATACAGCCTACGTAGTAACCAATGATCCGAACGCTTTAGTATTCGGTCGTTATAAGAGCTTAACCTGTTCTACTAATATTATAATTGTAAACAACATTTCTAACTCAGAACTAACCTTTAATTAATCTCACAAAAGCTGGTTGCTCCATGGTTGATAGGGGATGCAAACCTTGTATGATAAAATCTGCAATCAACTTATCAACAACAGATTGTTTGACCTTCTTAGTATTCACCGCAAAACACTCCGGCAATGTCTTTACTTTAACACTGTTGCATGAAGGACCATCGTCTAATACTGAATATTTTCTTTTTTGAATCCTTTCTTTGAGCTGTCAAGTAGTTATCTGCTTTTTGCACCAAAGCAGGATGCTTTCTCTGTTGATAAATGTACATGATCAGATAATTGAAGGATATTTGTTTCACGTTGCCATAATTCCCGTTCAATTTAATCAGCATATACTATAAATAAAGGTGTTGCAAAAGGAAGCAGGTACGTTCGTACATGGTAAACCTACGCTACTTAACATTATCGTTAGCTACTAGCAATTTTGCCATTTTTTAAAAACAAGAAATAGTGAAACTTGTCAATTCAATTAAGTATCATATAACTAGCTTTAATAAATTCTTACCTCCAAATGAATGCGTAGATTGGAATTAGCATTGCTCGCCGCAGAGATTTCACCATTGCATGATATACATAAACACTTCACTTTTTTGCGTCGGAAGGTTTCACTCTAAAAGATTTACCATCTCGTAAACATACCTGATGCAACGGCTCGCTTATGAGTTATAATGGGTTGGTTTACGGTACACAGTGAAGCTATTTTTGTCAATGACTAACAATTTTTACATCAAGAAAGGATATACAATTATCTTTTTCCCACTTTACTTTAAAAATGATAGGCGGATGGAGGTCGTTAAGATTTTTAAGGAAATTGTCAAATAAGTTTAAACTATTTATATATTTATATATATTTATATCCTTTCTTGATGTAAAAATTGTTGGAGTCATTGATGAAATTAACCTCACTGTGTATCGAAAACCTGTAGGGGTCGAACCAAGTAAAACATTCGATTTAACCGGTTTAGACATTGAACCTTATAATTGGGAAGACAAACTTCCTGGTATTTATTATTCTCTTTCGTAAATAGGAAGATAGACTTCCCGTTTTGTATAATTCTCTTTCGTAAATGGGAAGATAGACTTCCGGGTTTGTAGTATTCTCTCTTTTTGTAAATGGAAAGTTAAACTCCCCAGTATGCAGTATTTTTCTCTTGTAAATAAAGGAACGAAAATCACAGTGTACTCGGTCGGTGAAGGAACTTTCCGAAACCGTTGCCTCCTGTGCCGGATAGTGAGGCAAAGGGCCAATGTAATGGATTTTTTCTTGGAACACAAATCGTGCAGGTCACAGAGAGCGACATTGTTGAGTCGATGCTACTTAGGGCTCCTTCCTCTTTGTAAGACCTCGTAAGGAAGAGTTCACGCCATCGAGGTCGCTTTTCCAAACTTTTACTCCTTTACCGAGAACATACATTTGGTAGTGTAGCCGGATGCGAAATGAAGTGAAAAGAGAAGTGGGAGACAAAGAACAGATCTTCCGACCCTCCTCCCGCCTCCCTTGGCCCTCATGGAGCGGCCAAAGAGGGAGGGTGGGTGAGGCCCGGTGCTCCTTTGTAGGCCCCCATAGTCACACTGTCTAGAGCCAAAGTAGGCTCCAAGCACTGTGAGTAGGGCGGATAAGAGTGAGAGGAAGAGGAAGAAGAAAGTTTTAGGATAGGGCAGCGAAGAAAATAGTAGGAGACAAAAGTGGACTTAGTAAGTCATGGGACCTACAGCTTAACGTGGAATCCCGAACCACCATGTGTCGTTTGTCTCTAACTATAACTTTGCAGTTATTGTGAGTCCCGTGAGCGAATGTGATAGTAAAAAATATTAGATGTTGAAGGCTGAAGGAAGTAAGAGGTTTGCAAAAAGATGCTAGTTGCCTAGAGGTGAGGTAGTTATAGCTAGCGTGATAAAGTTAGAAAATATGTATTTGCGTGAGTGTCCCGCATTGCTTTTTTTTGTATATGTATCTATTTTTAATATGTTTAAGTAGCATTTGTATTTATGAGGCGTTCAAACCGTTATTAGTAATTATTCTCACTAAAAACTGGTGTAGGTTTCTATTTCTCTATCTATTCTTTCGTATTCCTACCCTAGTTATAATTGACTATATGCTATTTCCTAGTGATGCTTCGGTTATTTAATTACTCTTAGTCGTCGTCGAGTATTATCCTCTTTCTCTAGGTGTAGATTTCTTATTCGTCCTATTCTCCTCCTTCTACTATTCTTGGGAAACTTGGGAATAATCTATGTGATCTCCATCCTTCTCTTTGGATAATTTGGTTGGTTACTTCAACTTCTACTTCATTCTGCGTCTTTTCTATTACTCTCCTTGCTCTTTTTGCAATTATTCTGTTAAGTGGCTTCATCTTTGCCTCCTAGAGGTTAATTAAGCTAGGCTAAACATCTTAGAAGCCATATTAATAAATAAAGATAAGCCGGCCATCAACAATCAAGCGACAAGCTGGAATCGAACATTAAAATTATTGTAAAATTCTACTCATCGGACTGGCGCGTTTCCTCTAACGTTACGCTCAACCTAGGCGGAATAACTCCCCCTTAAAAATGGTTTTCTTTCATTCTGTCAGATCCTCACTCCACTCATTACATCGGTAAAGGAGGCAAGAACATATTAAAACACTCCGAAGATGATCGAATAAGATCGAAAGCTTAGCAATTTAGTTTGGTTTTTACCAAACCCATTTATTTAAAAGAGAGATGAATACAGGACAAGTGATCCACCATCTACAAGATGAAATAAAAAAGATAGTTAGAAGAAGAGAAAGTTGACAAAGGAAAAATACACCATGGTCTTCAACCAAATTTGCTACCCAACTACACTAATATATGTATATATATATATATATATATATATATATATATATATATATATATATATATATACATACTATGTAAATAAAACCACTGTCGAGGAGCGTAGTATTTATTATCTCGAGACCAGTTTTGGCATGGAGTTTGTTATGCCAGCCTCAGTCGAACACTAGGAATACATGCAGTCACACCAAGCGTACAATATATATATATATATATATATATATATATATATATATATATATATATATATATATATATATATATATATATATATATATATATATATATATATATATAGTTTACAGAGATCCAATTGGAGTTCCTAATCAGGAGGTGTGAATTTAAGTTTGTCGTAGAATGACTCCCGACGATATACCATATATCACTATTCGTTGAGGGAACTTCCTTAATTATCTCTAGAGTGCGTTTTTACTGTCTGGCGGCCGATATTATGTATCTTCAAAATGGTTAAGAAGTGGAACTGAGCTCAAGGATAATAATATTGCTATCATTAATAAAATAGAGTTTTATTAATAATAACTATCAGCAAACACAAAAACGGAAAATATTGACAAACAGAATGGAAAGGGTCGTGGAGACTCGGGCTAATCCAAGGATTTAAGGGATCAAAAAAGGTAAAACAAATATGGAGTTAAAGAGATGGGATGGTTCGATAAACCATTTAAAGCACAGGATAGAATTGACAAATAAGGGATCAATACTCAAAGGTGACGCTTGGCTTACGTAACTTCATTAGGGTGCAGTGGAAGGTACTTGAAGGAATATTCGGTCCGCTGGCGAGTTCCAGCCGAAGGGGGGGATAAAAGGATCCTGACGTGGCGTCTTGGAAAGGAGAACCGTTACTCGACAAACGGCTTGACGAACAATGGCTGTTCTAGGTTGTTCTCTTCTGAACAAAGGGGGGGATGAGAACCGTCTCTTGTCTACGGGCTCAAGAACAATGGCTGTTCTAATGTTGTTCTCCTTTGAACAACAGGGGGGGTGAGAACCGTTTCTTGGCGAAGGGCTCAAAACGAACAATGGCTGTTCTAATGCTGTTCTCCCTTGAACAACAGGGGGGGATGAGAACCGTTTCTTGGCGAAGGGCTCAAAACGAACAATGGCTGTTCTAATGCTGTTCTCCTTGAACAACAGGGGGGGATGAGAACCGTTTCTTGGCAAAGGGCTCAAAACGAACAATGGCTGTTCTGATGCTGTTCTCCTTGAACAACAGGGGGGGGGGGAGGGGGTTGAGAACCGTTTCTTGGCGAAGGGCTCAAAACGAACAATGGCTGTTCTAATGTTGTTCTCCCTTGAACAACAGGGGGGGGGGATGCC
Source organism: Ceratothoa steindachneri (assembly GCA_963969495.1). Lineage (NCBI taxonomy): Eukaryota > Metazoa > Arthropoda > Malacostraca > Isopoda > Cymothoidae > Ceratothoa > Ceratothoa steindachneri. The sequence continues at coordinate 5,121,060 of OZ018338.1, read as the reverse complement.
TTGGGGACTTGGCGTCACTAAAGGCTCGAACCTTTGGCACTCAAGGAATATTGTCCTCCTTCTGGACAAGTGATGGTGAATCTCGAGGTCGAGGTCCCTTGGCGCACAAAGGGAGAGAGGGTCGTGGTGATGTTTCGCGACGAAAATCTGGATCTCCAATCTGATCTTAGTGGTAAAGTTTCCATATAAATAGCCAGGACATCTCCTTGGCGTGGGGGAGAATGGGGTGGAAGCTTCGAGGGAACGCACAGCCGAGCCGGGGAACAATGCCTTATCTGCCCATAAGCCTAACTCGATCTGGCGAGGTCGGCGTATGGGGGCGAACGGGGGGGACGATAACCTCCTTGTTTAAACATTGGCGTCCGGTAGCTGTTGATAAGACTCCAAGCCTCGAATCGAAGATGCACGTGGGTAGCCTCATGGTTTTAAATAAAATGTGATAGAAGTTGAAATGAATGCAGCTCTGAACTCGTTCTATCACACCCCTCCATTCCAGGGGAAGTTGTCACTTCGAAAAAAAAAGAGAGAAGGGACAACGATAGAGCTCCGTTGTAGGGAACTCGTTTTCTTGTACCAACCGTATCTTCCTGCACCTAACTATTATTACCTCAATACATGATTATTTTGATCTTTAGATTACAGGGGAAAATAACCTTTAATACAACTTAATAAAAAAAAAAGGCATGGAACAATGAAATGATATAAACTTAGTACATACGGGACAAAATAATTTATACGTAAATTAATAAGAACAAATATATATACATACAAAAAATTAGACATTGAGCGTTACAAAATTCAGACATATACATTAATTAATTATATTACAAAAGAATCTTAAATTAAGTCGTATAAGACGGTATATACCTACATGGAGATACTAATCCTATGAATACAATTGTTCCACGCTATTCGGTAACGCATTCCTACTGAGTGCGTCAGCGACCTGGTTATCGGAACCTTTGATATAATTTATTTTAAATTGATACTCTTGCAAGAGTAAACTCCAGCGCATGATGCGGCCGTTTGAGTGTCTCAAATTCCTAATATAGGCTAACGGACGGTGGTCGGTTCCTATTTGAAATTCTTTACATATCAAGTACAGCTTGAATTTGTCTATGACCCAGATAATTGATAGAGCTATCTTTTCTCTAGTGGCATATCTCTTTCCGCGTGGTAATAATTGACGACTAGCATATGCAACTGGATGACTCGTTCTGTCATCCACGTATTGAAGGAGTACACCTCCAATGCCCTCGTTGATCACGTCGGTCTTAACCACAAAAGATTTTTCCGGGCTGGGCAACTTCAAAATGGGGGCAGAAATGAACTTACTCTTGAGCTGATTACAACGGGAAACAGCGACATCATTCCAACGTAAACGATCGGGGAAATTCTTTTCCTGAAGGGGGCATAGGGGGGCCAAAATTGCAGCGAAATTCGGAACAAATCGCTGATAGGGAGAAGCTGATCCTAGGAACGATCTTAATGGCTTCTTTGTAATCGGGAGGGGCATGTGGGCGATTGCCTTAATCTTGTTCTCGTGGGGACCTAACTTGCTTCGTCCTATTTTGAAACCCAAATATTTAATGGGTTCGTGGGCAAAATGGCATTTGCGGGGGCCAATGGTGAGGCCATTTTCGCGCAGTTGTTCGAAAAGAGCTAATAGGGTGGGTAAATGGTGATTCCATTTAATTAGTTCTTGTAGCTGGCTCTTCGGACGTGGTGTCAGCTGCGCGTCACTATCCAGGTCAGAGGGTTCCAAAGACTTGCCTGGTAGGGAAGGAGGAGGGTAATCGGCATCAGGTTGGATGCACACTGTCTGGATTACCTTAAGGGACTCCGCGGGGCAATCCTCTTCAAGCGCCGATGCTTCGTCCAGTTCTACGAAGGTATCTCCATGGGCGCGTTGGGGGTTCTTTTTTTCTTGGGGTCCATGGACAGTCTCCGTGTCCTTGTCTGGGGCCTTATCACCTAAGGGTGTTAGTGATTTACACTCCTCTTGTGCCGTCCTAAAGTCCTGGTTAAAGGTTTCCGAGAAATCGGACGGTATCGGGGTTCTGATGGGGACGGGCTCCTGGGCTTCTTTCTTATCTCGGCCTTGAGGAACGGCGGCCTGAAACACAGGGTCGAAACTTACTTGGGGGCTCTGTCCTATAAGTACGGAACAGAATTTTATGGGTGCTACAATGACTTCAGCCCAGCCATTATAATATTGACACTGCAGCTAACATCTAGCGACGGGGAATCGGTTCGCCCGCCCAAGTTGGTCATGTACCACCGCAAATTTTTCGTGGTTAGAGACCACTGGGAGGAGTTCGTCGGACACGATGAAGCACGTACATCCTGTGTCCCTGACGAGAGTCGATACTCGACAGCTGTCCACGCTGCCCTCCTCATATTTCAAAGTTCCCGATGAACTTTTACCAAAAACAAAATTTACCTGGTGGCCTGACGGAGGGGGAGAAGTTTCTGCTTGGGTCTGCACCACCGGGGGAGCCAGGGTCGCATTAATCTGGTGAACTTGGTGGGCTGGTCCGCTTTTAAGCCTAGAATTTTGGGGGCAATTCCAGCTCATGTGGTTTTCTACACCACAGGTGAAGCATATGGTTGGTCGCTTCGGGAAGAAAGATGGAGGAGAAGTCTTAACGGGAGGTTTGGAGTCCCGTTGTTGGTTTTGGGGAAAGAAGTTTTGGGGTTTTACGGGGCTCGGAAACTTTGTCAGCTTTCCTGGGAAGGGGCGCGAATCCGTCCTTCTTTCTTCTCGTTGGATTACTCTTTCCCTTTCTATTACTTCCATTTTTCTTTGAAATTCTGCTTCAATCCGAGCTAATTCAATCTGATGGTCAGCTTGTCTTATCCGTTCCTCTCTTTTTCTTTCTTCTCGTTGTATTTGTCTTTCACGTTCCTCTCGTCGGATTACTCTTTCCCTTTCTCTTTCTTCCTCTTTTCTTTGCTCCTCTCGAATGTACTCAATTAGTTCTTTTCCGGAAAGTCCACAGGACTCTCCTTGCGCTTTAAAGATTTCAAACTGAGTCATCTTTGCACTTGGGGGCGCACTAGTCAACCAACTAAAATTCCTCGCAACAAGAATTATGCCTCTATAGAATTAGCCTACCTAAATATGGGCACTGACCTATTCGTACTTGGTTTCTCAATCTAAATAACCACTGACTAAAATCACAAAAAAAAACAAACAAATTATTATAACCGTTCCTTGAGCTACTCCAGCTTCTTAAGTTTAAAAAAAGGGGATAGCAATCGTTAAAACAAAAGGGAACTACTATATTCTATTATTATAACGAATAACACTATGCTTTACTCGACTGAGACCAGTGTTTGCAAAGATATAGCGTTAAACCTTACACACCTGATACCAAATTAAATAGTATATATATATATGTCGTAGAATGACTCCCGACGATATACCATATATCACTATTCGTTGAGGGAACTTCCTTAATTATCTCTAGAGTGCGTTTTTACTGTCTGGCGGCCGATATTATGTATCTTCAAAATGCTTAAGAAGTGGAACTGAGCTCAAGGATAATAATATTGCTATCACTAATAAAATAGAGTTTTATTAATAATAACTATCCGCAAACACAAAAACGGAAAATATTGACAAACAGAATGGAAAGGGTCGTGGAGACTCGGGCTAATCCAAGGATTTAAGGGATAAAAAGGTAAAACAAATATGGAGTTAAAGAGATGGGATGGTTCGATAAACCATTTAAAGCACAGGATAGAATTGACAAATAAGGGATCAATACTCAAAAGGTGACGCTTGGCTTACGTAACTTCATTAGGGTGCAGTGGAAGGTACTTGAAGGAATATTCGGTCCGCTGGCGAGTTCCAGCCGAAGGGGGGGGGGGATAAAAGGATCCTGACGTGGCGTCTTGGAAAGGAGAACCGTTACTCGACGAACGGCTTGACGAACAATGGCTGTTCTAGGTTGTTCTCTTCTGAACAAAGGGGGGGATGAGAACCGTCTCTTGTCTACGGGCTCAAGAACAATGGCTGTTCTAATGTTGTTCTCCTTTGAACAACAGGGGGGGTGAGAACCGTTTCTTGGCGAAGGGCTCAAAACGAACAATGGCTGTTCTAATGCTGTTCTCCCTTGAACAACAGGGGGGGATGAGAACCGTTTCTTGGCGAAGGGCTCAAAACGAACAATGGCTGTTCTAATGCTGTTCTCCTTGAACAACAGGGGGGGATGAGAACCGTTTCTTGGCGAAGGGCTCAAAACGAACAATGGCTGTTCTAATGCTGTTCTCCTTGAACAACAGGGTGGGGGGTTGAGAACCGTTTCTTGGCGAAGGGCTCAAAACGAACAATGGCTGTTTTAATGTTGTTCTCCCTTGAACAACAGGGGGGGGGATGCCTTGGGGACTTGGCGTCACTAAAGGCTCGAACCTTTGGCACTCAAGGAATATTGTCCTCCTTCTGGACAAGAAATGGTGAATCTCGAGGTCGAGGTCCCTTGGCGCACAAAGGGAGAGAGGGTCGTGGTGATGTTTCGCGACGAAAATCTGGATCTCCAATCTGATCTTAGTAGTAAAGTTTCCATATAAATAGCCAGGACATCTCCTTGGCGTGGGGGAGAATGGGGTGGAAGCTTCGAGGGAACGCACAGCCGAGCCGGGGAACAATGCCTTATCTGCCCATAAGCCTAACTTGATCTGGCGAGGTCGGCGTATGGGGGCGAACGGGGGGGACGATAACCTCCTTGTTTAAACATTGGCGTCCGGTAGCTGTTGATAAGACTCCAAGCCTCGAATCGAAGATGCACGTGGGTAGCCTCATGGTTTTAAATAAAATGTGATAGAAGTTGAAATGAATGCAGCTCTGAACTCGTTCTATCACAAAGTTCATTAACGATATCTTTTAAGATTAGATCTTTGACGTAGGGGATGCATTTAAATTGCCCAACCGAAAGGTTAAAGTTGGGGATTTCATCTATAAGGGTGGATTCAATGACCTTTGGTCTGTGGGAAGTCTATCGGGTGATTAAAGTTATTACTGTGTGTGAAAAGACTAAAGGCTATGTTTTTCTGTATAATGTCTCCTCTGTGTTCGTATATATATATATATATATATATATATATATATATATATATATATATATATATATATATATATATATATATATATATATATATATATCCAGCATACCGCAAGAAACAGAAAAACAAGAAAAAAAATTCTTCGGAAAAAGTTTTTTCCTCCCTCGAAAAATTCCGTACTGGGGTGGGATTCGAACCAAGCACACTGAGGCAGCGAGCAACCGCTTTGATCTCAGTTATTTGAACATGTGTTAAATTCAATGAATATTTACTTAATGCGGAGTTGGTCCTCCTTTTGCTTTCTGAACAGCGTTGATGCGTCTTGGAATTGATTCATACAGTTTCCTGATTTCATTGAAAGGAATATTGAGCCATTCTTCTGGCAATATCTGTTCCAGCTGTTTCAGCGCGACGGTGGAGGGTAACGACTTCTAATTTGTTGCTCCAAGACGCACCATAAATGATAAGTAATATTAGGATCTGGAGATTTTATGGGCCACTCCATGTCTTGTAGCTTACTCCTATGCCCCTCCTGTCAATTCTTAACACATACATGAGTGGCGTTTATTTGGGCATTGTTATCTTGGAAAAAGTACTCACCATCAGGGAATAATGTCTCGACCATGGGATGGATTTGATCTTTCAAAATATTCAGATATTCGTTGCTGTTTATCCTATCATTCTGGGCAACGATTGGACCAAGAGAATTCCAAGATATGGCTCCCCAAACCATCACTGACCCTCCTCCGTGCTTTACTGTAGGATGAAGGCAGTCATGATTAATAGCTTCACCGGGCTGCCTCCACACATAATCTCGCCCTGCAGTGGGAAAAAGAGAAAAACTGAAGTCGTTGGAGAATATTACTTGCTTCCATTGGTCTCTCGACCAGCCGTTGTGATCTCTACACCAATTCAGCCTTTGCTGAAGGTTTTGACGAGAAAACAGATGTTTCTTGATGGTGGCTCTTCCATTATATACGGCTTTATTGAGCTCACGGCGAACAGTTTTGGTCGAAACTGGGCTAGTGAGATGTTGATTCAAATCTGTAGTCAATTTAGGAGCAGTTGTTCGGGGATTTTTCATCAAAATGCGATTCAACACTCGTCGGTCTCTTTCAGCGAGCTTCGATGTCCTCCTGGAATTACTCCTCCTGGTGGAGGTTTTGCCATGCTTCTTGAATTCTGTCATGGTCCTTAATATTGTAGCTTTTTAAAAAAACAAGGAGTTTAGCTGTTCTGGTTACGGAAGCTCCTGCAATTCAAGCTCCAACAATTTGCCCTTTTTCGAACTCAGTGAGGCCACGCATCTTAGCATCTATACCACGATCTGAAAAAAGAAATACAAATAATCATTAAAGTTCATAAATAAAACTATGTATCTGTAATAAAAACAAAACACTCACGATGAAATTTGACTGGATATTCGTAATTTAATGGCTCATTGAAATATTGGTGTTAAATTTCTACTGGTCCAATTATTTTGTCCAACCCCTATATGCAATGTCCCGCAGGAAAAATGAAAAGGTGCGTCCAAGTACTTTCGAACTTTATTCAGTTTATTCTCAAGAATAACTACAAAATAAAATATTATAATAAAGGTATATATAAGCTAGTAAAAGATAAAGGACCACCTCTAAGAAAAGAAATCACCAATAAGGAAGTAGGAGAGGGACGGGTAAATTCATTTCATATATATATATATATATATATATATATATATATATATATATATATATATATATATATATATATATATATATATATATATATATATATATATTGTATATTATATATTAGCTACATAGTTACAGGAAGCCAACAAGGACCAATTAGTCCACTCACAGGCCAGTCTCATTCTATACTAATATACTAATAGTTCTCCTTTGGACATTGCCTCCACGATGCTCACTCAGGCCACATTCAACCCATAACAGGGCTCCGTATTTAAACAATATCATTATTCGTAAAATAACTGTCAATTTCGTTTTTAAAACTATTCGCACTACTAGCTAGTATTTACTACCTCCGCGGGGACTGTGTTCCATTTATCGATGATTTGAAAGGTGAACATTTGTTTAGCTATGTTCGTTTGAAACCTCCGTCGTCCTTTCAGTTTAAAACCGTTATGACGTGTGATACCATGGTCGTAATTAAATTTTTTTCCTAATTTACGTTTTCAAATTTATTTAAAATTTTGAATACTTCGATAAAGTCACCTCGCAATTGCCTAGTTTCGACAGTCATGTATTTTTTCGATATACGACTTATTTCTAATCGAGAGAATTAGTTTAGTTGCCTGTCATTGAATTCTTTACATTTTATTGATGTTTACATGTGTATAAGGTCACCACAATTGTATCGCCTATTCTATGTGTGGCCTTACTAAACTTTTATATAGAGGTATGATTATATCATGGTGCTTATAGTGAAAACTTCCTACAATAAATCCAAGCATTCGGTTCGCCTTCTTACATGCTTCATCACACTGTTTTTGCAACTTACCATCCTTTGGAACCCGCAACCCTAAATCTTTTTCTTCGTCCATTGAGAAAAGATTTTTACCACCCATTTCATAATTAAAACTCAGGTTATTTCAATCGACGTGCAGAACTCTACAATTGTCTAAATTGAATTTTATGTTCCCTTTATTAGACCATTCGAAGACTTTATCTAGATCCCACTGAATTTATTTGCAACGTTCTCATTTAAAATTTTAACCCAATATTTGTGTCGTCTGCAAATTTGGACGATCTACCAAGTAGGCCAGTGTCCATATAGCTTACATAAATAAGGAACAAAAATGGTCCCAACACAGACCCTTGGATCACGCCATTATTTACATTTTTGCAATCCGAAAATTTACCGTTTAAAACTTCTCTCTGCTTACGATTACTTAGTCACACCTCAATCCAATGTAAAAGGTTTCCCTAATTCCATGAGCAAAAGGTTTAGTTAGTAATCGCCTATGAGGAACGAGGTCGAATGCCTTAGCGAAGCCTAACTAAACTATGTCCAAAGAGCTACTTTCTTCATAGATTATAATCATACTGTCATAAAATGCTAAAAAAATAGTTAAACATGAACGTTTCTGTCTAAAGCCGTGTTGACTATCATTTATGGGATTTTGCGCTTCCAAATGATCGATGACCCTATCGCGAATGACGGATTCCATTAATTTACCTACGATGGATGTTAAACTTATGGGTCGATAAGTGGTTGGAAGTTCTCTTTTTCCCTTCTTAAAAATAGGAGTTATATTGGCTAGTTTAAAATCTAATGGCACGACACCTCCTTCTAAATATTTGTTAAAAATTCTCGTTAGCGGTCCCACTAACACGTTTCAAATTTCTTTAAAATGTGCCGGATAGATTAAATCAGGACATGGAGATTTACTGGATTTTAGCGTACTGATATAAAAATCTATTTCTGCTTCGAAGAATTCGATATCGGTTAAAAGGTTATGCTCGTTAAAGTTTATTGCGTCGTTCGTTCGTGGTATATTATATTCGTCTTCGTTTATAAATACAGAGGCAAAAAAAGTTATTTAATTCGTTATTGTAATTTTTGATAGGTCCTATTGTTCCCTTTATCGGATTTCTATTGGCTACACAATCGAAAAACTTCTTAGGGTTATGTTTACTTTCTTTGGCAAGATGAATTTCATATTTTCTTTTAACGCTTCGTATTTCCTTCTGACATTCCCTTCGTCGGGCTACGTAAATTTGATTTTTTTCTTCGGATGGGTTACGCTTGTGACACTTGTATGCACAGTTCCTATCCTTCGATTTGACTTCGATATCATGATTCCACCATTTTGGTTTACTTGAAGCATTTCTTTTGTTTTTTGACAGAATGAATTGCTCATCTGATTTTCTAAAATGCTCGGTGAATAAAAGATCAGAACTAATTAACATTTCCTAACGTTGGATCCCACTTGATCTCTCTAAACTTGCAGTTGAAGCCATTAAATTCCGCACGTTTAAAGTTTGGCACTTTAATATCATTATTTTCCTTGTTACGATTTATATTAATATCAAACTCTATTGATTTGTGATCGCTGGGACCTATACCTTCCCCAATACTAATACCCAAGATAAGATTAACGTTTTTAGTTAGGATTACGTCTAGGATATTTCCCCCTAGGTTTGGTTCGTTGACTAATTGTGTTAATTAGTTTTCTTCCATCAACTCCAATAGTCTCTGTCCCTCCCCGTCCGCATTTAAGGTTTCATAGTCAATATTTCTACAATTTAAATCCTGAATTAATAAAGTGAGATTATTTTTAATGTCACAACCAATAATGTTATATAATTCTGTGTCAATCTCAATATGTTGTCGTGAGTGTCTATACACTATAAAGAAATTTATTGAAAACCATTCGATTTTATCTCGGCGCATATTACCTCAACTTCTTTGGGAGTCAAATTTAATTTCAGTTAAACGTATATGATTTTTGGTGTAGAGTAGTACTCTTCCACCTAATTTTTGGGTACGGTCTTTATTGATTAATTTATACCCTGGTAGTTGCATTTCGCCGCTATATTCTCTCTTAGATATACATATATATATATATATATATATATATATATATATATATATATATATATATATATATATATATATATATATGAATCCATTAAACCACATTAAAATAGAAAACGGAATAATTTTTCCTTGCAGTAATATTTTTTATTACCTAACGGCATACTTTTAACTGCGATCAAAGCAGTGCTCGCTGTCTCAGTGTGCCTGGTTCGAATCGCTTCCCTTCACGGATTTTTTCGAAAAAGGTAATAAAAATATTACTGCAAGGAAAAATTATTCCATTTTCTCTTTCAATGTGGTTTAATGGATTCATTTTCATTATTCTCTCGTGCTACTTTGAGATATATATATATATATATATATATATATATATATATATATATATATATATATATATATATATATATTAGTGTAGTTGGGTAGGAGTCTTTCTTGAATGCGAATTTTGTTGAAGACCATTGTGTATTTCGCCTTAATTAATTTCCGTTGGCAACTTTCTATTTTTCTAACTATCTTTTTTATTCCATCTTATAGATGGTGGATCACTTGTCCTGTATTCATCTCTCTTTTAAATGAATGTTTGGTTAAAAGTAAACTAAATTGCTGAGCTTTAGATCTTATTCGATCATTTTTACCTTTGCTTTTATTGTTTGTTTGAACTTTTTGTCCTATGTTTGTGTAGTTTCATGAGCGTTAGTGTTCTTCTTATTGTTTGTTTTCAAATGATTAGGTGTACTTATTTTTGTTGCAAATATTCAGCTTTCAAGCCTTTGTTAGTTCTATTTGCCAACAATTTACCTCGCGATTCTTATGTGTTGTATTAATTGTATTGTTTGCTGTTTCCTGTATGTATGTATTAATGAAATGTTATTATATGTTGTATTGTGTTTCGTCTATGCATAAATTGGTGTAATGTCTTCTTTTGTGCATAGTTTTGTGCTCGGGAACCGACGTTGGCGTGAGACTTTTGCCCATACCCTCGCAGGTATATTAAGCCTACCGCCTGTTCCCTGTAGCTCAGGAATGACACTATTCGTTACAGTGGACCAGACCTTTTTTCCAAGTTTTGGGGTGACGACATTGATGGGCTCCAAACGTTTCCTCCTTCGTAAATCTCTTTGCCTAAGGCGATCACGCCTTCTGACTTTTTTGATAAGAAGAGATGCAGTGTTTTGGACACGTTGTAGCCTTTTCATCGAGGACTTGCTGGCCGCTGGAGTAACCACTGCGGGGTAGATGAGCTTAGCCCGGACATACATCAGAAATATTTTCCTGATGTTGGCCGAGCTAATATCTCTAAACCTCTATAGCTTGGAGAGTTCTCTCCTTGTCAGGTTCCGTCTCTCCGTGTGGTGTCTCGAGTATCCATGGTCGGTGATTTTAAGGCTCAGGACAGTGCCTTCGGCGGAGTAGCCGTATCTTCTCCCATCTATGATGATGGGCCAGGGCGGTATATGTGCCCCCTTTTCTGCAAAACTTATGTTGTTGGGGTTATGCCCTCTTGAATCGCTCAGTTCAGCTTGTAGCCAATCCGCTATAATCTTCTCGAAGATTTTTCCCTGTATCTCAAGAAGAGAGATCGGGCGATAATTAGCCACCTGATCTGGGGGCTTGTTTCCTTTCAGAATAAAGATGATTTTGGCCATCTTGTACCCGTAAGGGAAGTAGCCTGCATTCAGGGCAGCGTTCATTGTATTCGCCAAACCCTGAATAATTTGCCTTGGGGCATTTGCGAGGTTGTTCTTCGTAATCTCAGACCACCTTGATGCCCTCTGCTTGAAGGACCTTATGGTGTCCAAGGTCTCTTCGACAGTTATTGGGCATCTGTGGTCAACCATCACTCTTTCTTGAGATACTTGCGGGTGTGGGTGGGTTCTATGAATCACTGTGCCAAGGTCATCGAGCAATTGGTCTTCGAAGTACTGGTCGAAGTCGTCGTTCTCCTCAGGGGATATAGCGAAAATATCTTGCCAGTGATTTCTAAATTTTCTCTCGAGAGACCCTGGGTCCTCAATGATGTCGTCTCCATCTTTGATTTAGGTTCTGGGTCTGAGAATCAATCCTCTAATTCTTCAGATGTTGTTCCAAAATCTTAAAGGATTGTTCTCCCTGTCCAGCCCCCCAATGATGTGATTTCAGATTGTTCTTTCTTTGTTTTTCAATTATTGTGTTTTTTTAGTTCCTCTCCTAGTTGCCTCATTCTGGCTCTCCTTTCCCGATTGGTTCCTGTCCTGCCGATCTCTTCATAGATTTCTCTATGTTCCAGGGCGATTTCTCTCATCTCTTTCGTCCACCTAGGTTGTGGAAGCAATTTATAGGAGATTCTGGGGACGCATCTCTCGTCAGCTTGTATGAGGAGATTGGTGATCTTGTTTATCTCCTCATCAATCTCTTCGAGATTAGCTTCTCCCAAGTCAGCTGGATGGTATGTACTGAGTATCTCTCTATATAGCTGCCAGTTAGCTTTAGCGTAACCTTTTCTAAGTGGAAAAAGCTTGAGTAGTGTAGCAAGCGAGATCGTGGCAGAAATCGGGATAGGGTCGCTCGGTACTACTATTCTGGGCTCATTGACGATGTTGAAGGGGAAGTTTTTGCTCGTTAACACCTTATCCGGTTTAGTTGCTGAACGTTGTGTTAAGAAGTTCGGAAAATCTAGCCCGATTCTCTGGAGTCTGTCTCTTTCGAGTAGCACTCCAGGTTTCTTCCCTTCGGTCGGTGCTTCCGTAGCCTGATCAAAAGCATCTGGCGTTTAGATCACCGTACAAGCAATGTTAGTTTCTCGCGGCCAAAGAGGTTGTAAAAGTTAGGGATCGCTGGTATTTACGTCTGGAGGTTGATAGGTAGCCTCTCTGGTCAGGTTTCCAACCAGGGTTGGTATTTCAACAGTCACAAATAACTGTAAAGGATACCCATGCTTTCCCTTTCTCATCATAGTTTGTGGTGTTTATCGCAGGTCGACGCGCTTCTAGGCAACCATTTTTGGCCTAAAATTCTCCAACTTACCAGTCTATTTTGCGTAAAAGAAGCGACTCATTCCCCCCCCCACCCTTTTACCCCATTTCCCTTTCCCCCCTTCGGACTGAAGGATATAAATGGGGCCGTGAGCCCTTTTAAGTTATTCTGTTGCGAGGATTCTGCCTGATTGCTCCGCTGAATCGTTGTCCGTCACTTACCTTGACGTTGTTCATTTTTTGGAAACCCGTACTGGAATCCTTCGTGCAGCGAGGATTTTCTGCCATTGATTCCTGCCAGCGTTGTTACTGCCCCTTTGTTGGCTGCATCAAATTGTTGTCCTTCAGTTACGTTTGCAAGTGTTCTCCTTTGGGAAGCCGTTCACACTAGGCACGTGAAAGCTCTCCCCCAGTCACCTTGCCATCTCCTCTTTGGGGAATTCTGTCGTCTGGAATTCCTTTTGTGACGCCTTTCGCCACAATATCGCCGTCTGTGGGTTTCTCCTCGCCGAAGACCGTCATCGCATTTACCCCCTGTGGACTTGGGTCGAATTCCTTCATCCTCGTCGAGCCTCTTTCGCCTGGGTTCCCGACGTGGGTTATTGCTTCACTGCTCTGGTATCAGGTATTTTGGAGTATCTCTTTCTTCCTACATCCCTTTTAAATTAATTAAGTGTTATATGTGTTATTCATTTAACTTTGGGCCTTCGGGTAAGGGAGGTAAGACAGGGAGGTTATTCCGGGAACACCTATCACTAGAGTAGCGAAGCCTATTTTCATCTTCCACGGCGCGTGTCGTTTTAGCTTTGAACAATTTATTCATACAACCCATTTTTGTATGCGCGAATATCTTTTTGTTTAAAACGACTTGTGGTCATTCGATGGTGTTAAGCATTTGTGACTTTATTATTGTTTGATGACCCCCGTATAATTTTTTAACAGTTAATTTATTTCATTTTAACTTTGTTGTAAATAATACTGTAAATACTTTTTGTGTGTGTATTTATTTAACCCCTTGCAGATACCTCGTAATTTAGCCCCGTCCTGATAATTTCTGATGAACTTCTGGTAGGCCTTTAGATCCCTGGTCTTCTATAAATTTTATGTGTGTATTTTATTTGGGCCGTGTGAACTGGGTTCCGCGATAGCCTTTACATACGTGGCGACCTTTGCCAGGATTAGGTTTTGCCAGGATTTAGTCACACAGTATTTAGTTTTTCCAGTTTAAGTTGCCAGGTTAGGTTGGTGCGCTTATCCGCTTGGGTGTTTAAGTCACCCCGAGCGCGCATTCACTGTCTGTGTCCCGGAAGTGAATTCCTACTGTGCATAGGATTTTGTTAGCCCTTGCGCTACGAGGTTTGCCTTTGCCTCAATTTTCACGGCTCTGCTTAGCCTTTATTTGTATTAATTTATTTATCTTTTGACACTTTCTGGTGTGTCTTCTGAGGTTTGCTATACGCCTCGTATTCACGGTTGTTTGTTTTTCTTGCCGTGTTTATCTTTATACTATTTACATTTGGCTACTTTGTGCATCATTCGATTTTAAAGAGGTTTGTTTATTGCCTTTGTGTGGGATTTGTGTGGTCCCCATCGTGTGTTTAACCTTTTTAAAATTATTTTTGTCCCCTTTTATTTAGCATTCTCTTGACTGTTTATTTAACTCTTGCGTGTCATTTCATTTTTGCGTTTGCTTTTCATAACGCTCGTGTTTTCTTCTTTGCAGAGTTAACCTGCTCAAGTATTTTGGGGTTTGAAATCTATTTGTATAATTCATTATCGATTTAAGTCGTTTTTTTGTACGCGTTTTCTGTCATTATGTCCCACATTAAAGAGCTTAAGGACCAGGCAATGGAACTGGGCTTCACTGGTAATGAAATTGCTCAGTATGTCCTCCAACAACAAGCGTTTGAACGTGAGGAGCGGGAAAGGGTCCGCCAAGCAAAAAGGGAAGAAGGTCAAGTCCAGGCTAAAAAAGAGGAGGAAGATAGGCAGCTTCAACTTTCTAAGATCGAAGCTCAAGTCCAGAAGGAAGACCAAGACAGGAAGGCTCAACAAGAGGATAGAAAGCTTCATTTGACCCAAATTCAAGTAGAAGCAGAGAAGGCTAAAATCGAAGCAGAGAAGGAGATTGAATTAGCTCGAACCTTCGCCTCCCAGCAGCCTGCTCCTGCTCAGTTTACTGGTTCGGTGAGTCGACCTAAATTTCCTCTATTACAGGATGGAGAGGATATCACTTCCTACCTCAATCACTTCGTTGCTCAAAGTGGACCTTGAGAGCTACGCCGTGAGGTTAGGAAGTTTACTCACCGGTAAGGCTGCTTAATTATATACCTCTCTGCCAATGGATGTCACCATTGACTACAACCGTTTGAAGAGAGCCCTTCTTACCGGCTTCAATAAAACTCCGGACGGCTACCGTCCCGGGGTTCATAGCGCTAAGGTTTTCCCGGGTGAAACCTTTCAGCAATTTTTATTTCACCTCGCCCGATTATTTCAGGCATGGCTCGAAGCCTCCGGCGTCGGTAGCACTTTTGATGGGTTCAAAGAATTTATGATCTTGGACCAATTTCTCTCTTCCCTCCATTCTGACCTGCGCGCCTTCATCAAGGAATGACGACCCTCTACTCTATCGTAAGCAATCCAGCTGGCGGATAATTGGACTTTTGTTCCGTCCAGTCTTTCTATAACTTCTAGCCCTCATCCCAAGAAGTTCCTGCGTCCGTCCAAGGGGAAGACAACTTTGTCCACCGCTAAGAGCACCTCACAGAATTCCTTCTCGACCCTGACGTGCCATGGCTGCGGTGAGGTTGGCAACATTCGTCCGCAGTGCCCAAGAAGCCACCGTTTCTTTAAGGATGGCTCGTCTTCGTCGAAACCCTTTAAGGTGGGATTCTGTCTTTCCGACCGAAGTGTCCCTTATTTCTAGGCTTCTGGTACTATTAACGGGGCCTGGTTTTTGACAATTATCAGGGACACTGGTTGCTCTTGCGTAGTCGTCTCTGAGGATGTCTTGCCAGACACTGACGTCACCGCTTGCGAGAAAGTCTTCGTGGCCGACTATTTGGGACGAGGTGACTCATTCCCTTTCATATCCTACTACCTTCGTTGCCCTCACTTCGAAGGATGGACGGACGTCATTAGAGCACCAATTAAATTCGCTAGTGTACTGGTTGGAAACATTCCGGGAGTTAGGGACCTTCATGCTTCTAAATCTTCTCCTTTCCCAGATCCACCTCAGTCATCTGCAACCCTTACTCCACTGAGATGGGGGAGAAAGAGGTCTCACCAAATCAATGGCGATTCGGGCGAATGGCTCAGTCACGATGGGCATTGACTGAAGAGGCATCGGTCGCATACTTCCTTTGGTCGAGAAGCGTTGGCACTTATCACAGGAACGGCAGAAAGCACGAATGTCAGGCCCAATTCCAGGCCAATAAAATTGATCTGTGACCTTCAATTCGGTCTTCCTCTGGGAATAATGGCCAGCCAACGGGCTCTCATGAGTAACTGAAAGGATGACCGGGCGACACTCACGGGGAGCAACCAAAGTCAACTTGCCTACTTTATGGGAATGGTCAGATATTAAGCAATTCCGTTAAAGGAGGAGTCAACCTTGAGGAACTGGTAATTAGCCCCGTTCCTAACTCGCTCGAACTTCCCATGGTGCGGCTTTAGCTAGAACAGCAGAGAGGGTTCCAAGGTAAGTCTGCAGGTGACAGAAGTCGTCAGGCGTCACAGAAAGGGGCTGGAGAGCAGGCAGAGCTAAGGGGTGAATTTGTTTTGTCTTCCCTGCGCTGGTCTGGATAGCACGAACATGGTTGAGTTTAGGTTCTGAGGGAGTTCCGGTGATAAGTGCCAACGCTTCTCTACCAAAGGAAGTATGCGACCGATGCCTCTTCAGCCAATGCCCATTTTGACTGAGCGATTCGCCTGAATCGCCATTGATTTGGTGAGACCTCTTTCTCCCCCATCTTCTGACGGTCAAGATTCATCCTTACTCTAATTGATTTTGCCACAGGGTTTTCAGAGGCTGTGCCCTTGAAGGATATTGATTATCTGTCCGTCGCCGAATCCTTACTTAATATCTTTTCTCGAGTAGGAATCCCTCGGGAAATTCTATCCGAACGTGGGACTCAATTTACATCCACCTTATGAAAGAACTTCACAAGCTGCTAGGTGTCAAACTTATCTTCACCCCACCTTTCCACCCCAGTGGAAACGGAAGGATCGAGAGACTTTATGCCCCTTTGAAGGCTATTCTCCGTAAGTTGTATTCGGAGAAGCCTTGAGAATGGCACAAGTACCTTATTCCAACCTTATTTGCCCTCAGGGAACTGCCGAGTGACCGAACTGGGGTTTCGGACTTTGATTTGGTATATGGCCGCTCAATCCGTGGCCCACTAACCGTTCTCCGAGATCTGTGGGAAGATCGAACCCTCCCGGACGACGACCGGACCAGCTCTCAGTACGTCATCGAGCTGCAAGAAAAGTTGGCTGAATGTTCTAAAATTGCTGCCCAACTTGCCGAAGTCAGCAGCTCCCGGTACAAGACTTAGTTCGACCTTTAGTCACAGGATCGGCAATTCAAACAGGGCGATGAAGTTCTGGTACTCCTGTCCAGTGACACCAGTAAACTTCTCGTAGCCTGGAATGGCCCGTATAAGGTCCTTGAGAGGCGGGGTAAGGTAGATTATCTCATCGAGGTTCCTCGTGGACCCCGTCTCTATCATGCTAACCTTTTAAAAAAATATCATCGCAGAGCCCAGGTGCAGCGAGTGGAAGTTCTAGACGAAATTTCCACCCTCGAGGAACTTATAGCTTCTGGGAAGAAAGGACTAAGCATCATCGAGGCGGGAGACTCGGAAAACTTCCTTCTACATTTGATACCCGATGGTATTATTGATTCTCCTTCGTCTGAACACCTCGAGTTTGAAACACTGCAACAGGATCAGCTATCCCAACTCCAGGAACTCATGGGTGGGTACCGGGTTGTTCTCTCTAATGAACCCGGTTGTACCTCCACCCTCTTCCATGACATTAATTTGACGACCACAGATAATATACAGACAGAAAGGTATCCAGTACCCATTCACCTTAGGCCTGCCTTTGAGAAGGAGGTAGAGACCCTCTTCCAGCCTGGGTTCATCCAGCGCTCCTCCTCCTCTCTGTTTTCCTGTTGTCATGGTGAGAAAATCCGATAGTTTGTTTTGGAGGTCGACCACAAACCTCCTTTTTCTGTCAACATTCAAGGGTAAGAACGACAGACTACTTCAGTGGGCTCTAGCCCTACAGGCCTATAAATTTAAGGTTATCCACATCGCTGGAAAGGCCAAATTAGGGGCTGATCTTTTAAATAAGTTCCCTATGTAATTATTGTAGATATTTCCCCTTGTATATACTTTACCCTTCCTTTTTTGTTTTTATCTACTTTTCAGTAAATTCTTGTGGCGGAAGTGGTGTAAAGGGTAGGCCCTCGGATTCCCATGCTTTCCCTTTCTCCATAGGTTATGGTGTTTACCGCAGGTCGACCCGCTTCGAGGCTACCATTTTTTGCCTAAACCTCTGCAACCTAACAGTTTATTTTGCGTACGGGAAGCGACTTATCCGCACCCCGTCCCTTGTACTCCACTTCCCTTTGCCGTTTCGGGCTGAAGGATATAAATGAGGCCATAAGCCCCTTTTAAGTTATTCTGTTGCGAGGATTCTGCCTGATTGCTCCGCTGAATCGTTGTCCGTCACTTACCTTGACGTTTTTCATTTTTTGGAAACCCGTACTGGAATCCTTCGTGCAGCGAGGATTTTCTGCCATTGATTCCTGCCAGCGTTGTTACTGCCCCTTTGTTGGCTGCATCAAATTGTTGTCCTTCAGTTACGTTTGCAAGTGTTCTCCTTTGGGAAGCCGTTCACACTAGGCACGTGAAAGCTCTCCCCCAGTCACCTTGCCATCTCCTCTTTGGGGAATTCTGTCGTCTGGAATTCCTTTTGTGACGCCTTTCGCCACGATATCGCCGTCTGTAGTTTCTCCTCGCCGAAGATCGTCATCGCATTTACCCCTGTGGACTTGGGTCGAATTCCCTCATCCTCGCCGAGCCTCTTTCACCTGGGTTCCCGACGTGGGTTATTGCTTCACTGCTCTGGTATCTGGTATTTTGGAGTATCTCTTTCTTCCTACGTCCCCTTTAAATTAATTAAGTGTTATATGTGTTATTCATTTAACTTTGGGCCATGGGTAAGGGACGTAAGACAGGGAGGTTATTCCGGGAAAACCTATCACTAGAGTAGCGAATCCTACTTTCATCTTCAACGGCGCGTGTCGTTTCAGCTTTGAACAATTTATTCATAGAACCCATTTTTGTATGCGCGAATATTTTTTTGGTTAAAACGACTTGTGGTCGTTCGATGGTGTTAAGCATTTGTGACTTTTCTCATTGTTTGATGACCCCCGTATAATTTTGTTGTAAATATTACTGTAAATACTTTTTTTGTGTATATTTATTTGACCCCTTGCGGATATCTCGTAATTTAGCACCATCCTGATAAATTCTGGTGAACTTCTGGTAGGCCTTTAGATCCCTGGTCTTCTATAAATTTTATGTGTGTATTTTATTTGGGCCGTGTGAGCCGGGTTACGTGATAGCCTTTACAATAATTCATCTAGGTTTGGGAGTATTCTGTATGTAATGTTGTTTCGGATCGCGATGGCTACGCCATCGAGACGTTCCTGTCTGTGGTTTTGTTCATATCTGTGTAGTTTGGTATCTTTATTTTTTTTGTGTTTGTGTCAACGCCGTGTTCAGTAAGGAGGATTAGGTCGGGATCTACTTTACGGAATATGTTTCCGTAAGGAATGTGTTTCACTTCCCATCCATTGACGTTAACTGTGAGTATTCTTGATGTGTTGTTCGTGTTTTTCATATTTGTGTTGTCTGGTGCTTGTGTGTTTGTGTGTGTGTATTCTTCTAGTGCTTTTTGTTACGTGTCTTTTTTCCGTTCCTAATTTTGAACAAATCTGCTTCGCTTACGGCGAGGCAGGAGTCCCTATAGAGTTTTATTCCGGCCTCCATGAGCGCTGCGTCAATTAGCGCTTCCTGGTCTGGCGAATCATAGGTCCATTTCAGCATGCCATTTTTGACTCCTTCAATGATTTTTCCTATCTTGGGGTCCTCTGGGAAGGAGGTTTCAGCTTTTCTATAAAACTTTATTTTGATGTCATCTCCGTCATATTTTTTTGTTCTGACAAGAACTCTTCCTTTTACTCTTGCTTCTCGCTTTCTCATGGATCTTAGATAGCTTGGAGCACTCTTATTCATCCTCCGAGGAAGAAGCAGAGCTTAAGATGTTGCCCTCAGCCTTCTTGATTCTTCTGGCTGATCTTTCCTAACTTGCTTCCCTTTTCTTCCTGGCCTCAATTCTGGGGTCCGTGTTTGGAGACGTTAGGAGCTGGGATTGATTCCGGGCTCTTATTCTTTTCCTCTCTTACTTCTTCGTCTCTTGGGAAACGGTCACTGGTGCCTCTTTCTCTGGGCCGTATTGCATCTGGAGGACTTCTCCTGATGGTGGGTTCTCCGAGAACCACATCTCTGCTAAGCCATTGTTCTTGAGCATGATATTTAGCTCTTTAGCGAAGCAACCCCGGTTCGTCAGATTCCGGACATGGGCATATAGTATGCAAGTGAAGATTTTTGTCGGGTTTTATCCTCCTTGCCTATTTTAAAGTATGTTCTCTGCGCGGTGATGTTCTTTATATTTCCTGAGTGGGCGGCTTTTGCCGTATGGGCGTAGGAGGTGTTCACCATCCTAATTCCTGCTGCCTTTTTCTCGTCCGCCTTTCTTTTCAGGATCTTCTTTTTCCTGGGACAGGACATCGCTATTGCCCCATCTCTTTGTCCGCAGTTCGGGCCCTTCTTTTCTTTAGCTGGGCATTCACGCAAGCCGTAGTCTTTTTGGCTACATCCGGAACATGTCGACTCCTGCTGCTTGCAATACTTCGTCGTGTGATGCTCCAGTCTGTAGCATCTGAAGCAAATCTGCACCGTGGTGAATTTCTCCCGCTTGATTTGCTCACCACTTATCTTTTCCGACTAAGTTGAGTGTAACGTTAGAGGAAATGGGCCAGTCCAGGCAGTGGAATTTTAAAATAATTTTATGTTTGATTCCAACTTGTCACTTGACTATTGATGGCCGGTTTATCTTCGTTTATTAATATGGCTTCTAAGATGTTCAGTGTAGCTTTATTAACCTCTTTTCTTTTAATAACGGTGTTGTCAACTAGCATATCTCTCGTTAGGTTAATGTTATGTACACTCTCCATATGATTTTTAGGCCCTTCGCTTTGCAGATGCATAGTTAAACGTCTCGAAAGTGTAGTAGTTATCATGCCAAAATATTTTGAGTTGTTATAAAGCTTACAGTCTTTATCGGGGCAGATGAACTCGTAAACTATGTTGGTTTAATTGAGATTCGAGGAGTTTAGGCAGCTGTTGTTTTTCATCAGGAGATTTCTGGCTCCAAAGCGCGACGGACGAAGAGGAAAACCCGAAGGTGACGCCTTCCATAGCCGCTGATATCCAAGGAATAAGCAGCGCAAAGAACTAAAGTGTAAGGAGTTTGGTCATCCCGAGGGGCTGGAAGAACACTGCACTAAAGGCCAGTGTCTACCAAGAATGCTAAAGCAGAAAGTGAGTCAAAGATACTATAGTGAGGATAGACCTGAAAAAAAGGTCAACACATGATAATAATTTCGTTCTTATGTACTAGGGATCTATCGGCTCGCAAAATGTTTTCATAACAAGCGCAAACACACCCTTCTACCACATTATCTCTCTCTCATACACAATACACACACACTCTCTCTCTCTCTCTCTTTCATTTTAATTATCCATCCCTTTATTTCTCGCTACCTTTCTCTCTCTAGATCTCTTTACCCCTAGCTATTTTTCTCTCCTCTTTCTCTAAGGTTCTCTTTCCCGCATTCTACTCTCCCCCCCCCCCTCTCTCTTTTGGCCTCTTTCTATCAAGCTCTCTTTCCCACTCGCTCCCCCTTCTCTCTCTATTTCTCACTCGCTCTCTTTCTCTTTATTACTCTCGTTCTTTCTCTCTCACTCTCTTTTCCCTTTCGTTCTCTTTATCTAACTCTCTTTCTATCTCGTCCACTTTCTATCTATCTCTCTTTCTTTTTCGCTCATGTTCTCTCTCTCCCTCGTTCTTCATCTCGTCTCTTTCTAGCTCGCCCTTTTCTCTTTCACTCCCTATCTCTCACTTTCTCTCTCTTATTATCTTTCTCTCTATCTCGCGTCCCCTCTCGTTCTCTCTCCTTACCTACTTTTCTCGTTCTCCTTCTCTCTTGCTCTCATTTTCTCTCGTGTTCTCTCTCTCCTCCTCATTCGCTCTGGCTTTCATTTTCTCTGGCCCTCATACTTCTTCTCTCTCGCTTTCATTTTCTCTAGCCTCATTCTCTTTCTCTCATTTTTCTCTCAAGTTCTAACTCTTATTATTTATCCTATTCTCTATCTTTCATTCTCTCCCCATCTCCTCTTTCTCTTGTTTTTCTTTGCTCTCCAACACTGGCAAGCTACCAAAGTTCCGCCATCACACTTTTTGTGCCAGACTCTGACCTTTTCTGACCCATCAAACACTTGCATTTTTAAAATTTTAATAATGACCAGGTGGAGAATGAACTAAACCTAATTAATGGCTTCTTGGCCAATGACTGAAGAGGTTCTAGTGATATATAATCTATCACAAGGCTCACACACGCGTTTTTAATTTAACTCTTCTAGCTGCAAATGACAATGACACAGCCTGGTACATGGACGACGTGAACCTAGTATTCCACCGGTGTCCGTCGAGTTGAGATAAGGCAAGCGCGCGGACACAAAGATCGGCCACTGATAAAAACAGCTGCATTCCATGTAAACCTATATATATATATATCGTGGCTACACTTCAACAAAGCCAACGATAATAATGGTCGCTAATTAACAATCCGAGTGTTAGTTAAATCATCCCTTTTTCCTCCAATTATCGTCCATTTCAGAGGATACAAAAGAATACTCGACATTCTGCCAGATTGAAGCTCCATTCAGCCTAAACAGAGGAAACCAATCCACTTCCCTCGTCACAGGACCCTAATTGCAAGGACTGCTTGCTTAGGAGTACTAGCAACCCATTTTCCTAGGTTTTTTGTGACTGGTCAAGTAAGGGAACTCCAGTCCTGATATCACAGCTGATATCGCCAATCCTCACTCATTTAAGAAGCCTTTTCTTTCTAAACGGGGACCTACTGATTAACGCCGGGAAGTCGACTAGAATCGGGACTCCTTGCGACAAACCACACTCGATGTGGCTTAACTTCGCTA
This sequence comes from Ceratothoa steindachneri, assembly GCA_963969495.1. NCBI lineage: Eukaryota > Metazoa > Arthropoda > Malacostraca > Isopoda > Cymothoidae > Ceratothoa > Ceratothoa steindachneri. The sequence goes on along the minus strand of OZ018338.1, from coordinate 5,098,139 downwards.
TAATCGTAAGCGGTGGTACCACTTAACTATCTCATAACCCTACAAAAGCTAAAGAAGTGATGTGGCGCCCATCCACTATTTTAGCCTTCAGGGAACTTTCCTCTGCCACAATGGCAACATGTACAAACGTCAACCTCATTCGCACTAATTTCACCTCATTTACTTTCTGTACTTTAATACCTATTTAACAAGTATAACTGAAAACCTATTTATGACACATCCTTCTATATTCAAATAGTCCAGAAAAAAATGTATACAAAGCCTACATGTGACTCAAAGGCCCCATTGAAACCCACTCGACCCGAGACCATAACTAAAGCTGAGTATAGTTAGGCCTCTAATAAATAGCTCAGATTATGAAGTTCTGCTTTAAGCTGTAAAGCCACTTTTTATACTTAAAATTTCCTACAATTATGCTATCTACTCTTGTTTAATTTACATTTAAGATATCTTTTATTAATAATGAATAACCAATCTTTAGTTTATTCTTTTCTTTACTTATGGCAACAGAAGGCCATCTTTAAATCTTTTGGTACAGTTATTCTCTCATTCTCATCAAATAATAATTACCGGAATGAAGAAAACCAGGCCAAGAAATGTCAATAAAATGAATGAAATTTCATTAAAATATTAATAAGCCTGATTTATCTGCAACGCCCTTAAGAGGAGGCGACTGAACTGAGGTATGGGGGAAGGGGGGTGCACCATAATTAATGCGTCTAGAACGCCCCTTTCCTCTGAGGGGAGGGCTAACAATGGCAGGTTGTCATAAGAGGGGTGAGGGAATTGGAGAAAGGAAGAAAGTTGGTGGATACGAGTTTAAAGAAAGGGGGCTATCTATCTCGCAATCCTTAGAACTCTAATTCGTACAAATTTGTTTCTGGAGGCTTGGAATGTGCCCTCATGACCTCTGTATTTAAAGTTGATGGTGTTGGTTCCAATATTTGTTTGCTATCCTTAACGGTTTTTCTGCTCTGACCTCTTCTTGTCTTTTAGTATTATTTCTTTTCTTTTAGTTTAGGAGGGGTGAGAGATGGGTTGATCTTCCCCTCTTTGTGTCAAATCATTCTTGCTTACAAAATAAATATTGTTTAAGCTCTTCAGGATAAACGCCCTCTTATTAAATTGTGCCTGTGTGTTTGTGTAAGTGGCGACTGTGTGCGCGCGCTCTCATTACGCACATCGTATATTTGAACGACGGTTGAGAAATTAGACTTGAAAAGTGAAAGAGGAATAGAAGAAGGCGCTCGAGAAACACATCATAGGAGCTAGAGTGGAATTGAGGTGCCAAGTCTAATTTATAAAAGTCACAGAAATAACCAGTTAATATCAATGAGTCACTACAAAATTCGGCTTTCTAATTATATATCTAAACAACTTTAAGGATAATAATAAAAATGCACTCCTTGTTTTTTTTTTGTTAAAATACCAGTTATATTAGTAGTTACCAGGGGACTGTAAACTAGGTGAAATGATAGGAGATCAAGGGAAGAAGAATCGAAGTAGCATCCTTGTGTGTTGCTACAACGGGAAGTTTCGTATCTCAAAAGCAGAACATTCCACAACTATGCATTCAGAAAACATGCCAAGCCTTAGAGGCGAATGCAAATAGAAGCAGCAGATCTACTGTATGAGAGTGTGTCAATCACCATTCCGGTGTAGACGGATACACCGGCTACCTGTAGGACTCATATGTCCTCCCAGCCCGAGAACTAGGCCTGATCGCTTATAAAATTTTAGTAAACGTCAATCAGAGATGGTTTACAAATGTATTTCTAAAGAAATGAAACGTGTTTTTATGATGAAATAATTATTACAAATGAGATGAGCTCCATAATTATTCTTCAATTTAAAATTCCTACAAAGACAACATTTTCGCACACAGCCAAGCCTTAGAGGCGAATGCAAATAGAAGCAGCAGATCTACTGTATGAGAGGGTGTCAATCACCATTCCGGTGTAGACGGGTACACTGGCTACCTGTAGGAGTCATATGTCCTCCCAGCCCGAGTACTAGGCCTGATCGCTTATAAAATTTTAGTAAACGTCAATCAGAGATGGTTTACAAATGTATTTCTAAAGTAATGAAACGTGTATTTATGATGAAATAATTATTACAAATGAGATGAGCTCCATAATTATTCTTCAATTTAAAATTCCTACAAAGACAACATTTTCGCACACAGCCAAGCCTTAGAGGCGAATGCAAATAGAAGCAGCAGATCTACTGTATGAGAGTGTGTCAATCACCATTCCGGTGTAGACGGGTACACCGGCTACCTGTAGGAGTCATATGTCCTCCCAGCCCGAGAACTAGGCCTGATCGCTTATAAAATTTTAGTAAACGTCAATCAGAGATGGTTTACAAATGTATTTCTAAAGAAATGAAACGTGTTTTTATGATGAAATAATTATTACAAATGAGATGAGCTCCATAATTATTCTTCAATTTAAAATTCCTACAAAGACAACATTTTCGCACACAGCCAAGCCTTAGAGGCGAATGCAAATAGAAGCAGCAGATCTACTGTATGAGAGTGTGTCAATCACCATTCCGGTGTAGACGGGTACACCGGCTACCTGTAGGAGTCATATGTCCTCCCAGCCCGAGTACTAGGCCTGATCGCTTATAAAATTTTAGTAAACGTCAATCAGAGATGGTTTACAAATGTATTTCTAAAGAAATTAAACGTGTTTTATGATGAAATAATTATTACAAATGAGATGAGCTCCATAATTATTCTTCAATTTAAAATTCCTACAAAGACAACATTTTCGCACACAGCCAAGCCTTAGAGGCGAATGCAAATAGAAGCAGCAGATCTACTGTATGAGAGTGTGTCAATCACCATTCCGGTGTAGACGGGTACACCGGCTACCTGTAGGAGTCATATGTCCTCCCAGCCCGAGTACTAGGCCTGATCGCTTATAAAATTTTAGTAAACGTCAATCAGAGATGGTTTACAAATGTATTTCTAAAGAAATGAAACGTGTTTTTATGATGAAATAATTATTACAAATGAGATGAGCTCCATAATTATTCTTCAATTTAAAATTCCTACAAAGACAACATTTTCGCACACAGCCAAGCCTTAGAGGCGAATGCAAATAGAAGCAGCAGATCTACTGTATGAGAGTGTGTCAATCACCATTCCGGTGTAGACGGGTACACCGGCTACCTGTAGGAGTCATATGTCCTCCCAGCCCGAGTACTAGGCCTGATCGCTTATATAATTTTAGTGAACGTCAATCAGAGATGGTTTACAAATGTATTTCTAAAGAAATGAAACGTGTTTTTATGATGAAATAATTATTACAAATGAGATGAGCTCCATAATTATTCTTCAATTTAAAATTCCTACAAAGACAACATTTTCGCACACAGCCAAGCCTTAGAGGCGAATGCAAATAGAAGCAGCAGATCTACTGTATGAGAGTGTGTCAATCACCATTCCGGTGTAGACGGGTACACCGGCTACCTGTAGGAGTCATATGTCCTCCCAGCCCGAGTACTAGGCCTGATCGCTTATAAAATTTTAGTAAACGTCAATCAGAGATGGTTTACAAATGTATTTCTAAAGAAATGAAACGTGTTTTTATGATGAAATAATTATTACAAATGGGATGAGCTCCATAATTATTCTTCAATTTAAAATTCCTACAAAGACAACATTTTCGCACACAGCCAAGCCTTAGAGGCGAATGCAAATAGAAGCAGCAGATCTACTGTATGAGAGTGTGTCAATCACCATTCCGGTGTAGACGGGTACACCGGCTACCTGTAGGAGTCATATGTCCTCCCAGCCCGAGTACTATGCTTGATCGCTTATAAAATTTTAGTAAACGTCAATCAGAGATGGTTTACAAATGTATTTCTAAAGAAATGAAACGTGTTTTTATGATGAAATAATTATTACAAATGGGATGAGCTCCATAATTATTCTTCAATTTAAAATTCCTACAAAGACAACATTTTCGCACACAGCCAAGCCTTAGAGGCGAATGCAAATAGAAGCAGCAGATCTACTGTATGAGAGTGTGTCAATCACCATTCCGGTGTAGACGGGTACACCGGCTACCTGTAGGAGTCATATGTCCTCCCAGCCCGAGAACTAGGCCTGATCGCTTATAAAATTTTAGTAAACGTCAATCAGAGATGGTTTACAAATGTATTTCTAAAGAAATGAAACGTGTTTTTATGATGAAATAATTATTACAAATGAGATGAGCTCCATAATTATTCTTCAATTTAAAATTCCTACAAAGACAACATTTTCGCACACAGCCAAGCCTTAGAGGCGAATGCAAATAGAAGCAGCAGATCTACTGTATGAGAGTGTGTCAATCACCATTCCGGTGTAGACGGGTACACCGGCTACCTGTAGGAGTCATATGTCCTCCCAGCCCGAGTACTAGGCCTGATCGCTTATAAAATTTTAGTAAACGTCAATCAGAGATGGTTTACAAATGTATTTCTAAAGAAATTAAACGTGTTTTATGATGAAATAATTATTACAAATGAGATGAGCTCCATAATTATTCTTCAATTTAAAATTCCTACAAAGACAACATTTTCGCACACAGCCAAGCCTTAGAGGCGAATGCAAATAGAAGCAGCAGATCTACTGTATGAGAGTGTGTCAATCACCATTCCGGTGTAGACGGGTACACCGGCTACCTGTAGGAGTCATATGTCCTCCCAGCCCGAGTACTAGGCCTGATCGCTTATAAAATTTTAGTAAACGTCAATCAGAGATGGTTTACAAATGTATTTCTAAAGAAATGAAACGTGTTTTTATGATGAAATAATTATTACAAATGAGATGAGCTCCATAATTATTCTTCAATTTAAAATTCCTACAAAGACAACATTTTCGCACACAGCCAAGCCTTAGAGGCGAATGCAAATAGAAGCAGCAGATCTACTGTATGAGAGTGTGTCAATCACCATTCCGGTGTAGACGGGTACACCGGCTACCTGTAGGAGTCATATGTCCTCCCAGCCCGAGTACTAGGCCTGATCGCTTATATAATTTTAGTGAACGTCAATCAGAGATGGTTTACAAATGTATTTCTAAAGAAATGAAACGTGTTTTTATGATGAAATAATTATTACAAATGAGATGAGCTCCATAATTATTCTTCAATTTAAAATTCCTACAAAGACAACATTTTCGCACACAGCCAAGCCTTAGAGGCGAATGCAAATAGAAGCAGCAGATCTACTGTATGAGAGTGTGTCAATCACCATTCCGGTGTAGACGGGTACACCGGCTACCTGTAGGAGTCATATGTCCTCCCAGCCCGAGTACTAGGCCTGATCGCTTATAAAATTTTAGTAAACGTCAATCAGAGATGGTTTACAAATGTATTTCTAAAGAAATGAAACGTGTTTTTATGATGAAATAATTATTACAAATGGGATGAGCTCCATAATTATTCTTCAATTTAAAATTCCTACAAAGACAACATTTTCGCACACAGCCAAGCCTTAGAGGCGAATGCAAATAGAAGCAGCAGATCTACTGTATGAGAGTGTGTCAATCACCATTCCGGTGTAGACGGGTACACCGGCTACCTGTAGGAGTCATATGTCCTCCCAGCCCGAGTACTATGCTTGATCGCTTATAAAATTTTAGTAAACGTCAATCAGAGATGGTTTACAAATGTATTTCTAAAGAAATGAAACGTGTTTTTATGATGAAATAATTATTACAAATGGGATGAGCTCCATAATTATTCTTCAATTTAAAATTCCTACAAAGACAACATTTTCGCACACAGCCAAGCCTTAGAGGCGAATGCAAATAGAAGCAGCAGATCTACTGTATGAGAGTGTGTCAATCACCATTCCGGTGTAGACGGGTACACCGGCTACCTGTAGGAGTCATATGTCCTCCCAGCCCGAGAACTAGGCCTGATCGCTTATAAAATTTTAGTAAACGTCAATCAGAGATGGTTTACAAATGTATTTCTAAAGAAATGAAACGTGTTTTTATGATGAAATAATTATTACAAATGAGATGAGCTCCATAATTATTCTTCAATTTAAAATTCCTACAAAGACAACATTTTCGCACACAGCCAAGCCTTAGAGGCGAATGCAAATAGAAGCAGCAGATCTACTGTATGAGAGTGTGTCAATCACCATTCTGGTGTAGACGGGTACACCGGCTACCTGTAGGAGTCATATGTCCTCCCAGCCCGAGTACTAGGCCTGATCGCTTATAAAATTTTAGTAAACGTCAATCAGAGATGGTTTACAAATGTATTTCTAAAGAAATTAAACGTGTTTTATGATGAAATAATTATTACAAATGAGATGAGCTCCATAATTATTCTTCAATTTAAAATTCCTACAAAGACAACATTTTCGCACACAGCCAAGCCTTAGAGGCGAATGCAAATAGAAGCAGCAGATCTACTGTATGAGAGTGTGTCAATCACCATTCCGGTGTAGACGGGTACACCGGCTACCTGTAGGAGTCATATGTCCTCCCAGCCCGAGTACTAGGCCTGATCGCTTATAAAATTTTAGTAAACGTCAATCAGAGATGGTTTACAAATGTATTTCTAAAGAAATGAAACGTGTTTTTATGATGAAATAATTATTACAAATGAGATGAGCTCCATAATTATTCTTCAATTTAAAATTCCTACAAAGACAACATTTTCGCACACAGCCAAGCCTTAGAGGCGAATGCAAATAGAAGCAGCAGATCTACTGTATGAGAGTGTGTCAATCACCATTCCGGTGTAGACGGGTACACCGGCTACCTGTAGGAGTCATATGTCCTCCCAGCCCGAGTACTAGGCCTGATCGCTTATAAAATCTTAGTGAACGTCAATCAGAGATGGTTTACAAATGTATTTCTAAAGAAATGAAACGTGTTTTTATGATGAAATAATTATTACAAATGAGATGAGCTCCATAATTATTCTTCAATTTAAAATTCCTACAAAGACAACATTTTCGCACACAGCCAAGCCTTAGAGGCGAATGCAAATAGAAGCAGCAGATCTACTGTATGAGAGTGTGTCAATCACCATTCCGGTGTAGACGGGTACACCGGCTACCTGTAGGAGTCATATGTCCTCCCAGCCCGAGTACTAGGCCTGATCGCTTATAAAATTTTAGTAAACGTCAATCAGAGATGGTTTACAAATGTATTTCTAAAGAAATGAAACGTGTTTTTATGATGAAATAATTATTACAAATGGGATGAGCTCCATAATTATTCTTCAATTTAAAATTCCTACAAAGACAACATTTTCGCACACAGCCAAGCCTTAGAGGCGAATGCAAATAGAAGCAGCAGATCTACTGTATGAGAGTGTGTCAATCACCATTCCGGTGTAGACGGGTACACCGGCTACCTGTAGGAGTCATATGTCCTCCCAGCCCGAGTACTATGCTTGATCGCTTATAAAATTTTAGTAAACGTCAATCAGAGATGGTTTACAAATGTATTTCTAAAGAAATGAAACGTGTTTTTATGATGAAATAATTATTACAAATGGGATGAGCTCCATAATTATTCTTCAATTTAAAATTCCTACAAAGACAACATTTTCGCACACAGCCAAGCCTTAGAGGCGAATGCAAATAGAAGCAGCAGATCTACTGTATGAGAGTGTGTCAATCACCATTCCGGTGTAGACGGGTACACCGGCTACCTGTAGGAGTCATATGTCCTCCCAGCCCGAGTACTAGGCCTGATCGCTTATAAAATTTTAGTAAACGTCAATCAGAGATGGTTTACAAATGTATTTCTAAAGAAATGAAACGTGTTTTTATGATGAAATAATTATTACAAATGAGATGAGCTCCATAATTATTCTTCAATTTAAAATTCCTACAAAGACAACATTTTCGCACACAGCCAAGCCTTAGAGGCGAATGCAAATAGAAGCAGCAGATCTACTGTATGAGAATGTGTCAATCACCATTCCGGTGTAGACGGGTACACCGGCTACCTGTAGGAGTCATATGTCCTCCCAGCCCGAGTACTAGGCCTGATCGCTTATAAAATTTTAGTAAACGTCAATCAGAGATGGTTTACAAATCTATTTCTAAAGAAATGAAACGTGTTTTTATGATGAAATAATTATTACAAATGTCACACTCTACTTAACATTTGGTAAGAAGTAAATCCTAAACTTGTCCTTCTTTCCAAAAAAACAATAAAGTTAAATTGTCATGAAATGTTGATGGAGTGAAGGAAATTTCTGTGGGAATGGACAACAAAAATGCAATTGAGAATGTTTTGGACGAGATGTATGATATTTGCGCGTGTTCTTGCAAACGAGAAGAGGTTGGATGCACCAATAAAAGTGTTGTGTTCAAAAGAGGGCTGTGGATCGGCTTATTTTTTGTGTACTTGCCGCCATCAAGGAATCAAAGTAAATATCTTATAAGCAAGATTTTAATGTCATCTTGTATGTTTTTGACTTGGCGTCGAAATGTTGATGCAGGGGGAAATACCAACTTTGAGTCATTGATGAGAAAGGTGTTAAAAGAGTAAAAAAGACAATAAAATATCAAAAGGAGGAGCAGATATTAAAAAAGAATCTGTACAAAATATTCCTACAAATTTAGACAAATGTGAGATAATAAGCTTTGACTGATGAAGTAAGTTTGCATGAAAAATCTATAGAAATGAAAAAAAAATAAGTCAAAAAATTGCATGACAAATATTTATTAATATTATTTTTATTTCTATCATATTGTATTTTAACCCTTTTCAAATGTCAAATATAAAATAATTTTAAATTGCACGATAACATAATTTTAACAGGAAGAAGTACTTCATCGAAATTACAGAAAGTTAAACATCGTTGCTCTGGAATTATTTGGTAAAAGTAAATCTCATTTATAATAAAAATATATAAAATTATATTTGAATATATAAAACTTTCAGATCTCATTAATCATGTAAAACAAATATATAATAATTTATATATTAGTCAATTTATTATAATTATTTTATTTTTATTTGTTCTCGTTTTTATATATTTCTAATAAATGAGACAATCCTGAAAGTTCTTGGAAATTAAATGTAAATCTCCTTAATTTTCTAGGTATGAGATAAGCTCAGAACTGCTGCAGCTTTTGGAAAGTTCTGTTGAAAGATGGGAAAATACTGAGTGACAGATCTAAGCATGAAGTTCTATGTAGACAATTATAAGACGGATCATGATAAAGCCAGGGTTTCATATATCTCTTTGAATGAAATGGAAATTAATTTATTCAAAGTAATTGGCTTGGACTTCAAAAAGGACAAAATAGGTTAGTTCTGAAAGAAATGAGGACGAAAATGCAAAATTAAAGAAATCCCTCCAAATGAAACTACATCACATGACTTTCACTTGTGAAGCCTGATTCTATCAGTCAAGAAAAGGTATCGAAACCACTGTGAGGTTGGGAATGAACAGAGAACTGGGGATGGTCAGACTTTTCTCATTTACAATATTCTTGAAAACTTGATAGTTTAGAGACACTAGAAGCTGCTATTTGTGATAAACACAATGTTAATACATTTTTTTAAAGGAGCATTGGATTATTTGGAGGAAAAAAAATGCAGAAAACTGTCGATTTAATTGGGTGTGCTCTGCACCTTAATTAATTAACTTTGCGTAGTTATTCTCGATATAGATAGACAGAGTCATGATCCAAAGAAGTAATCTGGGCCTATTGGTAAAGGTGCTAATCTTGACAAGGAAAAGCACAGAGTCAACTTTCTTTTGTTAAAGATCCTAGTGATGAGATCATCATTGGCCTAACTAAATCAGCGACTTCCTTATGAGTGTTTGGTGGGAAACAATTCTGGTAAGGTGTCTGTCAGGTTTGTTTTCAGAAATGTTGGTCCTACCAGTTATCCTAGATGGCTAAAAAGAGAGGTAAGAAATCTTGTTCTTTATACAAGAACGGAAATTCCTAGGCCAATGTGGTTGTTCACTAGGGAGTTTTAATACTTGTATTATGCTCCAGAGCTTTACTTCATGATGATCCAAGCCTTCAAGAAACAGAGTCATGAAGTTCAGGACTTAGCTTACCAGGTCCTTTAAAAATGTATCTTTGGTTAAAGAGACATTTTTTGTCTCTTTGTTAGCTGGACCTGATCGAGATTACAGAAGATAAGAATGTGAAACATATCCTCAATGTAACAGAAAATCCCCTCTGCTCCTCTCCGTTTAAGACGTGCTCAAGGAATCAGACTTAACAGGATATCGAACATCAATCCGGATGCAGATCGATGGATATATTTAGTTGATATCAGCACCATTCAAGTTTATGAACATCCAGTGTTAAAGTTTAAAAATGAAGAAAGGGTAAAACAAATAATCAAAAGCCTTTTCCAGCCCCAAATGAAAAAGAGCTAAAAGAAATGATCAAAATCCCTTTCAAGCCCAAAATATAGAAAGAGCTGTCAAAATGACTTCAGTGGCATGCAAAAAAGCTTAGTTTGGAAAAAAGACATTCCGTGATTCTGTCTAAGCAAAGTTAAGCAAGAATGTTAGAAAAAGCTTTGTCTCTAGGAAGAATTATCAGATTTATGTATCATATAAATTTGAGTAATCTTTAATTATAAGCAGAGCCAGGCAATGGCTTCGCCACTCCCCCCGTAGTTGCAATCGCTACTAAGATTAAAATTTAAAATCTAAAAATAAGCATCCATGGTTAAATTTTTATAAATTTTCTGAACTTCGCCAATTATAATAATTTTAAAAAGGAACTCGAAACTAAATTTTCCCCCTTTCAAAATATCACGTTACTAAAATATAGTTATAGAAGAAGATATATAAAAATAAATTTTCTGAACTTCACCATTTGTAATTCTTTGGGTTTTAAATAATTCTCAAAATTTCGATACTTATATTTATTTCTGAACTTCACCATTTTGTTTTTGATATTATAAAAGAATTATTAGAAATAACTTTGATAAAAACACATAAGTCATAACCAAATTAAAATGAAATTATTATTATTATTATTAGTGATGATGATAATGAAAAAAAATATATAAACTTCTCATTGCTTGACTTAATAAGCATATATTTCTCAATGCTAGGTAATAATAACACTATGAGATGAGGAAACTAAGTTTTATACCTCTCATACATAAATCATCATCATCATCATCATCACTAACTCTATAATTTAAGAAGGGGATTTTTTTGAGTATTTGAATAATAATTTCATCTTAGTTTGGTTATGACTTATGTTTTTTATCAAAGTTATTTCTAATAATTCTTTTATAATAAAAAAAATGGTTAAGTTCAGAAATAAAAGCCAAAGAATTACAAATGGTGAAGTTCATAATTTATTTTTATATATCTTCTTCTATAGCTCTATATTTTAGCAACGTGATATTTTGAAAGGGGGCAAATTTAGTTTAGAGTTCCTTTTTAAAATTACTAAATTGGCGAAGTTCCGAAAATTTATAAAACCCCCTCAGCTCACTGGATGCATCTTTGGCTAAACCAAAATTATTTTCTTCTAAGAGTATCGCATATTTATTGTTCCTATCTCGATTCAAGGACCTGAGCAGCCACCTGATGTCACGTTGGAAGAGGTTGCAAGAGACCAGGCTAAGAGTGGGGGTAGGGTTTGGGGTGGGAATATTGGATATGCAGTTTTGCTATAATAAACTCCCACCTGTGCCTCCGTTTTAGGGTGCAACTGCACACTTCCTTCTTTTTCGCAGGGGCGCTTCAGAACCTCCTTAGAGGGCCAAGGGGTGGCGGATCCATTTGTCTATGGCTCCATCCCGTTCTTGACGCGCAATTTGTCTTGTTGTTGGATGCCAGTGTGCCTCTCCCTAATTTTCCAGGATGAAGGTCAGTTTGCTGGTTCCCAGCACTAGCTACTAGGATATGGGCACATAGAGAAACCTTGGTCGGGATTCTCGACAACTTTGGAGATGCCCAAATGGAAACACCTCCCGAGGTGGGCAAAGACAGGAAGGCTCCATCACCTCAGGTGACTGGGTCTTCCCTGGGAGCAGGCAGTGACTCAGTAAAAGACACCCCTGTGCTTAAGTCCGCCCTTGAGAGGATCCAGCCGGGGCAACACGGGCACCCGGGAAGTTAAGAGGATATGATGGCTCTTCTTCCACTGATACAGCTACACAGGCATATGGCCTTTCTCAATATTGGAGAAGGACCAGGCTGAGAGCGGCTCTTCCGGCCTCGAGACCCCTTCTGACGGAGTAATTTTTTCATATAGCACCCTGGGTACTGACTGGGTGCTCGCCTTTTCCACGCGTATCCACACCACTCCTGGCATGATGCTGCCCTTCGAGGCTGATTATATTGTCCATATCTAAATCTATTTCTGGCTGCGAATATCGGCCTCCAGGTGAAGCGTAAGGGGAAAACACGACAGAGAAACTGTGCGAATCCACCACTTCCAGGTAAGACCCGTTAGAAACAATTGTATGTATTTAGTTTAGTCACATAAATGTCTACTTTAATTGCGTACAGGTTGGAATTTTCCGGAAGTAGACTTAATCTATTTGGTTTTATACTTCACATCCATCTTTGATATTATTTTTCTATTTGGGGATTTTTGGCATATATATATATATATATATATATATATATATATATATATATATATATATATATATATATATATATATATATATATATATATATCCATATGGAGCTCGGCCGTGAAGCCTGCATTTAATATTGAGGATAAATCCCAGAGCCACGAGAAACGGATGTAGCATCTTTTAATTTTTCACTACGTTTCGAAAACTACAAGTTTTCATCTTCAGGCTAGAATAAGTTTACAAAGTTAATATGTATAAAGAAAACTTGAAAAGGCCAACAAGACATTATTTTACAGGTGACCAATTACAGAATATCAGTAGAAAGTACTGCAAATTTAACTGTTGCCAAGTCATATTGAATTTAACTTGTAGTACTTTCTACTGATATTCTGTAATTGGTCACCTGTAAAATAATGTCTTGTTGGCCTTTTCAAGTTTTCTTTATACATATTAACTTTGTAAACTTATTCTAGCCTGAAGATGAAAACTTGTAGTTTTCGAAACGTAGTGAAAAATTAAAAGATGCTACATCCGTTTCTCGTGGCTCTGGGATTTATCCTCAATATTATATATATATATATATATATATATATATATATATATATATATATATATATATATATATAATACTTGTAATTGATTTATTCCTTGGGAATTTGATATGTAGCAGGAATATGAAGACCCAGGTGATTATACGAATCATTTATTGGCCGGACGTTTCGGACCTTTACTAGGACCATCTTCAGCGACTATGTCGACTAATGAGAAGGGAAAGGAACATTAATTGATAAAAGTTGAGAGAATGCATTAAATAATGGCTAAAAAAACGGAAGAAGGCAAGTAAAATTAATTAAATTGACAATTATTAAAATTAAAGTAAAAACTCTAATAATATTTTATAGAATTAAATAATACTACCCAGTGTGATTTAAAATAAAAGAATAATAGAAAGTGAAATTATAACATAAACTGACTTGAATATCACATATTAAAAGTTACTGGAGTAAACAAAAAATAACCTATTATATTAAATTGTAAAAAACAAAAAAAAAATCCGAAAACAAATCAGAATGAATAAAGTGACTAACCTTTATCGTGGGCGTTGAGAAATCAACTAACTAAAGATATAAAACTACTAACGAAATTTGTTCGGTTGGTCGGTTGGTTAGTTAATCTATTGAAGTGTTGGTTGGTTATATTGTGAATAGTTTAATTGAGGAGGAGTAATTATTTAGGTTTTTATTTATTTTATTGATATACAGTGACTCTAAGATTTTCAAATCGAGAGAAGTTAAGGCGAAGTTAATATGGTAAATGAATTAGAATTAAGAGGATGATGGTGATACTCAGAATGTTGCCTGATGGAAGAGGCTTTAGGTTTAGAAATGGGAATACCAGTCCTATGAGACAAACCCAAGTGCTTCGCGATCCTGCATTTGAGATGTAAGCCAGTTTGGCCTACATAACGATTATGGCAGGTCGTACATGTATAATTGTAAATTATGGAGAAAAAAGAAATTTAACGATACAGGGCTAGAATTTAAACAAATGAATTGGCATTGAGGGAAATGGTTGTTGGGGGTAGAAAGAAGGAGTTTGTTAAACTCTGATGTTATATGCTCGAGATAGGGTAGTCTAATGAAAACCTTCTGTTTAGAAACAGTAGTGAATCCGCTGCGGGATAACCTTGACTTTGGATCTTATGAAGACGGGGAAGTGGTTTGCGGTTCGACGCCCAGCCGTTTGTCTGGCGGGGAGATTGACTTGGAGCCAAAGGTGATTTCGGTGAGTGAGGTGGATGGTGTTAGGCATGTTGTCTTAGTCAACTGATTTAAGTAACGTGACCGTGAAGGTAGGCTTTTTCCAATCTTCAGGTTAATCTTGAGATGCTTCGCACTGACAAGCGATGATCAAAAAGTGAATCCTTTGACGAATGGAGGGGGGGTTGGGGGAGTTTACTTTGGGTATTCCTCAATGGTGAGAACTATCTCTGTTTTTTTGTTGAAAACCAAGATAGGGTGTTTCTCTGACGAGAAATGTAGGAGAGTGATTCTCAATACTCTTTGCTGTGACCACCAAAAACTGACTCTTGATGAACTTCTTCTTAGGTTCTGTTCGATTCCCTTTGTGCCGGGCCCTGCCGCCGGACTTTGTTGTTTCGATGTCTAAATCGATCTCTCCGTTCTTCTCCAGTTATATGCATATATACTTCACCGACCCACTGGGGGTAGGGGAAGGGGAGGGGATAAGGGCTTATGTATTAAGCCTCTCTCCTATAACGATACTTTTCCGAGCGTCTTCACTTAGCCCTAAAGGCATCTTCTGTCTTTCGTTGTAGCTCCTATAATTTCGTCTATTATGCGAAACTCGATCTCAAATCTTAGGGGAAATAGTGAGCCTGTTTAAACATTGTTATTACACCTGCTTTCCTCCCCTAAGTATTATTTATGCACGCTGGGACAGAAATATGTTGATCCGTACTTCTAGGAGTTGAATGTCGCGTCTGGTGGCCAGCGGGTCGAGGGGAAGAGGGGTGGAGGAGTTAAAGAATCGGGTTACACCGCCTAGAATCAGGACACTGTGGTAACCGAACGGGGCCTCTCTTTTTAGGGTGGGATATCGACTTCCCTACACTACTCCATGTTAATTCGTGTCGATGTACAGTGGCGGCAACAAAAAAAGTGACATGTGACAATTCAGAGAAAATGAAACAGAAAAATGTAACTTACATATTTTATTATGAATATTTCATGAAAGTTAATACTTGGTCATGTTGCCCTTGCACTTGATGATCATCCTGAGTCGATTGGGCATTGATTCAGTAAGGTTTGCGAAGTAGGTGGGGTCGATCGTAACCCAGATCTTCTTCAGTGATTCTATCAGATCCTTGATGCTGCCGAGTGCTGGCTCTTGAACTTTGGTTTTCATCAGATTCCAAGCATTCTCAATAGGATTTAGGTCCGGGGAATTACCAGGCCACTCCCAAACACTAATATTATTATCATTGAAGAACCTTTTCACTAACTGGGACCTGTGAGCAGGGGCACCATCATGCATGAAAAATTCACACTGATGAATTTCCCAAAATGGCAGCATGTGCTGCCTCAAAACTTCCAGATAGTTAGTCCCCCTCATGGTTACATTCTTGGGAAGGAAGTACAGACCCCTCTGCCCTTGTTTCCACTAAAGGCACCACACACCATCACACTATCAGGGTGCTTCACAGTTTTCACGGTATATTTTGGGTTATACCGAGACACATGGCTGGGACGACGCACGATCTTTGACTCTCCTCTGACCAGCCTAAAGGTGTTTTAATCACTGAACATAACCTTCTTCCAATGGGCAGCTGTCCAATGTTTATAGGTCTTGCACAAATTGAGCATTTTCATCTTCATAGTCTTGGTAAGAAGTGGCTTCTTGGCAGCGCGGCGAGCCGGTAGGCATAAGTCCTTCTGTAAGCAATGACGGATGGTCCTGACGGCGACGTTCTGGAGGAGGTCTGGGTGTTTTTTCTTGATTGAAGCGGAGGTTACAGAAGGGTCTGACATCACTTCACGCCTTAGGATATTATCAGTCCTTGGAGATGTCTTCCTAGCTGCACCAATGCCCTCCTTCATCTTTGGTATGGTACCTGGTGGCAATAACTCAGCTGCCCGTTTTAGGCGATGAATCGTATTTTTTGAGGTTCCTAAATCTGCTGCTACATCAATAAAAGACTTTCCCTGCTCTAATAGGGTCAAGGCACGGCTTTTCTCTGTCATAGAAAGCTTTTTTCGCCCCATTGTATCCATTTGCACAGAAGTTATAGCACGTCAAATGTAGGCACGAATGCAGGAAATCAGCACGCTGGAGTGCCATACACTAAAGCCTAACTGTACGAGCTCAAACGAGACACTGAGTTCCAGTAAAGCGCAGTTCTCTTGTCTTAGCTCAGGAGAGTCGTCCACTTGCGGCATAAGCCCCGCACCTTTTCATTGGCTAGTTGGCAAGTAAAATCGTGAAAACGATTTTGTGTATCGATTTCTGTTGCCAATATTAAATGTCACTTTTTTTGTTGCCGCCACTGTAGATAGAGATTCGTTTTTGTAAAAACTATAAAGACGTGAATTTGAGTTTCGCAGTTCTTTAATAGCAAATAATGACCGCTGCTATTGTGTTTTCCGTTCTGCACCTGCATCCTAAGCTGTTTAAACAGCTGACCTTTCGCGGCTATGGGAACCACTTTTTTATGTATATGTGCATATGTTTACTGCCGTGTGAACGTCTTGTGTTCATTATTCTCGCCTCGAGCGAAATACATACTGTATATTATTTATATTCATGTTTCCTAAGCACATGTCTATTTGTACTATAAGTGTTTCGCTCTATTCTTGATGACTTCATTATTACATGGAATATTATTTCAGTAATTAATGCGTGAAGCCAATTTCAGGATTTAATAAGTTGAACAGGGTGCTCATTTGCAGAGGTTGGCGCCGCTACAAAATTTTGAAACCGCTATTTGCTACTCCACTATCTTGGCTAGCTGAAACCGCGCGAGCTCCAAGCACTACCGGGTAAATGTTTACACCGGCAACAACACATAAAATGATAGTTGAATGGGAAGGTGGTCACTACCATAAAAGTTATCGACCACTTTCAACCCTAAATCAGGCTGCCCATCCAGAGAGCACAAGGGAAGATAGAGACAAAAAATAAAGTGGTTCTTGGACAGTGGAATGTACGCAGAAATAATACTATATCTTATATCCAGCTGTAGCTACACTTCCACTGCCTGAATTGGGGTATTTATAGCAAATAGAAGAACAGAGACATCATGCCAAGTGAAATCGATCGCAAAACTTTTATAGACCAGGATGGTGGGCAAGGGGCGCGCGGCCAGCATGGTCTCCCACAAATAGATAAATAACGTGAAACAAGAGGAGACGAGAACCCGCAGCTTCTGAAACTTGGTACGGAGTCTCGGGGAAATTCCGTTGAAAGAATATATTCTCCATACCTAGTTCGGAGAAGATACGGGGTCCCGCTTAAATCAAAAGCCCTCGCAAGAATGACCGTACGCTTCCCGGAGGCAGAACTCCGGGTGCTTTGGTCGAACAAGGCGCTGAAAGCGTTGTCGCCTTTGAAGACTTATCGGGGTGAAGTTGGGCTCGCCATGCGAATCTTTTCTTTCATTCTCCTCGAACCGTTAGAGGACGGGACGGCTTCTGAGGCAGGAATCCCTCTTTTGTAGGGTCCTGTATCTCCGAATCGCCGGGTCAGTCTCAAGTGGGGACGTGAGAGCCGAAGCTCCTTTGGGGTTGTCCTCCGTTTGGGGTACAACTTTGGGAATCTCTGAAGGCGGCCTCACGACTACCTTCAGGGGTTTGTCTCTTGTGAGTCTAATGACTCGGTGAAGGCGTGTGCGGCTGTTTCGCTTTACGGAAAGCGGTCACGCAGGAGGAAGGGAACCATATTTTTAGCAGAGGCTGGCTGTGAGCTATTTGTGCCGCCAGCCCTACAAGAGCAGTGCAATGGATAGGTGGGTATAATCCTCAAAATACCATTTGGTCCTTATGAGGTTGCATGCAGAATTAATCGTAACTAAGCTAAGTTTCCCCAACTTCGCCGTATTAATCATTTATGTTTGCTTATCTGATAGTGCGAAAAAAGAAAATATTTCTCCATTATAAACGTAGTTAGTCTTGGCTTTGGAGTAAAGTGTTTGTCTAGTTCGTGTTTAAAGGAACCAATTGTAATACAGACAATGACATTACGGGGAAGACTATTCCATAAATTTGAATAAAATTTGGTTAAACTCGTTCAAGTTAAGCGGTTTACCTACAATTTTGCACCTGTTTCATCTTGTATAATTAGATCGGTTGATTATAAAGTACTTGTTACAGTTCATATTAACTATGCCGTTGACGATTTTAAATACTAGAATTAGGTCTCCTTTAGGTCTACGCTGGGTTAATGGGAAGAGATATAATTTTTTAAGACGGTCATCGTATGACTTATTTTTTAGAATAGGTATCATTTTGATAACTACGTTGAATCCGCTCTAGCCTGTTTATATCTTTTTGGCAGTAAGGGCAGCAGGCTTGAACACACTGTTCCAGTATTAATACTTTCGCTTTATACTCAAAGGACCTTCCTATAATGCCAATTATTTTCTTTGCCTTCTTGGTAACTTCTGTGTATTGTTTACTGGGTTAAGATTACTCGATACTGTTCCGCCTAAATCTGTTTTCTTATCTACGTTTTTCAATCGTGTTCCATTCATTGAGTAAGATGCATTTTCACTTTGATTTCATATGTGGAGCACTTTACATTTATCCGCGTTGAAGCACATTTGCCAATTTTGGGATCAACGTAATAACTTATTTAAATTATATTGCATATCTTCTACTTTCTTATGAGAGTGTGCAGAATTGGCAATTTCTGTATTTGAGATTGTGCATGTCAGACCTTCATCAATGTCGTTAATGTAGATTAGAAAGAGGACGGGCCCTAAAACTGAGACTTTTAGAAACCAACGAGTAACATTAATCCATTTAGACGCCATGCCATTTATGATTACTCTCCGCCTTCTTTTGCTGACCCAATTCTCAACCCATCTTCAAATTTAGCCATGTATTCTGTGCGATTTTAATTTTATTATCTGTTTGTGAGGAACTTTGTCGAAGGCCTTATGGAAATCAAGGTATACGGTATATAGGGTTATATTCTCATCATATAAATTAAGAATATCGTAAGAGAAGTCTAAAAGGTTTGAGAGGTAAGAAAATTTGTTACGTAAGCCATGTTGGGTGTTTTTAAGAATGTTGTTAACCTCCATCTTTTTTTCTTATGAGCGTTCTTAGAATTTTGCTAGCCTAAAATTTTGCTCCTTAGGAGCGTTCTTAGAATTTTGCACAAAACTGAAGTAGGCTAATTTGGCGATAGTTGTCAGGTATAGATTTGCTACCCTTTTTAAATATTAATGTTACATTTGCGAGCTTCCGATTGTCTGGCATAGTACCCGGCTGCAATGATCTATTGAAAAGCAGTGCAAGTGGTTTGGAAAGCTCATTCTTAGCTTCTTTTAGAACTCTTGGTGAAATAGTGCCCGTCTCATGTAGTGCTGGCTCGCCAGGACCAAGTCCTTAGACTCGAAAAAAGAGAGGCGATACTCATACTAAACGGCCAGGAGATACGCACTACATTGCTTCGAAGAAGCAGGGTGTGGATCTTTGCAAATGACACACTTGGACATACACGATAAGGACTTATCGTGTACGGTTTTGGAGCAATTTACACAGACTTCGGATAAACCTGACTTTGCATGTTTACATGAGAAAATCGCATTTATGGCCAAAGTGGTGGTAGTAGGTGCATCTTCGCGACAGTAGCACGAATGCCTTCACAGGGTTGATGTACCAACCAGCACACGTCGAAAAGTGTAGGAGTGAGTCTCGAGTCCCCCACCATCTTATTTTCACATAATGCATTCAACTTTTACCGCTTCTTGGTCAGCCAGCTCTTCAGTGATATCTTCTAAGGAGAGTCATTGACTTTCTGAAGAGCACTAGTAATGGCCACCTCAGAAGGGCCCGCTGAATTTACCAGAAGCCTCCCCTCCGAGAAACATGTGACCTTCGACTCTCTAGCCCGTGTTTATTTGAGAGGGGAAACGCTCTGCTAGGAGAACCTTGGAGGATACTCTGAGAGACCACAGAGGAGACAACCTCCTTAGAAGAGGCGGAGCTACCCTAGGGCGTCCCCAAAGAGGGATACTGGGGCTCTTATTGGTCGTTGGTGGTAAGAGAGGAGCCCCTCCACCAGAGTTAATTGGGGAATTAAGGAGAACTTAGTCACTCATGACCGTTATTTATAAATTCTCTACCCCTGCCCGCGACAACCCTACATTGACTCCAACATGGGATCGGCTGACTGTGGGCCCATTGCGGGCCCCGGCCGATGGCGCTGGGACGTGGAGTATACTTCATCAGCACTACTCATTGGGAACCCCAGACCAAAACTTACCGATCTCATAGCAGTCAGTTCGGAGTGGTGCTACCGCTTCCTAACAGGTTACTACGCCTGATATCCAGGGGGTGAAAGTGATTTGTTCGTTGTCTTAAAAATTCCAATGGCAGTAGAAGAGGGAGGCCATTGAGAGGTTAGATAAAGGGACAGTCGTACTGGATATAGCGTACGAGAAGTGAAGGCGAGCAGCTTAAAAGCTTCGTTTGAATAAGTATTTTTTGGGACTCAGGATGGCCGAGTGGATTCGCCGCTGGCTAACAGTGGTCCAGCGACGCGGGAAGCTGTTCGCAACTCTCCTACGCTATTATTTTTTCTTTTCCCCTTTTCCTACTCCCCTCTATTTACACTGGATATGGTGCATAGAGGCAATGGAGGAACCAAAAACCTTCTTGAGGCCTGTGAGAGGCGTAGAAGTACAGTCAATGACCCAGAGCTTCGTTGTGGTTACCCTTTGCCGGGGAGACGTACAACATCTCTAGTTACAATTCCTAGTGAACTACACAAGGTACCCGCCTGCAGTGAAGAAGAGGAGAGTTGATACAGCAAGGCAGAAAGTAAATATGTTAGTGGAAGAAGGAAGAGAAGCTAAGCTGGTGCTGGTCAGCACGAAGGCCAAGAATTACAGGGAAGCCAGAAGAAGTGATATGAGAACAAATTTTCCTTCGACGTCGATGAGTAGTTTCGAAACGCTCTCGCCTCAACTTTCAGCTGTACATTGAGCCTTGTAAGTCACCTACGCTAATTTTATACAAAAACTAATTTAAAGAGACGAGAAAAATAATAATAAAATGAAAATGAAAAGAGAGAAGAAAACATAAATTCTCTTTGACAAGTGATAAGTTGTGGTAAAATACGTGGTAATTGTGTGTGATCATATTAATCAAGTTAGAGAAGGGCTAAAGTTAATTAAAGCTTCTTGGGGGTGGATTAGAAGTGGGAAGGGAATCAATTAGAGCCGACTAGACAATCTGTTGCCTGATGTGAAAATTTGAAGATATAAAAATATGGCTTGATCAGTCACTGTCTATTTGATGTTGTTTTTATGAAATCTGTTTGCCTAGGACATTGTGAGTATCTGTTTAATTTATGTCGGTTTCTCCAATGTAGGAGATATCTAAAAGTATCTACCAAATACCTTGCAAAAATTGCAACCAATCATACGAGTACAATGGTAGAAAGTTCATATATATTGAGGTATTGAATAAATCACCCGAATTTGCGTTGCCATAGAAATCTCATACATTACAAGATTATTCTACCAAATTTCCGTTGCCATGCAAACCTCATAATTACCAAAATATCTACCGAATTTCCTTCGCCATGGAGGCCTCATAATTACAAGAATAACTGTTTCGTCACCTGACAAAACTTTGTACATATTCATTTCACGATATTTTATCGGCAGATCTGTAGTGTAAGAACCACATCGTAGGATGGAATAAGCCACTCAAATACACCTAAAAATTAACACTTTGAAATATTACGAAATCTTATAATGGGTTCACACGTCGAAGACAAAATTTAACATTTGATGTAATGGAATCAGTATGGATAAGTGCTGTAAAAAGAACACAATTAACATAGTATGATTACCTTTCTCTTGGAAAACTTCTGAATGGACGCTAGTCAAATGACGATTTTTTTGTGATCCCTAAGCTGGTGGGATCTGAGCAAGCAATGCACTAACTAAGGTTAATTGATGCAAACTACAAAAATTAGAGTGCCAAAAAGATCCAGTCAGATCACTTAAAGAAATGATGAGGATCATGTGAAAAAATCTGAAATTCAGAATCTTGTTTTCCTATATTTCCTAGCTTGGCCCTCAAAGTAATTAAGTAGCTCTAAAATAGTAAACACCTTCAAGATTGTAATTTAAATATCGCCTAACGCTAAAAAGTTAACAGTTAATCATATTTTTTCAAACTATTCTCATTCTCTTATTTACTTCCCTATTTTTACGATGAACTAAATAATTCTTTTCTTTCTGTTAATTCAACAAAGTTTAAAACCAACTTAAAAAGAAACAAAAGACTAGAATATGATTATTTTACTTCAGTAATTATAAAATCTATGTATGTAAGAGTTTGTAAATAACAATTTATAATCCCATTTCTTCTATATATTCAATATAAATAAGGTTTAATTGATGCTTGAAAGGAGAAATTGTGATTTTGCGCATAAAAATAAGAGAAATGGTGGCATTTGACAACCATTGAAGGCATGTCTCTAGAAGGCACCATGTCCGCCAATTAAACGTCGTAAAACTTTCTCTTATTAAATTGCATGATTAGCTATTTCTCCGGATTCTAGTCATCAAACCTAGTTTTGAGTTGGCAACTCTGTTATGACACTAGTTCTTACTTCCTTCCCATTTCGTCAGACCGGTTAGTGTGACGGGGTAGGAGGACGGTAGGAGTCTACTAGGGGGAGGATAAGGTGAGCTCGAGTAGGGTCTGGAGAGTGCATTAGGGGAAAGGTTGGCTTCGGTGTTATTGCGCTTCTCTAAGTCACCTGTTTATAGTAGTGATGTATGTGAGGGGACGATTGAGTCTGTTGAGGGTGACGAATTAGTTCTGACTCCCAAAGTTTCTCACGGGGAATACGCGTTTATGCTGGGTTCCAGAAGATGCCTTTGTAATCACGGGTTAAAAAAAAGGACTTCGAAAAGAAGGCGGCGATAAGTAGGTTTTATTCTTAGCTTGGGCCTACCAAAATGGGAGCAAACGGAACCGTTCGAGTCCTACGTGGCTATGTGTAAGTTCTCCGTTAGGGCTATATAGCTGATTCTAAAGACGACTTGATTGATACTCTCTCTCTCTCTCTCTCTCTCTCTCTCTCTCTCTCTCTCTCTCTCTCTCTCTATCTTAGTCTCCTATCCTTTGTGTTATATATATATATATATATATATATATATATATATATATATATATATATATATATATATATATATATGTGTGTGTGTGTATGTATGTGTGTGTGTCTCCTGTTACCAAGGGGTTTTTCACTTGTCCTGGGCGCGGGGTGGCTGGAGCCAAAGATCAGAAATGTTCATCATCCTTCGTTGAGCGGAGCTACAAGAGTTATGTGCATCTAATGAACCTACATATTTTTCCACGTTTTGGGCAAATTCTATATCAAATAGATCGCTTGCCTTTCACAGTTACTCGGAAATTTCAACTGGCCAATGCATACATTACCCTGTATTTGTTAAGCTTGTCCCTGTTATCTATCATTGAGACCTTTCCATCCGGCAGCTGTTTCCTAGCGTGCGTCTGTTTGCGCGTGGCCGCAGACGGCCGAATATTCGACTCATACGCTCTGCTGCTACCTACGGGTAAAGCATTTTTACTTGCTTAGTAACGGATTATGAGCACTGCCTACCTAGAAAAGAGCCTAATCTGGAAGTCTTCTAGTGATTTTCGCTTCACCCTTCAAAAGGAGAGAATACTATTTTTCAACGAGGATTCATAATTCAAGGAGGGCTTAAGCAACTCACTGCTCCCGTCCATCGCCCTGCGTGTGAACCTGCTTGGATATCTGCCATTCATTGATTTCGTCTTAACTAGGCCGGCCACTTGGACTGACATAATTAAGGACTTATGTGAAAACTGGTTCGATGACTAACCCACAGCGGAGGCATAAGTCAGAAATTATCTCGAAACTGCGACATAACTGCGAGTCCCGGACGGAGGAGAGATCCTCATCGCCAAGGAGACCCGGCCAGAATCATAGAGGGAAGAAACACCCGTCCCTCTGTAGTTTGATGCAGTTATGGCGCAAGTACCCGAGAGGGGGTAGCGAAACTTTAGCGGCCGTTAATTCGACCGCTACTGCCTCAAGTCCACCATAATTTACCCCTCCTGAGATTCCCACTCGAGATCCCTCCCATCCATCACCCACCATCCTGGCAGCAAACGAGCGGGGGACCAACCGTAAAATGGAGGGGTGGGGGGCGTTTTTTCACCATTTTTTGAACTTATACACCAACCTACCTGCATTAACCGCTACCTCCTTTAGCACGTCATAACTTTCATTTTACTCTAAACACCATAATTACACTTTGGTTTAAAAAAAAAAGATATCACAAGAAGACTTAGTAGAAGGACGTGGAAGACCATGGAGACCCTCACTAAGATGGTCCCCCTCAGGACCATACAAGGAAAAAAGGCCCCCCAAAAGAAAAAACTTTGTGAAACCCTCTGCCTCGAACACAAGGTGGCACTGGTGAAACTGATTAAAGTTTCATTGCCATCTGTGCAGAGACAAAATATGTGGACCGGCTCCTGTCTGAAGAAGGAGCTATCACACTAAAACGCATCGGACTCGAGGCAAAGACTCCCCATCCCCTCCACACACACACACAAGTGGCAGCGAACCGCTGTGTCATTTGCCCCAAAGTGGAGAGTTGGGTGGGTGAAAACTCGACCGAAGACCTGAAAAAGTAGTTTCAGAGGAGCAACCCGTGGGAGAAACTCCAGGATGTAATCAAATTCCGTGAACACACCCACGGAAACATCACGTGCTCAAAATAACGTTCTCCACCATCGACATGGTCAGAAAAGCGACGACGGACGGGATGTTGGTTTTCAATATGAGAATCCCAGAAGAGAACATCTAACAAGAGAAATTTAATTGCATACAAATGTGCTTTGTATGCTATAAACTCGAGGACCACACAACGATGACATGCTAAGACAATAACAAACTCTGGTGCAGTGAATGCGCCACAGAGGGACACCGATTCGATAAGTGCGAGAGGACTAAGAAGAAATTTCTCAGTTGTAAAGAGAAACACAGGACCATGGCCCTAAACTGCCCAAAGCACCGAAACATCACCAAAAGGAAGGATGAAGAAGAGAAGAATGCCAAAGAGGTGACCTACGCGGACGCCGCCAAGAAGAATGGGGAAATAAAGACTGCACCTGCACCTGCACCGATGAATATCACAGGAGATCTAAGTGCAAAGATACTGATCTGCATTACCCATGCAAATGTGGATAATGCAGTGAAGCCTGGCTGCTACAACCAGGTCCTTAATGCACTCTTAAAAGCCAACAATCTCCCGTCAGTAATCATGCCTTCAGACTCTGAATGTTCCAAGGTATTCGAGGAATCAGTCATAAGAAACAACAATATCAAATCTGGACTGGAGGAGATCGCCGAAGCTCTCTCATTGGAGGAATCCGAAGAGGACGACGAAGAAGAAGATGAAAAGTCTAAAAATTAGGAGTGGACCTCCTCTTCTGAAAACGACGAGGGCCCCTGCATTCGTACACGAGCTACAAAGAGCAGGTCCAAAACCCCAAGTCCACCACCGACGAACAAAACTTCTTTCTTGTGATCGAATTTTTAATCATACGATCCCCTTACATCCTTTTTCATTGTTTTGTCATCAGTGAGAGGGCATCTTCCTGTACGATTTGCACGAGTCGTTCCTGTAACTCGAATGGCGATATCTACCATCTCCGTGAGCACTTTATGACTGGTTAAGAAATTGTCAATGTAAATTTCATGATCACTGGGATGTGGAAGATAGGTTGCCATTTTCTTCACTACTCTTGTTCCAAGACCCTCAATTCTACCTTGTTCACAAATACCTTTAGTTCTTCCTTGGTATAATTCCATGCAGTAACAATACCCAGTTGTTCCACACCACATTACCTACTGTTTTAATCCAAATCTGATTGGTTTACCTCTAATAAATTGTTCCAAACTGTTTCTCCCATAATATCGAACAATCTGCTCAACAATTGAAAGCTCTTTGGAAAATATGCCAAACTGTTTGAATTTATCATTCAAGTAATTCATTACAGGTCTTACTTTGAATGCTATGTCCTCAAGGTTGTTTTGGGCTTCTTTGTTTTCAACTAAGTGCAGATAACTTTTGATTTCAATGAATCTATTACGGGACATATCATTTCTAATAACTGGTAAAGACATATCTTCATCCAAGGCCCAGTACTGCCGCTCACTTGGCAGTCTGTGGTAACCAGTAAAAAACAAAATCCATATCAAATTTCTCAAACAATTTGTGTTAAGAGTAAAGTCATGCTTGTTTATTTGCGTAGCATACAATACCGACTGTTTGCAAATATCTAACAAAAGTTCTTCAGAAAAAACCCAGTTCTACTGGGTTTTAACCTACAAGATGTCTTGTGTGGTAGCTGTTACTGCTGGGAGAGTTCAATTATCCTCATTTATTGTATAGGGATTTAATCTGCAATTGCGGGGGTGACTCCCTCCTCACCTTTATTGATGGGCACGACCTAGTTGTCCTCAACACTGGTGAGCCCACACATTTTCATACTTAAACGATCACATCCACTGCAATCATTACCATTTCACTCTGTAGTTCAAGTGCAGCAGCGGAGTCCATGTGCATGGTGGAAGAAGATCTACGTGTACTCGTGAGTGACCACTATCCTATAATTTGAAAGACCATGGTATCCCCCCCCCCTCCCACTACATGTCTACCAAAGTGGTCTCTTCCCCGTGCGCAGATTGGTTGAAGTTTGTGGAATCCTGCAACTTTGACAGCTGCGCAGAAGAATTTGATACTGTCGATGTGGCCGTGGAATACATCACACCCCGCCTCCACTTTGCCGCATCAGTGAACATTCCCCGCAAATCTTGGAACTTCCTACGATGTCCGGTTCCCTGGTGGAACCAGGACTGCACGGCTGGCAGAAAAACATCTTGGCTGGCGGAGAGGAGCTATATATCGCAAGAAGGGGAACTACGTTCCTCCATCACGTCGCATTTTGTCGCTGAACAGAAGCACTGTGGATACACCTGCCAATATGGCAAAGGCCTTAAGAGTCTTTTCGCTCCGGTGGCCCTGTGCAACAATACTTCCCCTTTGGCCATACGACGGTTCCAAGAGTAACGGAAGGTTATTGACTTCACGTTCAGCGGCGGAGAGTCATACAATGTGCCCTTTGCCACACGGCAATTAAGAGAGGGCTTAGAAATCTGAAAGACAGCTTCCTGGGGGACGATGACATCCCCCATGCATTGCTTTGACATATTCCGCAAGAAGGGATGTCCTTTCTACTAGGCCTCTACAACCGAATCTGAACGCAGGGAGCCTTCCCGAGCAGCTGGAGCGTGGCGGTGGTAATTACAATTCCGAAGCCGGGAAAGTATTACTCGTAGTCAACCAAATTCCTTCTAATTTCACTCACGCCGTGCATGTGCAAGCTGCTCGAAAAAATGGTCAATGTCCGACTGGTGTGGATCCTGGAGCGCGAGAAGTTCTTAAAAACCTGCCAGTTCGAGTTTCGCAAGCTCTGTTCCACGTCAAACGCTCTACTCACATTGGAATAGTCAATCTGCATGACATTTAGATTGCATAACCATCACGTTACAGTTTTCTTTGTCCTTGGGAACGATTATGCCACTGCTTAGAGACACGGAATTCTCCAAACACTCCACAAAGTTGGTCTAAGGGAAAGATTGCCGTATTTCTTAAAGGCCTTCATGGCCAATAAGATTGTCCGGTTCTGACTGGAAGAGCTCTCTCCTCTCCTTATCAACTCAAAGGTGGAATTCCACAAGTCAGTGTATTGAGTGTAACTCTGTTTGCTGTTGCGATCAATGGCATAGTGATCAGCCCCTTATATGTGGACGACCTATCAATATCATTTGCAACCTCACGGATGTCAGTGGCCGAAAGACGGATCCAGTTTGCCATAGCGAAAGTCTGCGAGTAAGCTACCCTTATGGGTTCCCGTTTTTCGAAGAAAAAAACCATCGCAGTACATTTCTGTAAGATCCAAGGCATACATCCCGACCCCGATATGTATCTCTATGAGAAGCAGATCCCGTGCAGGGATGACGCTCGGTTTTGGGGGTTGGTCTTTGACGCCAGATTAACATGGGCTCCTTACCTCTATTCCCTGAACGTTGATTGCCTTAGGGCAATGAACCTTCTAAAATTACTATCAAGTACATCCTGGGGCGCAGACCGAGAGATAATGTTGAGGCTGCACAATGCAATAATATTTCCAAAATTAGAATACGGTTGCGAGTTGTACTCCTCCACTACCCAGGCCCGAATAAAAGCGCTGGATTTCGTCCACCACGGATGAGGGAGCCTCGCAATTGGGAGATTCATGTTATCCCCTATCCATAGTTTTCTAGAGGATGGAGATGCAATTCCCTTGGACCTCCGCAGGCATTCAACACTGGTGCCGCCTACAGAGACTGCCTGATTCTGCGGCCAACCAAAGGGTGTGGGCTGATGCCAATGCCGCTCAACACCGTGGTAGAGGCTCCACTCCAGAGGCTTTTGGTGTACGAATCCGGGTGTTGCTTGACCCTCACCCTGACCTGACCGTGCAAATAAGCCCACAGGAGGAGTCCAGACTAGGTCCTTGGGATCTCCCTGAGGTAACCCTTTGGAGGGACTTTCAGCAAGAAAAGGATCACTCCTGCCACAAGCTGAGCTCTTCCAAATTAAAGACCATCAGTCTTTGCATGAAGGATCTATTCCAGTCTACACAGATGGCTCTAGAACCGATGAGGGAGTCGGTTTTGGAGTTATCTTTCCCTCATCCAGGAAAGGGGTCAATCTTCCTAGAGCTGCTTCTATATTCACGACAGAACTTACTGCAATCTTGACAGCCCTCAACCTTATTTTCACGAAGACTGATGTGTCTTACGTAATTTATTCAGACTTTCTAAGTACCTTTAAGGCGATAGATTGTTTTAATCCAGACCACCTGCTGGTTCGATCAATCTTAGAGTTTTTCCATCTACTAAGGAACCGAGGTCGCAATGTGCCATTCTGCTATATCAACGAAGCGGGGGATGCCCTTGCTAAGGCATCCGGATCAAGAACGGCAACAACCCGCCTCGAAATACTAGCATGTGATCTCCACCCTGCCATCTGCCATAATATACTTCTGGCATGGAAAGAACAATGAAACTCGTTAGATGGAAACAAACTAAGATCGATTTGCGAAGACGTGGAGAGATCGGAGTACAGTGGTCTTCCACGCAGCCGGCAGGTGGTGGTTACACGTCTCCGTGTGGGCCACACCAAAATTACTCCTAGGCGCCATATGGAGAGGGGTTCACCCCCTTATTGTGATAATTGTTTGGTGCCCCTCGCGGTGTTCCACATGATGTTTGAGTGTCCCAGCCTGGGAGATCTCTGCAACGCCCACCTTGTGAGGTACCGAGGGCAAAAAGCGCCTACTCCCTACTCTCCATGCTCGGCCAGGCTATTGGAGTGGATCGGGATGTAATTATACTTTAAATCAATGGGAATACTTTAAAATAAATTTTAGTATATTATCATCATCATCATCATCATCATCACTAACTCTATAATTTAAGACCGGGATTTTTTTGAGTATTTGAATAATAATTTCATCTTAGTTTGGTTATGACTTAGGTATATATTAAATTGTTATTAAGGTAATTTCTAAGAATTTCTTTAGAGTTTGAAAAAACAAAATAGTTTCGTTCAGAAAAAATAAATATGATTTTCCAATGCTTTATAATGAATTACAATTGGTGAAGTTCAGAAAATTGATTAAAATTAAAGTAAGGCTGCTTTTTTATTTTATCTATAACTATATTTTAGCAACGGGATTTAATGAAAGGGGGGAAATAGATAAGAAAATTAAAAAAAAATTAACCATGGTTTCTTTTATTTAGATTTTAATCTTAGTAGCGAAGCGCAAGCTCCTCCCATAGGGAGGAGGTGGCGAAGCCATTGCCTGGCATTCCATACATTTTTTCCTTCACCCATTTACTGATCATCTTTCAACCGTTCATCCTCATCCTCCTCATTCATCCATCAAAGCCATACTCTACAAATATCTTACAACAACCCTTTTTAGTCGCGTGCGAGTCAGGTAGCGAGTGACTCTACATCTCACTATGTTAGTCAGTCGGTCAGTCAGTCGGTCGGTCTCCGATTTGCTTTTTAAAATTTCATTTTGTAATAACATCGTAACTATTTGGCTGATTCTAACGAAATTTGAAACCCTCATGCTATGCAGGCTTAGGCTAAGACCTAATAGTCTAGTCTAGGCTAGGTAATACTATGATATACTATACTAACTAGGATAGGGTAGGGTAGGGTAAGGTAAGCGATGATATACTATACTAGGCTATGCTAGTCTAGGCTAGAATATGCTAACTAGGCTAGGCTAGGATAGGATATACTAGGCTAGGCTCCAATGAACTAGGCTAGACTAGGCTAGACTAGACTAGGGTAAGCTAAACTAGGCTAGGTTATACTCTGCTAGGCAGGCAAGGCTATACTTTGATAAGCTAGGCTAGGCTAGGATACTATACTAAGCAAGGTTATTCTAATATATACTATGCTAGGTTATATATCTAAGTCTATACTAGGCTAGGCCAGGGTATACTAGGCTACTCTAGGGTATACTATGCTATTCTAGGCCATTCTATGCTATGATATACTAGGCTGGGCTATACAATAGTATGCTATGCTATGCAAGGCTATGCTGGACTATACTACGCTAGACTAGGCTAGGCTAGACTATGGTTGGGTGTGCTCTGCCAAGATATACCATGCTAGAATAGGAGAGGATATACTATGCTAAGCTATACTATGCTAGGTTTGTTTATACTATGCTAGGCTATACTATGCTGGGATAGATTAGGGTAAGGTAGGCTATGGTAGATAGTCTATACTATGCTAGGCTTTGCAAGGCTAAGCTAGCCTAGGCTATACGAGGATAAGCTAGGCAATACTATATTAAACTATTCTAAACTATACTAGGTTAGGCTATGCTATACTATACTATTCTAGGCTAGGCTATACTATGATAAGATATACTATGGTAAGCTTTACTATCCTATATATGCTAGGTTGTACTAGAGTATGTTAGGCTAGGCTTTACTATGGTTTCTAGGCTAATATAGGCCATGCTATACATTATCTTCTAGGCTAGGCTAGATTAGTGTAGGCTAAGTCATACTATGCCAGGTTAAGCTATACTATGTAAGGCTAGGCTATACTATGCTAGCTACGCTAGAGTATGGTATGGTAAGTTCTAATATTATAGGGAATCATAGGCTAGACTTGTTTATACTAAGCTAGGCTATGCTAGGCTATGCTATGACATAATTTACTCTGTTATACTATGCTATACTAACTATGCTATGGTATACTATGCTAGGGTAGGCTAGCCAGGATTTACTATGTTAAGCAATCTAGGCTAGTCTATACAATGCTAGGCTTTATTATGCTAGGTGAGGTAATACTATGGTAGGCTATCCTACACTAAGCTATGTTTTACCAGGCTACTACTCGAGACTATACTAGGCTAGGCTATAAAATGTTATACTATTCTAGAAAATACTAGGATATGCTATGCTAGGCTATACTATGCTAGGCGATACTATAATACATATACTATACTGTATTAGACTTTATTATACTATGTTTTGCTATGCTATACTATATTTTGTTATGCTAAAATATACTATGCTATGTTATACTGTGCTATAATATGATAAGCACCAGTATGCAATAATATGCTATGTTATACTATGTTATACTATTCTAGACTATGTAATTAGGGTGTGACCATTCTTTCGTCTTTCCAATTCCATAAAGGAGATGTGACAAAAAGTTAAGGCCTGCCATTTTAATTAAATAAAATATATATCATCATCATCACTAACTTTATAATTTAAGAACGGGATTTATGGGAATAATAATTTCATCTTAGTTTGGATATGACTTAAGTATATTTTAAATTTTTATTAAGGTAATTTGTAAGAATTTCTTTAGAGTTTGAAAAAAACAAAATAGTTTAGTTCAGAAAAAATAAATATGATTATTCAATGGTTTATAATGTTTTAAAAGAAAATGAATTACAATTGGTGAAATTCGGGAAATTTATTAAAATTTAACCATGGCTGCTTTTTTTTAGATTTTAAATTTTAATCTTAGTAGCGAGGCGCAAGCTGTGGTGAAGCATTGCCTGGTTTTATATAATTTAGTTCTGCTTTTTAAAAAGGTTTTAGAAATTTATGAATTTTAGTCGCGAGCGACTCTACCTCTCACTATGTCGGTCGGTCCACGTTTGCCTTTTTTTAATAACATTGTAATAATTCAGCCAATTCTAACGAAATTTGAAACTCTTATGTTGTTTTACATTCTCTTTTGAATGATACAATTGGCAAAGTCCTCTCAAGGTTAGCCAGGAAATTATTTTATTTTTGCAATAACATCATAACTATTGCGACCATTCTAATAAAATTAGAAACTCTAATGTTGTTTGACATTATATTTCGAATGATATAACTGTTAAAGTCCTCTCAAGGTTAGCCAGGGAATTATTCCGTTTTGGAAATATCATCATAACTATTCGGCCGATTATAAACGAAATTTGAACACATTATGTTGTTTTACATTCTTTTTCGAATGATATAATTGCTAAAGTTCTCCTAAGGTTAGCCGGGGAATTATTTTTGGGGGGGGGCAATGACATCATAACTATTCGGCTGATTTTAACGAAATTTGAAACCCTTATATTGTTTTACATCCCCTTTCAAATAATATAATTGCCAAAGTCACCCAAGGTTAGCCAGGGAATTAGTTTTTTTGGAAATAACATTAAAACTATTCGGCCGATTCTAACGCAATTTGAAACCCTTAAGGTGTTTACATTCTCTTTCGAATGATATAATTGCCAAGGTCCCCCAAAGGTTACTCCGGGAATTATTCGAAATTTTAAAAGTCGTAAGGACATAAATCAGAATAAGTGAGGTCACGCGACTTTTTGGTCAGCAGACCTTGTTTCAAATCAAATACTGTATCTTACATAAATTCATCATGCATAACACTAGTCAACAATGATTTTGCTACTTGGTTATTAGCTTGTGATTTATACTAAATCGAGTATGCTGATTCCGAATCTGTAATCAGAATTGTTTTAGCACGTAAGGTTCCTGAGTTACGCACATACTCTTTAGTTACACATATGGGCAGTGTTGATTCGGCTACCGTAGTGAGAGGATGTGTTGTGTGTGTTTGGTTCCTGCGTTACACTCCTGCTTTATCGCGTTGTCAAATTTAGCCATTATAGTAGTGGTGTGTAAACGGTATTTACCTACAGTGATTATTTGCATTTTCTTTCAGATTTATCTCTCAATTAATTTGTAAATGAAATAAGATTGTACAAAAGTATATAACAGGATATATACAAAATAAGTTGAGAACATGAATCGGCGAGGATGTATAAATAACCCAGACAACTTTTTTTATATCTGTGGCATATATACTCCAAGCAACCAGCGGAAAAAATAGCTAAAAGAGTGAAAACTGCATACAATTATTAGTTTGGTTGTAAAGTTGGTGACCAAGACAAGCCATGGGCACCTCACAAATCTTGTACTCTGTGTTATACGGGGCTCACACAGTGGTTAAATGGCAAACAGAAGGGTATGCCTTTAGCTGTACCAATAATGTGGCGTGAGCCAACAAATCATGTTTTTGATTGCTACTTTTGTATGACAAATATTGCGGGATTCTCAAATAAGAACAAGTCAAAAATTGTATATCCAGATTGTAAGTCAGCTATAAAACCAGTCCCCCATAATATGGAGATGCCAATTCCAGTTCATCCATCAGCTAGTACAGTTAAAGAAGGTGATTCATCGCCTGAAGATGAGGATAACAATGACTATGAAATGCATGAGGAGGATTCTAAGGAAAAGAAGATCCAGTTGATAAATCAAGAGAGATTGAATCATTTGGTGAGGGATTTATCATTGTCAAAGGAGAATGCAGAACTGTTGGGCTCCAGACTACAGCAATGTAATCTTCTAGAGGAAGGTTCAAAAATATCTACTTTCCGTAAACGCTATGAGGCCTTAGTTGCCTTCTATAAATAAGTAGATGGTCTTGTTTCTGTACTGATGTTAATGGCCTCGTCAATCAGCTAGGAAACGAGCATTTAGCTGATGAATGGAGATTATTCATCGATGCAAGCACTACTAGCCTTAAAGCTGTTGTGTTGCTACACAATGGTAACAAAAACCTTAGATTCCTGTCGCACTTATTGTTGCGATGATAGAGACATATGACTCAATGAAATATATTTTGGAAGGTGTTCATTAATCGCATCAGAAGTGGAATATCTGTGGTGACCTAAAGGTAATTTCTTTACTTCTTGGACTGCAGCTAGGATATACAAATAATATGTGCTTTTTATGCCTATGGAGCAGCCGTGACCACAGAAATCATTATATTGTCAAAAGGTTCCACCGAGATATCGCAATGATGGAAAGCAGGTATCGAGGCCGCTTCAACGAAAACATGATGGGTGACTACTGCTGGTTCCTACAACGGGAGGATCCTATATCCACGTACAAGCGCAAGAGCAAGAGTCTCAAACATTTTTGAAGAAATTTATAGTTAGGTGAGTACTACATCTTTTATATGTAATACATATCTTCTCAGGGTCTGCCAAAGGACGTACGTAATGCCAAATAGGGTGCCACGATTCCAAACTTTTGCCCCAAAACGTCTCATTCTTCTCAAACTCGTAATAATTATATCATTAATTGATCCAAGGTGACAAAGTGAGCCAGATTTGGAATCAGTGCAGCAAAATTAGTTAGATACAACCACGTTTACTCAAGTAGCAGAGACAAAGTTAAAATTGTTGGCTAGTGTATAATTCACCTATTCAGTCTCATTCATCCACTCGCCGTCATCATCTCTCATAAATTATTACTCATCCATTTACCTTCACTCATTCATAGATTTGTACTATATCTGTAAATACTCATTGTTTTAAATTTAGAATTTGTTTTTTTTCAATATTGAATGATAATTTTAAATTTCCAACTATTTTAGATCGTCATCCATCCATCACTCATTCACCGCCTATAATAAATCCACAAACTACATAAAAAGGTTTAGCTGGTGGCAATAACGTAGTAGTTATGCCACTCAAAACCACTCATTCAATCAATAAATTAGTGAGCAGCCTTTAAGCAGACTTGGATCGAAGCATATTTGAGCGTCAAATCAAGCCATCACTAATCGAAGACTCTTCCACTGATTACATGGGTGAAAAATAAAGAACTTATTACGCGGGAAATGAAATGTTCAGGTTGTAATTTTGTGATGAACTGGACAAATGTGCTTCAAATTTGGATAAGCATATTCGGAAGTGTCAAAATAAGGTATGTGAAAAGTACAAGCATAAAGTGGGAGTTAGAAAAAATGAATTCTTTTTTAATTCTAGAATCACTCTTCAGGAATGGGTTGATGAGATGAAATTGGTGAAACAAGTGCATCTAAGTTATTAAATGTCTCACTAAAAACTATGGTCGATTTATATAGTTTCTTTTGTGAGGTATGTACTAAGCATTTTGAAAATAACCCAGTTCAACTAGGCGGGCCTGGTATTATGGTAAAGGAAGATGAGGCCTGTTTTTCACACAAATCCAACATCACAGAGGGAGATCTCCCGACTCCCAATATTTGAATTCTTGGAATTGTAGATACATCAATGAGACCAGCCATAGCATACATGGAAATACTCCAACAATGTGATGCTGGTACTCTTTTAACAATAAATATAAAGGTAGTTGGGCAAGGTTCGATACCTACATAAAATTGTAAATCATTCGTTAGATTTTGTTGATAATAGAACAGGTGTTCATATTCTGCATATTTAATTCTATTGGAACAAACATTGCTCCGACATCTTCCTTAAGAGGGCCTGTTCTTTCCTGATGCCGGCATCAAGAAAATTTATTTGATTATTTTTGTGCTGAAATTTGGAAACAGTATTCGTGTAATTTTTAAAGTGATTTATGGAATAAAGTATTACTAAATTATTTTCTTGTGTAATTTTTAATATGATTTACTTAATAAAGCATTAAATAAAGTACTAATCCTTGTTATTTATTTTAACTTATATTTTTTTAGAATCTTCAATGGCCCCCAAATGGGGGACCGCTATTTTTCAAAAGACCCAGATTTTCTACCAATTTCTACCACTAGTCTCCATCTTGCTAGTAAATTTTCAATACCATGATTGTAAAAATCGCTTGACTTTGATTTTTAAAAAGTTATTTCTGGTGTTTCGACTTCTTCTGTCGTTGACATCTTCATTCTCTTCAAGTGATTCGCTAAACTGCTGGAAAAAAAGTGATCTAATGTGTCTAATTCGGGTGAGAATGGAGGATGAATCAATAGTCCTAAATCTTAATTATTGAGCTCTTGTATGGTATCTATTACGGTATCTCTTTAATTAATGCTGGCCTTTCATGTGCTGCATGAAAATGGTCCAACCGAGCGCAGTAAACTTCTTTTTCAGTTATGGTCTAGTCAACTAAATTTGTTTCAATAGAGTTTGACAAATAATTAAACGATTTTGCGTTAGGTCAATCAATTTGGTGATTAAAGGTGTATGGTGGATATAAAGAGCGTTGGATGTTTGCCCACTGCTCTAACTGTATTGATCCTGTTTAATTCGATTATCTAATCTTGTGGTGGTTTGTCCGATAAAAATTACATGATTTATAAGAAACCCTAAATACTGTATACACGCTACTTCATTGCGAGAGGAATTTTTAATAAGGATTTTTTTAATTGAAGTATTGAAAAAAACAACATTAAGGTTAAAATATTTCTTTAAATTTGTTACATGGGAAAGGTAATCTTTATGAGAAAGCGTTAACATATTGGTCCGCGTGAACGTCATCTTTTTTTCCATAGAAAACCTTTTTGTCACGCGCAGAGGTCTTTATGAAGTAGGATGGATATCTTAATTTTACTCCGATGTTTTACTGTTTCAAATTCTTCGTGAGTGGCAATGAAAGATCATTTGATAGGGCACACTTAAACAGTGAATTAAACAGATTTTTTGCTTCAAAACCTAAGGAGTTTTATTCAAGAGGCATTGATGAACTTTCATTTTGTTGGGAAAAGATCTCTGAAACACATGGAAACTATTTTGTAGAATGACTATAATTGTTTACACTGTTTCCTTTCATCAATGTAAGCTAAAACAAGCTCTGCTGAGCAAAGTCGCGTGTTCTCACTTATTCTGATTTATGACCTTAAGACCTTCAAAACTTTCAATAATTCCTGGACTAATCTTGGGAGGATGTTGGCAATGATACCATTCGAAAGAGAATATAAAACAACATAAAGGTGTCAAGTTTGTCAGAATCAGATGAATAGTTACAATATTATTACCAAAACAAAAAAATAATTAAAACAGGGACTCTGGTACCGTGGGACCGACCGACCGACGACATAGTGAGGTATAGCGACTCACGCGACTAAATATACGCACGAACTTCCTTTGACACCTGATGCATTACAATAATGCTAATTTCGATAACTATAAATAAACTCAAAACGTACTTCTGTCTTCACCTCCACGATATGGTGTTACTAAACCGATTTCCATCAGCCATATTAAGTTATCCAACAGCTACATCGATCCTAAAGTGTAAAGCCAGTTAAAAATAGCTCATAAAACTCGACTACCTTTGCATCCTTTCGTTCCTGTGGGGCTTACCTTTTGTGCGCTTGTGGATAAGACCTGAATTCCTGCGTCAACGAAGGTAGGAGATATTTTCAGATGTTGCCGCATGGACTCTTTGCCTGTCAATAACGAAAACAATAATAGCCGATTGCAAATGCTGTCTCAAGCAGCCTTTTACGCCGGATGGGCGCCAAGGGGACGAGTTTAGAGGATTCAAATTTGCTGTTTCGAGTCTAAATGATATTATAGTGCAGGACGCGGACCATACGGGGCCATAGGAGTTTATGGGCCATGGATGGAGGAAGAAAACTGTTCCATCATAATGGAAATAATACGCTGTATGTGGATTTTCATTCGACTTTGCAAAATGGAAAATGAAATTTGTGTAATTAAATGGCGTAGGGAAAAATAGAATTTTCACATAGAGATTGTGTAAAGTACGATTTTAAATCCCCTTTTCAACATATTTAAAAGATCTGCATTGCTACAGATGATTATGGTTATAATAATGATAATTTCAAGAATGATGAGGGTAATGATGTAAATGATGTACATGATAAATAATGACGAAAATGCTTAATGCAATAGTAAAAAAAAAATTTGTGGTGTTTTCCTATCGCCATTATTATTAGCATTTCCTTTCCCCCGTTGCTGCCTGTACGCAGGGTGAATGTGATTCAAAATCGCAGTGGATGCATATGTAGTTCTGCAACACATGCCATCATAACACAACATAATTCAACAGATGACAAAAGCCACAAGGGCCTATCAGAGGTCATCTGAGGCAACTTCCGCCCCATATACTGAAACCGCAAGATTGAGACTGAAGTGCTTGAAAAGGAATTACCATCATGACTTGTCAAACAACTAAATCATGCAATACACATACCAAAAATATCTACACAAAATGATATTACAATATGTAATTTTCCCCACTACAACTTAAAACCATGATAACCAACCCTCCCTACATACGCATCTAACCAGAGCTTGAAAACATTTACATTTAAACTGTTTATTGTCTGTTGTGGGAAACCATTCCAGTAATCTACCTCTTTGTTGTGAAAAAATACTCTCCCACATCTAACCTACACGTCTGTCTTTTTAATTTTCAAGTGGTTGCTCCTAGTCCTATTAATACCTACCAACTCAAAGAACTTTGTAAAATCAAACTTATCTACGCCAGAACAAATTTTGAAAAGCTCAATAATATCCACACTCACACATCTTTCAAATGAGAACATATTTAGTGCTCTCAACCTACATATCCACATATGTAAGGTGCTTCAGGGAAGGTATCATCTTTGTTGCCCTCCTTTGTACTGACTCTAGCAGGTTGATATCATGTCTAAAATGTGGTGACCATTCTTGTATACATTCCTCTTAATGTTTCCTAGCACCCTATCTGCTCTACTTTTAGTCTCGATGCACTGCTTCGATAACTTCACTGACCTATCTACTACTACACCTAAGTCCTTCTCATCCTCAAGTGAAATCACCTCATACCCATCCATTTTATAGTTAAATTCTTTATTATCTCTTTCCATCTTAATAACTACATTTTTTCAGGTTAAAATTCATCGTCCACTCCGGCGACATATTTTATACTCTCATTTCAATCCTCACCATCTTCTACACTCCTTTCTTCTAGTCCTATTCATTTTCTTCCCCTATCTCCGGCCTACCTCCAATTTACACCCCGCAGAAGGCATTCGTGCATGAGCAAAGGTTAATTACAATATTTACATTACCGTTAATTGCGTGAAGGCACGGCTGTTCACCTTACCACACCACCACAACATACATGTCGCTTTCCACTGACAAAAAGGGGAATTTACATTTCTTAATTTGCAAGTGGCGTGGAATTGTCTCATAAACATTCCGCTGGAAAACAATTACTTCACTTATAAAAAACAAACGCGCCTTATTATCTTAATATTATTTCAACAAGGTGGCCATTAAAAAAACTGGGTTATAGATAAGCGTCGTGGGTATGGTGTAACACACACTATACATTCGCACTACAAACAAATGAGTGGTTGTTTATTTATTTTTTTTATTAAGAATGGTTGAGAATAGTGCAAAGTGGAGGGAATCTTAGGCCTATTAACAACTGTGTAGCAA
Organism: Ceratothoa steindachneri; assembly: GCA_963969495.1. Lineage (NCBI taxonomy): Eukaryota > Metazoa > Arthropoda > Malacostraca > Isopoda > Cymothoidae > Ceratothoa > Ceratothoa steindachneri. The sequence continues at coordinate 5,057,936 of OZ018338.1, read as the reverse complement.
GTATGTCAGTCTCCGAGTGAAATTACAGCCCCTAAATCCTAAAAGCAAAATATAATTCTGGCTTATCCATCTGCGTTTTTATTTACTTAAGGTCGCCAAATATGGGGTCGCCAGTTATAGGTTTGGCGTAAGTAGGCCTTGTTTGGATTATAACGCGATCCTATAAGGGTTTGGTAAAGTAGCTTGCTTACAGGTTTCTTGATGTACGGTCCGACGGGTATTAACCGATCAAGGTTTGTAATGTTTACACTTACGGTAAAGATTTAATTTGCGCAACGGAATATGCTAAATCGAGTTATAATGGCAGGAGCAAGAATAATAGAGATTCGCAGAGCGGTGAATTAAGAGTCTAATAATTAATCAATGAATAACTAAATAAATCAATCAATAATGTGTCAATAATCCTCATTTGAATGAAATGTTCTCTTATTTATAGCAGGTAGCATTTTGGAAGCGACGCGTATCTCCGCCTTCCTTGGGTCGCTGAGGCGGTGCTTAGCTACCTGTCAGCCCAGCGGAGCCTCTCATTGATTTGAATCTAGCCCGTGATTGGCTGAAATTCTTCACTTCATATGCTACTTTGGAGTCTTTCCCCTGCGATGGTATCACAGAAACTCCATTTGCTTAAAGCTAAGATAACCTTATCAAATTTTACCTTAAGGCGAAACATCTTTTGTCGCCAATTCTATGTTCATTCCAGACAGGTCTAATTACTCTGTTTGCCTATCTGCTCTCACACTCAGGTGCGATAGCCTTACATTGTCGTCGGGTTCCAAACCAGAAGTTCTGATCAGATTCCGCTGATTCACAAACTGTCTCCAAATGACCTTATTTTATTGCTTCTACCATTCCATATTTGATACCTTGACCTGGCAAAATGTGTCTTTTGCCTTCTCTCTCTCACACTCTCTCTCTTTTTCTTTGTGTGTGAAGTTATTGTACACTACACACGTCCCCTCTTAGTCCACGGAGTGCGTACGATACCCCTCAAAAATTACATCCTATGAGAGAGTTACTACTCATATATATATATATATATATATATATATATATATATATACACAATTGGTATCTAACCTCGAGGCTACCATGTTTATTACAAAAATATATATCTAAGCCATTATACAATGATAACAATTAACAATGTCACCTGTACATATATACAATTTTGCAAAGTTCAATAATATTTGCATATTGGGTTTCTTGCAAATGAAACCCGTCTCCTTGATCGTGTTTTCACAATTTTTCTCGGAGATTCCTTCGCTTTCGATGGAGCGTTACATGGTGCGGATTTGGTGTTCCTATCTTCTGTTGCTTTTCTTCCTTATGTGTTGCGCTGGGCGGCGGAAGGTCTGCCCTCGTTGGTTGCAGACAATTTTGCCGGTTTCAACCTGTCAATGGAGACAGTGCCCATCCTGCCGTTCGGGAGCTCTAGTTTAAAGACCTTATGACCGCGTTCGATCACTGGAACTGGACCCATATAGGGCGCCTCTGAAGGCCTTCGAACGCGATCTATTCTCACTCACACATGTGACGCGTCTTTCAGAGATAGTGGCATTAGAAGGTTTTGGCACCGAGTGAAGGTTGCGGTCCGATATTTGTCCGGAATCATTTTGAGCCACCGTTGATGCTAGTTCCTTGATGAATTTGCATTCTGTTTTTGACGAAGATGAGGAGACCAATGTCTGCGGGTATAATAAGGTAGTATCAGTCACTGCCGTAAAGGGGGAAAATCCCGAGTTGTTAGGCAAGGCACGAATGCCCAGCAGGATTGTTGGCATTGCCACTAGCCAACCTTGTTCGCGGGCCATTATTGAGGCCTTTAATGTCCTATGTGCCCTTTCCACCATCCCGTTTGTCGAGGGCGTGTACGATGTTGTGAGAAGGCGGTGAAAACCAACGAGAGCTGATAATTATCTGAAAAGTTCAGATTCGAACTGAGCACCTTTGTCGGTTATCACGTAGAGCGGGACCCCAAATCTTGATATTCACCCGTCTAGGAAGGCCAAAACAATAGTTGTGGCATTTGTGTCCGGGATTGGTATCGCTTCGACCCACCTTGACGCACGGTCGATGCAAGAGAGCACGTAACGGCAGTGCAAAGGCTAGTATTGGCCGGGTGGCGTACATAGGGGAAGAGATCCTACATTGTCCACATGTACCGTCTCAAACCTTGAGGAGGGGATGTTGATGGGAAGCACTGGAGACTTCGTGTGGAGCGTGGTTTCTGATGACTAGCAAGCCAGGCACTCTCTGGTTCAGGAGCGTATGTCCTTGTCCATGTTGGGCCAGAAGTAACGGGCTTTTATTAAGCAAAAGTGACGCTCGTATTCCCGGGTGTGACAAGTTATGTAATTGCCCATAAATTACCTTTTTCGCATGCCATTGGAACAAATGGTCGTGGGTATCTTGATGTTACCTCACACTACAGCTGAACCTCCTCCGGGAAGAGGAAAGGCTTCAAGATTAGTTTCAGCTCCTCCGTTTCATTTGTTTCCCTATGTGCTATCGCCAAAGCTTGGAGGCCAAGCGAATCAATCTGGACCGCATTGACGTCCCTTGACAGGCAGTCCGTCACTACATTGTCCTGTCCGCGTATGTAGGAGATATCGCTCACATACTCCAAGATGGCAGTCCAATGGTGTTGCTGTCGATCCGTCTTCGCGCTTAATGGCGACGAAAATGCGGACACTAGTGGCTTATGGTCGGTGCAGAGGGTTACGTCGCACCCTTCGATTATATACTTGAAGTGGTTTGCAGCAAGGTACTCCGTTAGTAGCTCTCTGTCGTACGTGGAGTAAGCTTGCTATGAATGGCTTAGTTTCTTCGAGAAGAACGCAATTGGTCGCGGAGAACCTCCGACCATTTGGTGCAGAGCAGCACCTGCCGCTTATTGGGAGCAATCCGTCATCAGCTGAAATGGAGCCTCATTGGGCAGGGGGCGACGGAGTGTAACGGACTCCACTAAGGCAACTTTGGTCTTCTCGAAAGCATTTCACTCCTCTTCGCTCCAAATTAATTCGCGAGCCTTTGGTTGCAGGCGCAAAAGCTCGGTTAAATGGGCTGCAATCGCTGCGAAATTGGGCATCATTTTGAGATAGTATTCCATCATGCCCAAATATCGACGAAGTCCCTTCGAGTCTTTCGGCACTGGCATCTCTTCTATTTCTTTATTTTTTTGTGAATGGCGGCCTAATTCCCTCCTGCGATAAATGGTGCCCAAGGAATTAAATTTCTTTTTTTGCGAACTCGCATATTTCCAGGGAAATCCTTAGGCTATTTTCGTGCAGGGTTTTGAGTACTTCTTCCAGATCCTTCAGGTGGTCTTCTAGGTTATCTGAAAAGATTAGGATGCCGTCTCTCTCTCTCTCCCTCTCTCTCTCTCTCTCTCTCTCTCTCTATATATATATATATATATATATATATATATATATATATATATATATATATATTTAAATCTAATCCACGAAAGATGCAGTCCATAAGTCTTTGGAAGGTGCAGCTCGCATTCCTCAAGACAAATGGAAGATTGACGTACTTCCCCAAACCAACTGGTGTTGCGATAGCCGTCTTTTTAATGTCCGCTGGGCTCATCGGGATTTGATGATAAGCACGGACTAGATCTAATCTTGAGAAAATCCTTTTTCCGTGAAGGTTGTCTGATAAACTTTGGATTCGTGGTAACGGGTACCTGTCGGGCTTCGTGATGGCATTCAGCCCCTGGAAGTCCACAACCATTCTGTATTCTCCGAGTGACTTCGGCACTAAATGGACCAGCGAGGCCCATGGTGATTTCGAGGGACGAATGATCCCTTCCTTTGATAATTCCTTAATTCAATTAAGGTCTTTACGACTTTAAATTTTTTTGCCGACAAAGGTCTTGGTCGTGCAAACGTCGGCGGGGCACTGCCAGTGTCAATGGCCTGTTCTACTGACTGCGGCAGGGATGGTGATGGCTGATCGGAGGCGGGCCCATACAGAGCCCCAAACTTTTCAATGATTGGACGGCATCAGTTATCAGTGCAACTGAAGGCTTCTTGGGGATCCTCACGGCTGTGGAAAGCTTCGTTTGCCGGTCCAGTAGTTTGCTGCGCCCACAATCCACCAAGGGATCGAAATGCCTCAGGAAATCGATTCCCAAAATTAGGAAGGTGGTATCGGCGACTAGGAACGACCACCTAAATGATCGCTGGAGACTTGGGATTGCAATATCCACGTGCACCTCGCCGTGCATGTTAATTTTTCCGCCATTGGCCGTTGAAATGTCGACTCCCGATTCACGCACTTCACCTAATCGCACCAGTTTGGCCGGTACGATAGACACACTCGCTCCCGTATCTATTAAAAATTCGCATTTTTGATTGTATATTTTTGTGTCGATCGTGAAAACAGATGGCACGCCAGCGGCCGCACTAGCTATGGCATGCCTGGCTAGTTTTCTGCCGGAAGCGGCGAAGATGGCCTAGAGGAAGGCAGCATTTGCAAAGTCTCACCTCTCTTTGGCCACCTGCACCAGGGTTTACTAGTTTTTGCCTTTTCACCAATATAAATATGAGCGTAGCCCACCATAGGTTTTTGTTCCCTTCTAAATGGCCGTAAGCCCACCGGATTATTATGCTTATGGCCACTCTTATTATGCCCTGACCACGACGAATTTGCGGCGTCACTCACATTATCTCTATGTCCACAATTATTAACTGCGCGATTATTCAATGCATAATTATTAGATTCACGATTACTAAATGCACTATTATTAAAATCATGATTATTATATGCACAATTAATTGGCACAGAGGAATCAGATGCGTACACTACACTGCATTCCATCAATTGCCCGCTTGCGTTTATACTGAGGCATTGCGCTTTGTCGAACATAATCAGTTCATCTGCCAATTTACTTAGCTAGGTGACGGACAGTTCTTTTTGCGACGCGATTACAGGCGCTATGCTCAGCAACAAGGACTGAACAAATTTATGTCGCACTAAATCTTCCCCCCCTCCTACCTGAAGTAGTGTCCTCCTTAGTTCTTCCAATTCAGTGAGAGCCAGCCGGTAAGTGGAGAAGACGCTATGGGTTTGTCGAAAAGTTCGGGCTTGCTCTTTTCAAAAAGCCCAATGACTTCCGTCTTCAGGTTTATGTAGTTTTGTCCTTCAAAAATATCCTCTGGCAGTTGATTGGCAGTCTCCGGGGGGCAGTGAGGCTAAGACTTGATAACATTTTGCCTCGTTCTTTTTTATTCGGGAGTTGTGGAACTGAGCTTCAATTATACGGAACCAGCCAGTGACCGATGATTCGTTAAACATAGGTGGTTTTATGCTCACTCCTTCTTGCCTTGCTTACTGGTTGTCTGTGCTTTCCATCTTCTTTCTTCTTTGTTCACTCTTCTTTCTTCTTTCTTCGGTTTCGGCGGCTAAGGTTGTACGCCAGTTATTGAGGTTCAAAGGCAAAAGGTCGCCAATTATAGGTCGTGATACTATAAGGGTTTGGTAAAGTGGCTTGCTTACAGGTTTCTTGACGTATGGTCCAAAGGGTATTAATCGATCAAGGTTTGTAAGTAAAAGGCTCCTTTTACAAAGAGTTAAACACTTTTATTTTTACACCACCTTGAAATGTTTACAATTACGGTAAAGATTTAATTTCCGCAACGGAATATTTTAAATCGGGTTATAATGGCAAGAGCAAGAATAATGGAGATTCGCAGAGCGGTTAATTAAGAGTCTAATAATCAATTGCTCCTACCATTCCATCTTTGATACTTCGACCTGGCAAAATGTGTAATTGTCCTTCTCTCTCTATCTTTCTTTGTGTGTGTGCAGTTATTGCACACTACATACTTTCTTTGAAGGTCATTTAAAAAGAAATTGAAAATAATCTAATACGGTATATAAAAACAAAGAATAGAGAAGAGAAAGAACTCACATATACTGTAACAAAATGCCCCTAAAGATGACAGGGATGGAAGATAGAAACTAGACGTAAATGAAACAAAAAAGCAAATAAAAAAATAATGGATGATTTTGATGTCTGAACATAGGCGAGCACCACACCCTTAATCTAAACAAGACTTTCAGGGCTCCCGAGAGAACGACCTGTTGGTACGCAAACACGCAATGACCCCCGGCTCTACGAAACCACACCCACAATAATTATAATGAAAACTTCTCGTGTTTCACTTTGACCTTAAACGTTGAAATGGATCTCTAGGCTAATACTTGTTAGAACTACCCTCATGTTGGCTTAAATGGGGGCAGGGGAGAGATTTGCCAATTGATTTGATTTATGGCGCGGGGCTGCCAGCTTTCAGTTAGAAGCAATTCAAAGATTATCATTTGCATATTAACGCTTGTGAATGGATGGGAATTAGGTGGGAAGTTATTGAACGATTGGCCCTCCCTCTTATATCCATCACTGGCGTATGAATGGTGGATAATTTCTCCTGGTTTGCAGTAAGAGTACATGTAGATGATAGTTCGTAAGATATAAGAAAATATACATGATAAGGAAGAATATAAGATAAATAATAAAACTAGGACAAAGTGTTAGGATCTACTAGAAAACATATATTATACGAACAGGGCGTATAAAAGAATGCTCATAATTTTACAATTACTAACTCTACCCTAAGTTGCTTTCGGGCCTTTCTCTCCTCCATAGCAGACTGGCCGTCCAAACAGCCACACCGAGAGTGTGGTCCCCTTAAAGGCCAGGTTATATGATATCAAGATTTGCCTCCGTTCGCATAACTCTTTTAAAAACAATATGAAATAAGAAGAGCTCTACTCAGTTGCTTGTTTATGCCCTAGTTATTCTCGTTTAATACCTCTCATATCATTTACACGAGCGCTAAAATACTAATTGGTCATTACATACACTTTCATTGCCCTGTATTTAGCACCATTTTGACTAGTATAAGACACTATTTTGCGTTTCTTTTGTTTCCCTCCTCCCAAGGTTTCAATGAGGACACAGTCCCTTCTGGGGGGGCGTAGATACTACGGCTGCAACCTTAGATGGTACTCGGCAAATACATCTTGGCTTTTATTCCTTCTCGCTCAGGGATCCAAAACTTCTAGTCCCCCATAGTCCTTTAGCACCAACTAATACATCTATTTATTAATTCCTGTAATAGTATTAGTTGTAAAGAGGCGAAAACCAACGAGGGGAAGTTTATAATCGGAGATTCGTAACGAAAGAGAAGTTAGGCAAAGGGGAAAGTGTGTAAAAGGAGGTATGCTCGCCAAATCTTGGTGCTCATCGAAACGATGGTAGGCCTCTTATCTTGAGGGGGCCTTACTTTACTGGAATAGGGTTATGTCAAGGTTAGGTTTTTTTAATATATATAAAAAATCATTATAGCCTCGGGGTTTAAATGATGAATGGGGCCTTAAGACCAATGCAAGGAACCCCATTGAACCTAAGATGCCGGGAACTGAGCTAAGAATGTACCCCTAATCTCACAGGGAGAATATAAGAGAAAAATTGGTAGAGGGTTTAGCCCCCCGGACTCCACTCATTTAAAATCCCCTTTATTTCTCAATGGCAGGGTCGGGTCTACTGATTAACGTGTGGTCCGAACTTCGGGTATCTAGAACCTGAATGGAAACTCCATCCGGTGACTAACCACACCCGATGTAACTTAACTTCGCTAAAATCTGAAACCGGTGCTTCCACTCGGCTCGACGGAGGGTAAACCAACGAGGGCATCTCCACCCTAAGGTTTGTAAGGAGACTCACTTTTCAGTCAAATTTACACAATGATTAGAATGACAATTGATACATAGCCCTTTCGCGCCAGGGGTCAGTCCTGGTCGGGAGCACGGTGCTAGAAGGGCAGTAGTACTGTTTTGCCACTAACCTGCAAACAAGAAACTATCGGTGGCCCAAGAGAATGCCACCCAGTTCCCGACAGAGGAATATGGACATAGAAACCTCTTCGGTAGGGTCCAAGACGGAAGAGTGATATGTTACATAGAGTTACATAGATGAACAGGCCACAACAGACCTTGTGGTCCAAACTAGGTTGCCTGAGATAAAAGATAATGAGGAAGATAGTAACTACCTTAAGAGACCCGTCGGTCCATTACAATGGAAGTACCTTTATTTTTATCCTAAATTCTAACTATATACAATACTTCGTGGAAGGCATAGGATAGTAAAGATGAAGTCTCTCCCCACCCACCTCTCCCACCCGTTTCCAGGCTTGGAATAGTGAAAATATATACCTCATAGTGTTAGAAAATACACGCAACCAGGAAATTTTAACAGGAGAGCAGGAACACATTAATACCGGGTGTCCCAGAAAAATGTTAACCGTACCTTGAATTAGTATAACTCAAAAACTATTGGAGATTTTTAGGTTCTGTAAAAAGTGTTTTATTTAACAACTATTTATCTGTTGATTCTAAAAATTGAATTAAATTCCATTTTATGATATCGATACACTAATGGGTTTAGTGGAGGCTATAAAAAATATGTTTGCGCAAGGAAGTAAAATAATGAAACGAAGCCTAGGAAGGCTAGTCCCTCGTGCGCTTTCAAGAGAAGCGTAGGGAGGCTAGGTCACTGTGCGATTCTTCAAGCAAAGCCTAGTCCATTTTACAGTGGTTTTTCAGCCACGCTGTCGTATGGTCTCGTCATTAGTGCTTACTAAGCAAATCAAAGCGTTTCTGTGTAAAAGTTTACTTCTATAGAACCTTTTTAATCATGCAGTTAACAAAAGATTAACCTGTATTTGTAGCCACAAACTTTATTAAGACTGGCAGTATTAAACAAGTACAAGATTCATTTGAACAACGTTTTCCAAGTAGGCACCCACCAAGCAAGCCCACAATTTAGAAAAATGGTCGCAAATACTAACAAGAAGGAACATCCTTAAATCTAAATAAAGGTCGTTCGGGTCGTATGAGAACCATAAGAACAACAGAAAATATCGAAAATGCTCAGATTACACTTCTTCAAAATCCACATGTATCATTCAGAAAGAATGGGTTACAATTGTCAAAGTCATCATTTAACCGCATCATTAAACATGACTTAAAATGGCATCCCAATAAGATGAATGCAAGACCAGCTTTTTGTAACTGATTTTCCTCGTCGTAGAGTGGACAATTTGTCGAATGGCTTCTCCATAAACCTGCTCGTTTCTTGGCAAACATTGTGATTGGTGACGAGGCAGCCTTTATCATGAATGGAAAGGTAAATAGCCATAACATTCGGCAATATGCGCCGCTGAACCACCCCCAGCATTCAACTTTGACACACGTATTTGTCAGCAGAAAGTGTCTCTGTGGATCGGAATATGCGGGAATGGCTATCTTGTCGACCCATTGTTTTACGAGAATAACTTGAATGGTGCTGCCTACCTGAGCATGATCAATGAAAGGATCTTCCCGGAACTCCGCCAGATTTACGGCAATCAATTCAATAGACTTGGGTGGATTCAGGGCGGTGCACCAGCTCATAGACAGCTTGCTGTAAGAACAAAACTAAGAGGAACGTTTGACAACCGCATTGTCGCGCTAAATCATGCGATTGAATGGCCCCCAAGATCCCCTGACTTAACACCGTGCGATTATTTCTTATGGGGATATCTAAAGAATAAAGTGTATTCTACTCTACCCACAAAGCATCAACCAGTTAAGAGATAATATCCCACGTGAAGTCGATAGACTTAAGGAAAATCACAAGTTAATCAAAAAAGTTGTTCAATCAATGCGATCAAAGGCGCAACTGTGCTTGGAAAGAAATGGAGGACATGTGGAAGGAAACGGTGCTTAGAAAATTAAAAAAATTACAAAATGAATTTGTATTATCTATATGAAGAGGTGTTTTTGTTAAAAATGGATTTAAATATATTTGTTGATTTTAAACTTCGAAGTTTGATTATTTTACTTCCTTGCGCAAACATACATAATTTTGATAACCTCCACTAAACTCATTAGTTAGTCAAAATCGTAGAAGGGAATTTAATGAAATTTCCAGAATGGACAGATAAATAGTTGTTAAATTTGTTATATTTTGCAAAACTCAAAAACCTTTAATAGGTTTTGAGTTATACTAATTCAAAGTACGGTTAACTTTGTTCTGGGACACCTTGTATATACAAAAGAATAAACGAAAATATGACTTATCTTTATAATCTTATATTAGAACATGCTCTTTTTTTCTTCGTTTTTTTAACATGCAAATTTTTATATTTTATATTTTAAAACATTTTGACTTATTGGACACTGCTAGTACCGTTTGGAGATGCAAATTTTCTGTAGGATATTTTTAAATGTATTTATTCATGTACATATCTAGGATTTATGTGTTCTGAAAAAGATGACAGAAACGTATTTACATTTTATATAGATGTAGAATCGAATTATCTTTCTCATCTAGGCTTAGAACATGCTCTTTCTTTTTCTTTTTAACAACACACTGTCTTGTTAGAGAGAGGGGGGAGGAGAGAGAGAGAGAGAGAGAGAGAGAGAGAGAGAGAGAGAGAGAGAGAGAGAGATGTACAGGAAACATGCATAGGAGTTGGATGGAAAAAGCAGCGGTGTGTGGTGGAGATTTCTGCGCTCTCGAGAGCGTCTGGTCATCACATTCACCAATAGGCCTCCACCTCCCTCTGTGTTGAGGCCGGAAGGGCACGCATTCCTATAGATGTTAGCTGCCGCACGGTTACCTACGTTTTACTCAATAGTCTCTTTCGGATCTGCAGATACGAACAAAATCGACCTCCTAAGTTCGTATATTCGGACGCTTGTGTTATTCCCTTCTTTTCGTCCCTTTTATTCTTCTCTCTCTCTCTCTCTCTCTCTCTCTCTTCGCGTCCTTCCTCTGCTTAACGCCATCCATCCAGTGTATGCCATTTATTCCCCTTCTCCACTCTATCTATGGACTCGTTCGTACTTGCAGACGCCAGTGATCCTTCAGCGAACGTTTGAGATTGGAACTGCCTCTTGTGGTAGCAGTAGTAGTAAGTGTCCTCGCATCGTCGAGGACGAGATCCCTCGATTGGATAATGCAATACACATAAAAATCAGAATGACGATCACTGGTCAACCCGAAGGCAACCATGGGGTAGTCTCGTTGAGGCGGGGGAAGGTTTTTGCGAGTTTTCCCCGGGACGGGGAGCGTAGATCCCTTCGTAACCCCTGGGGAGGAGGAGAGCACCCTCTCCGCGTCAGTGTTATGCGAATGCGAGTACTCTCCTAGGGTGTATTGCCGCGGTAGGGTTCATGAACAGGGGGTGGGTCGTTCTGTGAATGATAGCGGTGTTGGGGTAAACACATTGCGTGATGATGCATGTGGCGCTACTTAATCCCCGGGACTAAATATCAGCGTATCCCCCAATGGGCGGCCGGCTAATCACACCGCTGAAGGTTTTCCGTCGGCGCTCGCCGGGATGGAACCCGCGCCTCGACGCTAGAAATCTCGACGAGGCCTCCCCTACAGACTCCATCGCCTCTTGTCACCCTCAACATTCGAGGATATTTTTTTAAGAGTATTTTGATATTCCCTTTCCCTTCTCTCGGCTTTACCTCCTTTACCAGGGGTAATCGTTGAGCACCTGGGGGATAGAGGGGGGTTATTTTTTTATAGGGACTACACTAAAAGCAAGGTTCAGGAAATTATCCCCGGGAGTGGGATGGGGGGGATGGGGGGCTGCGGCCTTCTGAATGAATTCAAATTTTGCAGATCAAATCATTTTTTTTGCTTTCCTCTAAAAAGTTTTGGCCAAAAAGAGTCATTCGAAGGTGAATTAATTTCAGAATTGATCATTTTAGAATGATCCAAAATTATAGTCACAGGTAAAAAGAGATGCTCAAGCATGGGACCGAGGCCCGCCTCCCTCTGGTGTGCACGAACGAGTTCCGAGTAAAAAGGGCAAGCGCTAGGGACTCCATTCGTCCCGATGTCGGCAAAGCTAGCGTGGGTGAAGATCCCCCAGAGTGGGACATTCGATCTGAATTTGCCATACTGTCTGAGGGAGCGGGGGGGGGGTGCATTCGCCGCTATAAGGTACAGGGGGGGGGGGGGTGCTCCTCCAGATGGCGCTACGCAGGCGTTAGGGGGAAAATCAGGGGCCTCGATTTAAAGGGATTTTGAGGGTCGCATTTGGGAAATAAACAGAGATATTAGTCTCTTATTAGACACATTAAGGGTGACAACTGATAGCATTATAAGAGGGATCCGACGTTGATAGTAAGAGTCGTTACGACTGATAATACTCGAGGGGGAGGAGTAGTAATAATTCTTTGTAGGGGGATTAGTAGATGAAGTGAGGGGAATACATCGAGACTACAGGGGACGCGACGCTGATCGATGAGGAAGGCAGGCGACTATTATCGCTTGTTTCGGAAGTGGGACAGAATTGGTTCGAGAGACAATACAAGGTTCGAAACCCTCTTCAGCAGCTTTCATGCATACAAGAGTAAACACACATAAACCAGATACCTTAATCACGCGTTCGTGTGTATTTTATCAAAGATCCTCCTTACGATCAGGTAGATTTATATATTACACACATGTACGCATGAAATTTATATAATGTATGTTGTAAAATGAAATAAAAGTATACCCGTTCAAAAGGGAGAGGGAGGGGGGGGGGGTCGAACCTGCGCTACAAAATGCTCATCTCGTTCTTCGACTCATACCTTAAACAACTCGACTACCATCCATCCCCCTCCCCCCCCGAATGCGAATGTGGCCAAGTGGAGCTTCCCCCCCTCCCAAAGAAAGAAAAATCGCATTTGCATTTGAAAAGTTTCCCATGCAAAATAAAACATGGAACATTCGACATAATTTCGAAATTTTGTGGGGAAGAGACTATTAATATAGAAACTAAACTCTATGGTGTCGGTGACTGGAGTCCTGTATCGGGTGAAAACAAGGAGGCCATGTGTGAAAAATCACAAAGTGTCAGGTGGTGTTGAAATCAAGGAAGCATTGCAATCGTTCTTTGGCGAAGATCACCTTCCATTATGTCCGATGAAGTGACGATGAAACTTTCGCCCTTTTGAGGGACAAAGCTTACTCGAGTTTACATACCATCTGCAATATAATGAGCGTAGGATGCATTTGAAATGCCTTCTCCTTCATATGAATATGTATCAAATTATGAAATGAAACCAAGTTAAAGTGCTCTGTACAACCAATAAAATATATTTACCTAACCAACGATTAAGTGCTGCTCTTCATTCATTTATTCATTCTATTAAGTGTTTTTAAATATAAAACGAGCAAACTTCTTTCCTTTTAGTTTGACAGCCTTTAAAAAGAAAATCGTCACTCGTGATGGAAATAAAGATAAAATTATGATTGATAAACTAACAACTATAAACTTATAATTATCAACCGTATAAAAGATACTCGTTAAAACTACTGACCTAATTGCCATTCTGTTTATAAAATATCTTAAGAGAAAGATGTAACCAATGGCTTGATCGAACGCTCCGTTTTACTTCCAATCAAAAAAGGCGGCAGGGAAGAATTAAAAAACTACAAACCAATCAGTTTCATATTACCAAAAATGAATTTAAAAAAGTCGCGAAAAATGGATTACATAAAAGGTTTTCTATAAGTGGAACTTAGAAAGGACATTTATCAATGTTAGTTGTACGACGGATAAAGATTTGTACAGCCTGTTCATAAATTATAACCATGAACTAATGAACATGAAATGCCTCTCTATATGGTCTTCGTAGAATATGAAAATCTCTTCATTCAGCCAATCCCGATTCAGTTCTGGCAGCAGCAGTCCACAAACAAGCAGCTGGAACGAAATGAAATGTCCGAATCTCCTACAAAAAGAAGAATGAAGATAAAAAAATGTGGGGCAAGGAGACGCCATTTCCTTCAAACTGTTTCAAACAGTTTTTAAGCAGCTTTCCATGATTTGTGAATAGGAATAAGAGGAGATCGAAACTATTTGGAACTATTACTAATCACATTCGACTTGATGATAATATTGTGGTATTTTCCTCAACTAACGAAGACGTAGGTTCAATAATAATGGAATGATAACAGGCTAATCTCAAAGTAGGTCTGAAAATGAACATTTCAAAACGGAAAATAATGAGCAATAGTTTTAAAGAAAGAGCAATTTGAATTAAATTTTAGAGCAATTTGAAATGATAATCAAGTCTTAGAACAATTTGAATTGACGATTAAATTTTAGACCAATTGAATTGATGATCAAGTCTTAGAGCAATTTGAATTGATGATTAAATTTTAGAGTAGTTGAATTGATGATCAAGTCTTAGAGCAATTTGAATTGACGATTAAATTTTAGAGTAGTTGGAATTCAAGATCAAATTGTTGAACATTTTGAATTGACGATCAAATTTTAGAGCAATTTGAATTAACGATAAATTTTTAGAGCATTATTAATTAAAGATAAAATGTTAGAGCAATTTGAATTAATGAACAAATTTTTGAGCAATTTAATTGTACAATCAAATATTAAAAACAATTTGAATTAACGATCAAATTTTTAAGAAATTTGAATTATCGAAAATTTTTTAGAGAAAATGAAATAAAGATTAAATTTTAAAGCAATATTTTATTTATTATCAACTTTTAAAACAAGGTGAATTGACGATAAAATTCCAGAACAATTAGAATTAACGAGCAAATTTTAGAGCAATTTCAATTAACAAGCAGGTTTTAGAGCTATTTGAATTGACAATCAAATTCTAGGGCAATTTGAATTAACAGTAACATTTCCAAGTAGTTTGAATTGACGATCAAATTTTAGAATTGATGCAAGAAAACGCAAACTTAGGTTTTTAGCTCTCGATGGCAGCCCGGAAAAAGGCATCAGTCGAAGATAAAAATTAAGCAAGAGAGCGCTAGGGAATCATATTTACATCTTCAGAAGGACATGCCTTTATGTCATCGCCAAAGATTCAATTAATTCATCGTACAAGTCTTAACCTATGAAACTGACTCCTTATGAGAGCAAGGGAAAAGAAATCGGAGAATACACAAATTGGTCTGCAAAGAATTGAGAAGCCATAACTATGTATATTTTCAGAATCGACGGGCCTCTATAGTTAAAAGGAAATCGATGCTTATACGGAACTAAAACCTGGACATGGAGAACGATTCATATTAGGGAAAACAAGTAGAAACCGCAGAAAGAAACGGGTAAGAACATAGAGATGATGGCTATATGTAGCAAATAAAATAAAAGTACTAAAGGAAAAATAAAGGAGACTGCCAAAAATATTACAGGGTGTCCCCCAAAATGTAATCACGCTTTGAATTACAATAAGTGCTTTGTTTATTGACATTATTTTTAGACACCGACGGATTCAACGGTGTCGAATAATTTTGTGGGACACCCTGTATATAGAGAAAATTGTCGAAAGCAAACCTAAACCCGACATTTTTATACCTAAATAGACTTAAAAGACAACCTCGTGGAAAATGTGGAGGAGATTCGTTCTATGGCAAAAATAAAGTGGCAAACTCAGAACTGAACCTCGGTCGGTGAAACCTATTGGGAAGATTTAGGCCGAGGAGTGAACGAATTTGCCGCGCAAATTTGGCTTTGTGTTGAACGGAGCGGGGAAGGAAAGAGCGCATTTCTTAGGTAACGCCTTCGTCGCAAGAGGGCGCCTGTTGAGAGGGGCGTTGTTAATGACCGAATATAAAATGGTAATTTGCCGTGAGTGTTAAGTGGCAATCAGTGAACAAATATGAAGATGCAAAGGAAGCGCTTGGAGGGACGGGGGAGGGGGGCAGATCTTGGTTTTATGATCACTTCACAACTTTTGCACTGAAGCGGCTGGTCTTGCAACTCGTTGAACTACTATGTACCTTCCATAAAATCCTCTTCCATTAACTTCACCAGAATGTTACATCTAACCACAATCTGGTTGAAATATTCCTGGCTGTTTTGAATTATTAAAAAAATATAAACAATACCAAATTAATGATAAATTTGTAAAGCATACACTTAGGTAGCAGAACAAAAATACATGCCATAATCAAAAAGGTCCTTCCTTCAAGAGTGGCCAACCGATTCTCAGGTTAATAAGTGTCCGACTGATTCTCAGCTTATTAACTGGGCAAACCTTCCTCCGCTTAATAGGTCGCCAATAGTTTTTCAGCTTAGTAAGTGGGAAACCGTTTCTCAACTTAATAATTGGCCAACCATTTCTCAGCTTAGAAGTGGCCAAATAATTCTTAGCTTAGCAATAGGGCAACCGATTATGGCTCAGTAAGTGGGCAACCCTCTCTCACCTTAATATGTAGGGTAGGCAACCGTTTTTGATCTTAGTATGTGGCCAACCATTTCTCAGTTTAGTAAGTTGGCAACTGTTCTTCAGGTTAGTAACTGACCATCATTTCTCAGCTTAATAACTAGCCAACCTTATCTCAACTTAGTAATTGTGCAACCATTTCTTAGTTTAGTAAGTCGGCAACTGTTCCTCAGGTTAGTAACTGACCATCATTTCTCAGCTTAATAACTAGCCAACCTTATCTCAACTTAGTAATTGTGCAACCATTTCTCAGTTTAGTAAGTCGGCAACTGTTCCTCAGGTTAGTAACTGACCATCATTTCTCAGCTTAATAACTAGCCAACCTTATCTCAGCTTAGTAAGTTGCGAACCAATTCTCAGCTTAGTAAATGGGCAACCGGGCGCCTTTTGTTTAGAGGACACAAACTAAAAATGGCTGGTGACGTCACCAGGGCGGCTGCCTGTGAGACAGCCATGTGATCCACGAGTGGAAACGAATGGCTTTAAAATGCGTTTTTCTTATAAAGAGAAAACTCCCGATTTTGGTACTTTTTGGTTATATAACCTAACCTAAACTTAACCTAAAAAATAAATGTAATGTAGCGATTGAACCTGATTTAGTGAAAATGAAAAGTAAAGTAGCAGAAAAAAAATATTATTTTAAAGGATAGAAATTTCTTATATCTTGATAAATTTCCTGAACCAAGTTTAAGCGAAGCAGCTTCGCCGAATATTATTATGGAGTCACAGTGGCCAGTCGACCTTTCTGGCTGGTGACGTCACCAGCCATTTTTGCTTTGTGTCCCCTAAACGAAAAAGCACCGGCAACCGTTTCTCAGCTTAGTAAATGCGCAAACGTTTCTCAGCTTAGTAAATGGGCTAACGTTTCTCAGCTTAGTAAATGGGCAAACGTTTCTAAGCTTAGTAAATGGGCAAACGTTTCTCAGCTTAGTAAATGGGCAAACGTTTATCAGCTTAGTAAATGGGCAAACATTTCTAAGCTTAGTAAATGGGCAAACGTTTCTCAGCTTAGTAACTGGCCAACCGATTCTTAGCCTACTAATTGGAGTCACCCTTGGGTGACTCACTTATTCTAGCGGCAGTCCCCCCTTTGCTTTTCAAGGGGACGACAGGGCCCAACGGCCCATGCCCTAAAAACTCCCGCGCACACGCATATCAGGCATACAGGAGATTACTATACGCCACCCCCTCTCTTCCCGAAAGATGTCGGTTCGCCGCCCCAGCACAAAATGAAAGGTACCTCGAAGGGGACCGGTGATGTCTTAGGGGGAGGGGGGCACATGGAGGTCCCCCCTGAGATGGAAATGGTCCCTGAGGTGACCCGGCCCCAGAAAGTAGGATCTTCCATGGGGTCGAACCCAGGCTCGGTGCCAAGCACAGAACCCGCCCCCGCCCCTATGCAAGCTCCTCCTCAGACGGCTAGTGTCCTCGAGGCCTCAAAAGGAGAGGAGGGATCTCCTCTCCTGGCTGCTGCTCCTATGATAAGCAGGACCTTCTCCATTTGAGAGAAGGATCTGGCCTGGGGGCTAAAACCAGTGGAGGAGAGAAGTAGGTTCATTCCCCGCCCCCCTCTCCAAAAAAGAAAAAGAAAAAGAAAAAGACGAAGTCTGGGAGCTCCTCTCCATCCACGGTAGCCGTGGGGACGGACGGTCTGCTGCCCTTTCGGTAAGCGACCAAGCCAAGATCGGCACATCAGGCCCCGTTGCTCCCCCGGGTAGGAGTCCCAGACGAAGACCCTAATTGCGCAGAGCGGAGACTCGATCAGGTTGGGGCCCCTCATTCAGAGACGACCTAGCGTTTTCGAACCCGCTGACTTTAAACGCTTCCTTGTTATTCGCTCCACTGATGGCAACATGATCCATCGGAGGAAGCCTCTAGCTAGTGTGATTGGTAGAGAGCTGAGGGCGATTCGGTTCTCATAAGGAAGCCTTTTGGTGAATGCGTCGAATACCCTACGTAGCGGCCATGATTAGTGCCCTTAGGACACGTGTTGGCACGCCTGTCAGTGGGACGCCGCGCTCTACCATGAACTTCGTGAAAGGATTAGTTTATCTGAGGGAACTCGTGGACTACTCCATAGCTGACATCACATTAGAGCTGTATAACCATGGGGCGGTCAAGTTTGAACGTGTGATTACAAACCAGGGAGGGGCCTCGAGATCCACCCCTACACTCTTCGTCATGTTCTTCTATGATAATCTCCCTGAGTCGGTGCGTGCCGATTGGTATCGCTAGCGCGTGAAGGCACTCGTGCCACTGCCGCGGAGGTGCTACTACTCTCACCACTTCGGCCATACTAATCGCTGCTGTAGACGCGTAAATTCGGGGTTACCTCAAGTCTGTGTAAGTTGCCCCAAGGCAGCACACGATAAGGCGAATTCGTGTGTGGCCAAGTGTGTCAATTCCGGAGAGCCGCACCCCGCTTCTTCGAAGCAATGTGGTGCATATCGCCTTGAGAATGAAATCCTGGCCGTTTAGGCCCAGGATCGTCTCTCATTTCGCGAGGCTGAGGAATTAGTCCTGGCGCACCCGGCGCTGCATGAGATGACCTATGCCTCAATGTTAAGAAAGAAACCCTCTTCTCCTGGACCCTCCAGGCCTACGAGCGCGGTCGTTTCCGAGCCTATTCGAAACCCTTCTACGGGTTCTACCCTTCCCGGGCGCTCGACTGTTAAAGCTGGCGGCGCAAAGGGTTCACACCCATCCCCCGCTAAGACCAGTGCTTCCTTCCCTTCCCCCAGCGTGACCGTTTCCGGTTAGGCGAAACGGCCGCACGCCTCCACCGAGTCGATAGACTAACAGGAAGCAACACCCCTGACGATGGTCGTGAGGCCATCTACCGGGGTTCCTAAAGATGCCCTCCAAAGGCAGGACAGCACTAATGGAGCTTCGACTCCTTCGCTCACACTCAGTGGTAGGCTAGGTGGCTCGAAGACGGTGGATCCTCCAAAGGAGGGCCCTCCGCCTCCGAAGCCGCCCCGCTCGCCTAAGGTTTCGAGGTGGAGGAAGGAAAAGACTCGCATGGCGAGCCCAACCTTCCCCAATAAGTCTTCGAAGGCGACAACACCTTCAGCACATGAGGCCTTATTTCTTAGACAGCACTACGCCATGGTGTTTTTCCGACCTGCAGAAGGTGTATGATACCGCATGTTGATACGGTAGCATGGAGACTCTCCACATGATGGGGGCGAGTGGACCCCTCCCAACCTTTATATCTGAATTTTTGCGACATCGTCGATTCCGCGTACGGGTGTGCGTGTGTTTTTGGGGGGTGGGGGGTGGGGGGACCTCTCCGGCTCAATCAAGCAGGAAGAGGGTGTCCCGCAGGGAAGTGTCCTCAGTTCACACTTTTTGCCCTGAGCATCAACAGCATCACCTCGGTGCTGCCGGAAGATGTTCTTGCTACGCTCTACGTGGACCACCTTTCGATCTCTTTTGCCGCACCCAGATGCCAACTGTAGAGTCTCTATCGGCATGCCGAATCGCACAGGCTTCGGGTTTCTTTGTCCAAGACTAAGGTAGTGCATTTCTGCCGTCCTCCACGGCTGCATCCCGAACCAGACTTTTTTCTCAACGGGGTTTTCCTGGAAGAGGTGACTCGCACCGTTTCCTTGGTCTGGTATTTGACCGACGCCTCATCTAGGAGGCTCATATTCACAGCATTAGGGTCTTTTGTACCCTCACTATGGATATTCTTCGTTCCGTGACGTTCAGCGCTGATATGGCTACTGACGTGTTTTTATAGATCCTTTGTTCGTTTGAAACTCGACTACGGCTGCGAGTTTTATGCGTCCGCAGCCGAGCGTGTATTACAGAAGGTGGACTCGATCCACCACACCGGCCTTTGCCTGGCCACCGGTGCCTTCCGCACTTTCCCCATTGAGAGCCTACTTGTCGATGATATGGAGATGCCCCTCGTTTTGCGCCGTGCACAGAGCATTATTTGCCTGTACGCGCGAGCCAGGCATTTCTTTCAGTCGCCAACAGATCTCACTGCATCCGCCGCTAATCTTGACGGTGCCTATGCCGCCGAGAGACGCCAGTTATACCTTAAGCTCTTTGGGTTTAGGGCTAGGAAATTCCTTCGAGAGCAAGGTATAGCTCTCGGACCGGTGGCGCCACTGGTTCTGCCCAGGACGCCATCCTGGAGGGTACCACCTTTGAATATTTGTCGCCACGCCTCTGCTTCCAAAGCTTCTACAGCTCCAGGAGTATTGCGTTCGGCCTTTTAGGAGTACACTTCATGTCACGCTGGATCCGTCTCCGAATTGGACACACTCGCGGGACACACCGCCATTTGATGGAGCGCTCACCTGCGCCTGTGCCTTAATGCGACGACTGCGTTGTCCCCCAGAAGGTTCGGCACATTCTTGTTGAATGTCCCAGTCCTGCTGATCTTCGCGCATGTTACCTGCACACCACCTTCGGACTATAGGACGTTGGCCTCCTCAGCTTTATTTGACTGTTTGTTTTGGGTCGCATGCTCCTGCACCAGCGGGGGGGAGGGGGGAGCCTACTCCCGACGCTGGAGCACGCAAACCTCTTGTTAGCTTTTTGCTTTGTTTTGTTTTTGTTTTTAGTCTATGATCTTTTTATCCTCATTATTTGTTATTTACTTGTTATTTTTTTTTTAATATAGCCTAATCGTAGGCTGTAGTGAGTACAACAACTAATGCCCAAGTAGGCAAGCGCCAGAGGGGTTTTTAAAATAGTAAGTCGGCAACCGTTTATCAGGTCAGTAAGTGGCCAATCTATTTTCAGTTTATTAAGTGGGGAAGACTTTATCAGCTTAAGTGGGATTATGGGTGTAAGAAGGATATCTCTCTTGTAGTTTGGTAGGCTGGGTAATCAGTGTGATTGTAGCTTCCTTAAGGTGAAAGAAAATTTAGAGCTAGATATCAACTTTATTCGACGGGAACGTGGACTGTCTTCATGTAATTTACCAGAAATAACTGACGCTTACTCTCTTCAGCAACAAAATACTGCTTTATATATTCTTTTCCTACTAAAACTCACATTATACAAAATGAACCAATCAGCGTCTAACAGATTTTTAATAACAAATTCATGTTTAATTTATTCTATCATCTTTAAGACAAATTTTTCGTTTTACACATAGGCGCTGCAAAAATTGGTTAATCAGCGTTATGATACATTTTAGGAACAATTTACGTTCAATCACTTACAAACATAAGTGTCACTGAAATTGACAACAAATCTTCAGTATAACTAAAGAGGAAAGAGATAACTATGACCTAGAGTTCCAAAGCAACATCATAGACGAGCTTAACGACCAAATACACAAGACGCACCCTGACCACCAGGTGGATCGACAGCGCGACGGAGACGCCGAGCTTACCGAAGAAGGACTACTCGGCGCGCTCCGCTCATTCCCTCAAAAAGCCCCAGGACAATCGGAGCTTACAAAGTTAAACTTTGAAAAGGCACTAAGCCAATGTTATCGAAGGGATGAGAAGGATATTTAACTCCTGTCTGAACACAGGATAATTTCCCGATGTTTACAAAAGGGCCAAGATGATTTTCTTGCCTAAGCACGGAAAGGACCCAATGTTGAAGAAGAACTACCGACCAATTTCACTTCTAGAATTTGACAGGAAGCTCTTCGAGAAGATCCTCAACCGAAGACTGGTATCTCACCCGGAAGAGAACTTCCTCTTCAACCCACATCAATTCAGGTTTGGGAGGAAGCGAAGTACGGAGATGGCGATCAACGTCATCACGAAAAACCTAGCCCCAAGTAAAACGGGAAAAGAGTTACGTGGACATTGTTTGTCAAAGGCGTTTGATAAGATTTGACAACGGGGAGAGCAGTACAAGATCTTACGACTGGGACTGAGTGAAAACTTAGAAAGAACTTTCTGTGAATATGTTATGGAGATAGCAGCGTATATCAGTTTAGGGTGCACGGACGGACCAAAGTTTCCGATCACTGCGGGCTTCACACAAGGGGGGGGGGGTGCCTGTCCCCCACTCTCTACTCGATTTACACCGCTGATGTCCAAGCCCCTTTGTACTCAACTTGCCTCAACGCTAAATTCGCCGATGATTTTACCCGGATGGAAGAATGGAGGAATGCACCTTGGCAACTTATATGACAGCAGCAGAAATTGAGAACAATAACATCTACGAGGCCCGGTGGAAAATATGCACGAACCAAAAAATGTTCAAAGTAGTTCCCGCAGGCAGGAGACTACTATCTGATGTCAGGGTGGTGGATATATGCTATCCCTACACTACAGAGTGCAATGTACTCCAAATGAAGATCACTTTAACCGGGTACAGGAAGCACGTCGCAGAATAAATATCCAAGGCCATAGCTGCAGTCAGAACTCTACACATGTTCAGAAATCTCCGTGAAAGCAATACGAAAAAGATCTACAATGCACTTGTAAGATCGACGCTGCTATAACCTGCTTCCGCCCCTCGTGTGTCTCAAAGACACAAAAGAGGAAACTACAAGTGGTGCAGAACAAATTCGTGTACCTGATTACAGGTACGCTCAGGCGAGAACGAAGACGCCAGGAAGGGCTGCACCGGGAGGCGGGGTCAAGTCCCATTAACGTTGTCATAGAAGAATGGACAAGGAATATTCAGGAACTGGTTAATCGAGAAATGAATGATGATATCATTCAAAAGAGGTATAAGTCGCGTCAGATTTCCGAGCTCCGCTGGGTTATTAACTCGCGGAGCCAAAGTGCCGTTTTACGCATGAGAATAATAATGTGTTTTACTCAAACTATTGACAAAACCAAAACAGATCAAGAAAAGTTAATCATGAAAACTCACCAATTCTACAAGAACTCACCGAATATCGAGAGCAAATTCATCGATGAAGACTCATCTCTAACAAAAAAGACATCGAAGAAAAAACAAAAGACTAGATTTACACTCACTAAAAAATATACAAAAAAACAAAGACACTAAGCACAATATTAAAGTAATTTATTACTAAAACAGCAAATGCGCATAACACATCCAAGAACATCAACTATATAGAAGACAAATGGCTTGAACGCCATAATAATATAAACTATCTCAAAGACAACAAAGGATCCACATAACCCCCCCAAAATTAAAGTGATAGTCCTGATCACCTGGCACTTAGCATCTCTTTGCACACCACCACACTTCTTTCTTTTTTCACCACTTGTCTATTTTCAGCTATCTACTCTTCACCCACTTTTTGTCCCCTACACACACCTACTCATTTACATCAATTCGAAATTCGAAAATTCGAACAAGCGACTTAAGGAAACATAATTATCAGATAATGATACCATGACATCGTTCTAATATCAGAACATAGAATCGAAACGACGCAAATGAATATGAAGATCTTCAACTACAGCACAATAGCAAAGAACCACAGCCTGCAACGTTACGATGGCGCTGCCATCACAGTCAATAGAGGAATTAAGTTCAAAACACTCCCATCTTTAGACGAATCCTATCTGGCCATCGAGGTCCAAACCACCCTGCGGTCCCTGTTAGTTTCCACAGGGTACCAACCTCCGAGACGGGACTGTCTCCCAATGCACAATTTTCTCCAACTTTGTAAACACCGGAGAAATGTCTTATTTGGGGGAGATCTCAACGCCAGATGCCAGGAATCCAGATACACCGGATGTCTGAATAAGAAGCGGAAGAACTTGAAGAATCTTAGTGACAGGTATTGTTGCCCAAATTGGGCCCAACTTCCCCACAAATATCACCGAAACCTGCGCAACCAAACCAGATATCACCATAACCAGCCTACAATTTCCTTACAATTACTACAACCAACCCGTCCCACTAATCCCAATCGACCACGTCCCCATTATGATTAAAGTATGTTTCTGTCTGGTGGTTTACCATTTAATCTTGTTACGGGAATGAAGACACACATAACAGAACAACAAGCAGCACTTTGGAATGACCTTATAGACAAACTCGACGAAGAAGTGGATCCCCGAACATTTGGAACACAGTAACAAGATTAAATGGTAAACCACCAGACAGAAACATACTCCTTAACAAAGACGACGAGACAAAAATGGACGCAACATAAACGGAAGAATAGTTCAGAAACTACTGGAAGAATGTATTTGCCATCGCACCAGAAGAGAACGAACACTTTGACCATGACTTTGAGGAACACATTCACAACCAACTAAGACAAGAACTCGACAGTACATACCCCTTCAACAATACAACTACTGACAGAGAGATAACTGGTTATGGACGGAAGATAACTAAAGAAGAAATCCTAGCGAGGTTACGTACCTTCAAACAGAGATCAGCGAGTAAAACGGAGTTAACCAAACTTAACTTCTTGAACACTCCCTGCAACACCATAGAGGGGCTGGTCAATATAATGAATGCGTGCCTAAACGTTGGCTATTTTCCGCAAAAATGGAAGATCGATAAAATAGTCTTCATTCCAAAGGCCGGAAAACCGCCAGACACACCAGCAAACTTCACGTCCAGTTCTCTCATTGAAGTGGCAGGCAAGCTCTTCGAAAAGGTACTTGCTAATAGAGTCTAAGAATTCATAGAGGATAAAAGCCTCCATAACCAACAGCAGTATGGATTCAAAGGAGGAAGAGGGACTGATACGGCGCTAGCAATCATCACCGAAAAAACTGGCGAAGATTTCTAGCCAAAAAACGTATGGTGACCTGGTGCTCAGAGACGTTAAGAAGGCATTTGACAAAGTATGGAGGAATGGGATTCAGTACAAAATACTAAGACTAGGATTAAACCCAAGACTAGAGAAAATACTATGTGATTACGTAACGTACAGGATAGTGTATATACAAATAAACGACCACACGCGACCAGACTTCGAGCTAATTGCAGGCGTACCACAAGGAGGGTGCCTAAGCCCCCTCCTATACAATATATACACTCACGACCTACCTGATCAGTAAAGACTCGCTGTACGTCCAGTTTGCAGATGACATCTCCCAGATCATCACTGCTCCCTTCAGAAATCCTGAACTCATGGTACAAATAACAGCCAGAGAAATCGACCATGTCACCAGGTACGAAAGAAGGTAGAAAATCGTCACTAACACCGAGAAATTTAAGGTGATTCCACTCTTCAGTAGTAAACGGACCCATATTGAAACAGACGACACACGCATTCCATACAGCACAGAAGGGAAAGTACTAGGACTAAAGATAGGTAAAGATAAGTACAAATGCCACCTTTCTCAAACAGCAGCACGAGCGAAGGTCAGCTCAACAAGCTCTTCAGGTTCAAAAACATGAACATGACCAGCAAAAAGAAGATTTATAACGCGCTCATAAGACCAAAGCTACAGTATCCACCTCTACCTATCAACAGTAGCTCCAAAAAGAAATTGAGATTCCTCCAAAGGGTACAAAATAAAGCAGTACCCTTAATCACCAACTGTAGGGGAATCGATGCCCCACCATCACAACTGAGCCACTGGTCCTTAACCACAACGTCCTGGCATTGGTGGCAGCGTAGGCCAACCACTTAACTTCCCACCCTCTCTCCCCTCGCCTCAAAGAGAACCTGAAAGGCCACCCCAAAACCACATAATGCTCTAATCATCTCATGGCGGACTCCGGTGAGCCTAACATGGGTTAAAACAGCAAGATTTCTTCTAAGAGTTGATATTCAATTTCATCGCATATGCGAAATTAGAAGAGCATCGTCCTCTTTAGGGCTAGCTGAAAGACGCCCCGAGAAAAACTGTTAGAGGAGGAGACTTAATGCAGCCATCCATACCCACTCCTCCTGCCCACACCCCCACTGGGGTGGCGAAATATATATGCCGATAACTTTGGAAAAACAAGGTAGATTACGTTAGTCATAAAGACGACTAAGACGGTGAGAGGCCCGGCCACCAACAGAAAGGACTTAGAAGAAGCTCATTCGGAGCCAGTTTCTAGTGGTCACACCGAATTTAGAAGCCTGTCAGAGGTAGATCGTTAGAGAGAGCTAGACAGCGAAGACCGGCATAAGCGCCCGGCAAACCAACGAGTGAAACTTAGAAGAATCTTACCCTCGAGCCAGTTGCTGGTGGTCACACCGAATTTAGAAGCCTTTCAAAGGTAGATCGTTAGAGCGATCTAGACAGTGAAACCCGGCATAAGTGCCCAGCAAACCCTACGAAAGGAACTTAGAAGAAACTCACCCCTGAGGCAGTTCCTGGTGATCACACCGAATTTTTAGTTAACTTGGATTGAGAAGCAAGTTCAACTAACTCTCGTCAGAGAAACCCCGTATCCTGGTGTATCCCAAAACACAGAGATAGTACTCGCCACTGAGGAATACCCCAAGGTGAACTCCCTCAAGCACTCCCCTGCGTCAAAGGATTCACGCTTTGGCTCATTACTTGCCAGTGCGAATTATTCCCAGAGTACCCCGAAGATTAGAAGAAACATACTTTCCCTGTCCCGTGGTGAAATCATTTCCTCCAGAAGGCGTACGTCACTCCATCTGCCACACGCTCTGAGGTCCTCTGCGGCTTTAAAGCATTCCCCCTTCTGACCATCTCATCTGGACGCCCTAGTCACGCGCCGGTCCAGAAACAATATTCTTGAGGTGACATAAAAATTGAAGCCAAGGTCAAGCTCAAAGCCCATTCTCGTGGAATCTCGAAAGGTATTTAAACACTGGTATCTATTTAGTTGTAGGTCAGTTTGAATTTAATATTAAAGTGAGCTGTGGGTCAACCATTACTGTAAATTCAATTGTGTAATTTTGTAAGACTCACTTAAATTTGTTTAATTAATCTCTGTGTAGTTTGTGTGTTAAATTTCAATCTTGGTTCATGTTTTTAATTAAAGGTCTAGTTTTCTTAGAAACAATCTTTTATTCTTTCCTCGAAACGCTGAGCATAGCACAAGTAACCGTCAAAGATTAACGTAATAATAATAATCAGATTAAGATAATAATCAAAATATAGCACTCTTATAGAGAAAACTTAATCACGGAGTTTTAAAGTACGTAACCAACCCATACGTACGAACACCATCACTCGGTCCTTCCTATACCACGACACCAACGTTAGGAGGAGAGAAAAAAGAAGGCAGAGAGACCTACACCAGGTGATCCAGATGACACCGATTAACTTGGAACTTCAATCAAGGGCTCAAAAAATCTGTGAGAAAGTCATAGGATGCATGACGGACCTAATCAGACATACACAGAAGAACGAAGAACTTCACCAGCAGTAAAGCACAGACCGAAAGACAAGAAGAACCAATCTACACATAAGACAACGCATATGAAACAACGACAAACAATAAACTGAACAAAGGATCTACAATAAGAAGAACACTAAAATTAAAAAAAATTGCCCCCCAGAGAAATACAAAACCACCTACAAAGACTTGAACGCCACAAGAAACTACCACAATATACATGGAACAAAAAGGAAACACACAAACAAACATGCAATACCATCACAAACCAAGAACAATATAAACAACAACAGAAAAAGAGTACGCATACAGCATGAAAATAATATAAAAAACAATGAGAAGAAGAACAATCTCAGGGAAACGCCTGCGATTCCCTTTTACCAGGGATTTTCTACACTTAAATATTCCTTTCACCGGGAAAATCTATCCATCTCCTACTATTATATATATGTGCATATATGAGTGCAATTGTAGTCATATATGTGTGTATATACTTTCTTTTCACAACTTATTATGTCCAATGTCCTCTTTTCACCACTTTTATTTTTTCCCTATCTATCCACACACCCCTTTGTCCATTACATACAACTAAAAACTTAAACCATTAACAATTTTTCCATGCAGGATGTGGAGAGGCTAGTCTCGGGCGAGTTGAAAATGCACTTACAGAAGATCGGCTAGAGGCTAGTATTCCGCAAGAAATACTAGTCCAGAGAACGGTCATTCTACGTGGTCTAGACCCACTCTTCACGGAAAATTCTTGCGACGAAATTAAGGAAGAACTAACTTCGAAATAACTATGGGCAAGCATCACTAGAGTGGAATATTTTGGAAGAGGAAATGGCACAGTGAAAGTCATTTTCTCCAATATCAAAATGGCGAAAAAGGGCGAAATGGAAGGACTGCCTGGGTTTTACCTAAGGTTATCACCCGATCAGATGAAACTGAAGATTTTATACCTGTTGACTGCTGCTACAAGTGCTATGCAGTCGAGAAACACCAAACCAAGGACGGACGTTGCTTGTTCTAACTGTGCAAATTTTGGGCACGGTTGGAAAAAGTGCAGATAACAAAAACAAAAATGCATCAACTGTGGAGGGAACCATCGGGTCTTGGCCATTAGTATCCCATCCGCAAGGAAGCCATCCGTGCCAAGCGAGAAAGCCTCAAAAAAGAAAAAGAAGCAAGAATTAGAAGGAACTACGTGGAAGCATCGGCCCCGAAGAACGAGAGAACCAACACCCCGAAGCTGGTGATGCCAAAGGAAGGTAGAGAAATCATGGCTATAGTCATCTACGCTCATGTGGCAAACCTGGCTAACCCGCCTCTTTCTCTGAAGAACTGAACCGTCTTCTGGAGACGAACGGGACTAAGAAAAAGGTTTAGTTCCCAGAAAATCCGCCCTCGGCAGAATTGTTGAATATTCAGTTCATCGATGCCTCAACAGGAAGAAGCATCAAAAGATGAACCGAAGCAGGTTCAACGGAAGAACCCCCAAAGACTAAGCAAGGCAAAAAAGAAACTTCGGAAGGAGAGGAAGAAACGAGGAAAGGAGCGAAGAAGAAAAGGAAAAAAAGGTAAGAAGGAAAAGAAAGCAGATGAAGAAATCAACGAACAAATAAACACGAATGAAGAAGAAGAACATGAAAATAACTACCTGGAGGTCCTACTCAACGACAAGAAAGAAGTACTCGAACAAGGGTACTTCTTCGATGGTGAAGACGTGTGCCTCAAGGTATTTGGATCGTCCTTGTGTCCGCCCCAAAGGAGGACCCCGAAGTACTCCTGCATAGCATCGCCCAGGGGAGTACAAGTGGACCTATGAGGGACCTTTTTCACCCAATGAAGTATCGGCGCTGATTTTATAAGGCATGATGTACATACTGGCAAAGTATGTGCACACAGTGAACATGACAACCTTGAAAAGTAGCAAAAGTGGTCAGGAGACATCTGAAATAAAATAATTCATACGTAAATGTGAAATAAATCGAAATGAAGTGTTAGGTGAAACGAGCCACAGAGTGAATTGAATAAATAAAATTACATATGAGACAGAATGAAAACTTAATCGATGTAAGTGAATAATAGGAACAATTAACGACTAAATACTAGAACAACCTAATTTAAAATAAATTAATAGAATTAGTGTAAATTAACAAAGTGTGAAATACAATGTAATTTCAATTTGAATTAATATTGATTTCTGGACTAACTAGCATACAGTAAATGAACAAAATATGTATTGATTTAAATAACCAACTAACTGTTAAAAGGAAGTGATAAATATTAAATGAGCTAATAGTAAAGTAATTAGAAATTATATTAACGATGCATAAAATTTTTTTCTAAAATAATTGTATGTTAAAAATTGTATGTATAAAGCCTTAACAGACAATAAATTATCAACTCTTATGAGTAAAAATGAAAATATAATATTGGATTGTATAGCAAGAGTTGAATGGTTTGCATGTCTCCTTGAACCTTTACCTTCTTACTAGTACTAATGGCTTTCTCTTCCTTGCCAAATTCTATTTTCCTCACTATTTGCTATTCATTTTTACGCGTAGGTAAATCTCTTTGTAATTCATTCTTAATAGACCTTGAAACATTTTCTTTATTGACGGCCGAGCATACGATTTGAAGCATCTCTGCTCTACCTTACCGATAAAGCATTTCTGATCTGCGTAGGAGCGGACATTGAGCACCGCTGACGTAGAAAAGAGCTTATTCTGGAAGTCTTTTGGTGAATTTCACTTCAACATTCAGAAAGAGATTAATATTATTTTCGTCACCGAAGATTCATAATTTAATGAGTGCTTAAGCACCTCACTGCTCCCGTCCATCGCTCTGCGTGTGAACCCTCTCGGATGTCTGCCATTCATTGATTTCGTCTTAACTATGCCGGTCACTTGGACTGACATAATTAAGGGTTTATGTGAAAACTGGTTTGGGCACTAGCCCACAGCAGATGCATAATTGCAATTCCCGGACGGAGGAGAGGCCCTCATCCCCCAGGGGACTCGGCCAGCATCATAGAGGGAAGTAACCCCAGCCCTATGTAGTTGGAAGCGGTTTTAGTGTAATTACCCAAGAAGGGGTGGTAAAAATTTAGCGGCCGTTGATTCAACCGCTACTGCCACCAAGCCACCATAGGTCATCCCTCTTCAGGTCCTCACTCGAGAGCCATCCCATCCATACATCATCCACCATCCTGGCAGCATCTGAGCGCGGGACCAACTGGAAAATGGACGGAAGCGTTCACTAAAATTTTTTAACCATTTTAGTCCTCACCTAACCTAGCCGTTACCTCCTTTACCACCTCATTACTTCATTTTTCACCCAAAACCTAGAAATTACACTTTTCTTACAGAGAGAGAAAAATAATTCAAGAAGAAGAGGAAAAGGACACAACAAGAACATGGTGACCCTCACTAAGAGGGCACCTGAAAAAAGCAAGCATTGCATGACGGTATTTGCCGAACTAAGAGTAGCCCTCATTAAGTTAATCGAAGTTTCCTTTGGCTTCATCGCCATCTGTGGGAAAAGCAAGTATGTCGCCCTGCTCCTGTCCGAAGAGGGAACCGAAGTTCTAATCATCATAAATCTTGAAGATAAGCCACCCCCACAAGTGGCAGCCAACCACAGCATTATCTGACGCAAAATTAAAAGCTGGGTTGGAGAGCACTCTGCCGACGAACTGAAGAAGAAAGTCGAGAACCAACACTCATGGACGAAGGTCAAAGAAGTAAACAAATTACGTGACCACACACATGTGTTTAAGGTCATATTTCAAGCAACCGAAATGACACACGAGGCTACGATAGAAGGACTCCTCATATTCAACATGAGGATCTCTGGATGCAATATAGAACAGGAAAAGTTCCACAGCATCCAGATGTGCTTTGTGTGTTACAAGCTGAAAACAGCCACGATGACCAACTGCACTGAAAAAGGAAAACTGTGGTACAGCGAATGCGGCACAGAAGGACACCGCTACGACACCAGCAAAAGCACAGAGAAAAAATGTGTGAACTGTAAGGTCGACGAGGCCCTTTACGACCTTAATGACCATCTCATCAACGCGGATAGAGCTTCTGTCCCCCAAACCCAGTATAAGTCCATCTCAACCTATAGGTGGACTGAATACATGAAATAATTATATCGTGAGTTGAAACTAAGGTATGAAATCAACATCGTAAATGCATCGATTGCCTCAGTACAACGAAGTAAAAAGATCAAAGAAGAGCTCAACCAGTTGACCTTGAACAAAAGTGGAGACGTTGGGACGATGCGATCGAGATCCTTGATCATGACGCATCTCCCAAAGATCCTTGGAATAAAATCACGCGTCTTAAAGGATCAACTGGGAAAAAGAAGAAAATAGAAATATTAAAAGAAGACGGAACCATCGAAACAGAAGAAAGAAGAATAGAAGAAATATTCCGACGTCTGTGGGAAAAAATCTTCAGTATATTCGAAGAAGAAAAAGAAGATTTTGATATAGAGTTCAAGAACAGCATTATAGACGAGCCAAACGCACAAATACATAGGATGCATCCTTACCATCAGGTGGATAGACAACGCAACGGAGACGCCGAGATCACCAAAGAAGAACTACTTGGCGCGCTCCGCTCATTCCATCAGAAAGCCCCAGGACAATCGGGACTTACAAAGCTAAACTTCGAAAAGGCATCAGCCAACGTCATCGAAGGAATGAGAAGAATTGTCAATGCGTGTCTAAATACAGGATACTCTCCTGATGCTTATAAAACGGCAAAGATAATCTTTTTGCCGAAGCACGGAAAGGACCCAAAGTTGCGAGAGAGCTACCAGCCAATTTTAATTCTAGAATTTGGCGGGAAGCTCTTCAAGAAGATCCTCAACCGAAGACTGGTGTCCCCCTTGGATGAGAACTCCCTCTACAACCCATACCAATACGGGTTTAGAAAAAAGCGAAGTACGGAGATGGCGATAAATGTCATCACGGAAAAGCTTGCCCAAGCCAGAAGAAAAAGGAGTTACCTGGACATTGTTTTTCGGGATGTTTCAAAGGCGTTTGATAAGGTATGGCAACGGGGTATACAGTTTAAGATCCTACGGCTGGGCCTAAGTGAAAACTTACAAAGAACTCTCTGTGACTCTGTCATGGAGAGAGCGGCCTATTTCAGTTAAGGATGCACAGACGTACCGAAGTTTCCGCTCAATGTAGGCCTCCGCAGGGGGAAGGGAGGGGGGCTGTCCCCCATTCTATACTCGATCTACACCGCGGACATCTCAGCCCCTGTGTACCCCACTTGCTTCAATATTCAATACACCGATTATTTCATCTAGATAATCACTTGTCCTTGGAGGATTGCATCCTGGCAAGCTCGCATGATTGCAGCAGAAATTGAAAGATTGAACAACCACGAGCTACAATGGAAGATCAGAACGAACTAAAGGAAATTCAAAGTAGTCCCCATTGGAAGGAGACTACTCTCAAATGTCAGGGTGGGGGAGAGACGCTATCACTACGCCACGGAGTGCAATGTACTCGGAATAAAAATGACTTCATCCGGGTACAGAAAGCACGTCGATGATAGGATTTCTAAAGCCTCGGTCGCAGTCAGGACTCTGTATATGTTTAGAAATCTACGTGAAAGCAACAGGAAAAAGATCTATAACGCTCTTGTTAGATCTACGTTACTATACCCGGTTTCCGCCCTCTCTTGTGTCTCAAAAAAACAAAAGAGGAGACTAAAACAGTGCAAAATAAATGCGTGTGCCTAATTACGTGTACACCTAGACTGGAAAGAAGACGCCAAGAAGAGCTGCACAGAGAAGCGGGGATAACACCCATTAATAAAGTCATAGAAGAACGGACTCGGAAAATGCAAGAACTGGTTAATCAGGAACCTAATGAAAATATCATTCAAATGATTAACCAGAACAGAAGATCTATATATCCCGCTAGATTTCCAAGCTCCGCTAACCTAGTGGCTGGCGGAGACGAAGTGCCGTTCGACGCATGAGGAGAATATAAGAACCATCAGAAATTTGACGAACAACGGATGAAGACATAACTCGATTCAAGAAAAAAAATCACCGATTTTGACCGACAACAACGAACAAGACTCAATTAGACCAAACGTGACGCGAAGAAAGAAAATAGGAAGGAACAGAAAACACTGAATCACACATATATAATAATAATAATAATAATAATAATAATAATAATAATAATAATAATAATAAGTATTTATAATGCGCCCTTCGAGGCTGTTAGCCCTCCCAGAGTGCAGGTTGTGTAGCGAGTGTAGAGAAAGTTTACAGGGGAGAGAAGGCAATTCTGAAGAGATAAGTCTTCAGGAGAAGTTTAAAAATACAATAAACACTAAGAACATATTTAAAGTAATATATTACAAAACAACAGTAAATGCGCATTACATATCCAAAAAACATTAAAAATTATTAAGATAAATCGCTTGAACGCCCTAAAATAAAAACTATAACGAAAACAACAAAGGAAACACATGACAATAATATTTATGAAAGTGATAAAGGAGGTACTGGGAGAGAGACTTCAAAAACGTGAAATCTTTTTCCCTTTTCTTAACGGGGAATTAAAAAGAGAATAATACACTTGGAACATGTGAATTGGCGACACATCAACATCTTCATTATTAGACTTCTCGGAACTCTTGGACGAACTGTGACCACCGCCAACCAAAGATGACAGTCTAACGGTGAATTTTTATTCACACTTTAGAAAGAGATGATATTACAATTTTATTCATACTGAAAGAGATAATAATACAAATTTATTCTAAGAGTCAATAATTAAATAAGGGTTTAATATTCCATTGCTTCCTTCACAACACTTATTGATTTACCATTTTATGGAATGTTCTTTTGGTTTACTGTGAACCAATTATAGAATTTTATAGGACTTTAAAATGATCATCTTTGGGGTGGTTTTGACTCAGATGCAATTCTATAATGTGGATCCAGCACCACAGGTTAACGTTTCTCAGCTCAGTAAGTGGGCAACCCCTTCTCAGCTTTGTAAGCGGCCACCCGTGTCTCAGCTTAGTAAGTGCCCAACCGTTTCTCAGCTTAGTTTTGGGCAACAGTTTATCAGCTTTGCAAGCGGCCAGCCCTTTCTCACATTAATAATTGGCCAACCGTTTCTCAGCTTATTAAGTGCCTCAACTCTTTCTCAGCTTAATAAGTGGGCAACTAAATCTCAGCTTAGTAAGTGGGCAACCGATTCTCAGCTTATTAAGTAAATAAACGTTTCTTAGCTTAATAAGTAAGCAACCCCTTCTCAGCTTTGTAAGTGGCCACCCGATTCTCAGCTTAGTAAGTGCTCAACCGTTTCTCAGCTTAGTAATTGACCAACTGATTCTTAGCTTAGTACGTGCCCAACGTACACACCTCAAAATATATTCCAATAGAAAAGAGTGGAGCCTAAACCAAGACAACTCAAAAAAGGACACTCAAACAAAGACAACTACAAAAGAACACAAACAAGGATAAGTATAAAAGCACACAAACAAGAACAACTATAAATAGGACACAAACAAAGAAAACTTCCAAATATTTTAGAGCAACTGATTTTACAAACAAATTTTTGCGCAATTTGAATAATGATTAAAATATGTATTTTTGGACCTCTTAAAAGTATAGCTGTAATTGTAAGCTCATTAGCCTCCTACTAATCCCAATTCAGTACTTTTTCCCCCGTTTGTTCCTACTAATCCTTACTCGCTGGCTCTGCTGCCGTTAGTTACCGTCATGACGGAATCTTAATATTAAAAGAACAAAAACAAACAAATACTTTCAAGTCTTTGTGACAAATTGGAAAATATACCACGTACACCATTTTCCTGCCTGTCTGTATTTCATCCCTGCATGCACTCGCGCAATGAAAGGTACACACTGTCGCATGCGCGCACACACGCACGACGCACACGGGTTTACCAAGTTAGAAAAGACAACTTGACAACTTTGTCGTAAGAACGCTAAACTCAAATAACAATTAGGAACTTTAGTTTTGGCCAAAAATTATAAGCACCTGATTCGAATATAAATTCTGGGCGTAGATAGCAGCGAGGCTGGGGAGGGGGGAGGGTGGTGGTCGTGGAATCGGTGTGGTGGCGAATAGGCGCATCATTCTAAGGTAGAATTGAGGTGCCTCTCAGAGACGACAAAGTGTGTGTGTAAATGGACTGAGTAGAAATATGGTTGTGTTGGTGTGTATGGAAAACTCAGATAGTGGAGGAAGATAACAAGGAATGGATATGTGGAAGTGTTTTTAAATGTTGAAAACGCTGGAGTGAGATGGAGCCTGGAAGTGGTTGGGGTTGTGGTGTGGGAGCAAATGCTGCTGGAAAGAAATGTCACAAAAACTTTCGGTGACTGGCGAGAAAATTTAAAGAATTTAGGTAATGGTTGGTGCAACTCTCTTTTTGCTCCAGCTTTTCTCCCCATTCACCCTCCAACTACCATTACAAACAAGAACGTTGTATGTTTGAGTTGTGTTTCTTGATCCGATCTTACTCATTTATAATTGGGTCTGAAATACAGTCTCTTACATCTTAACATTGGCGACTCCATGAATGCAAGATATCCTGTTATCCTGGAGTCTGTTGTATTTTCCTCCCTAAATACCTTCTTATATGTTTAAATCTGACTATATACCTTTCACACTTTTTTTAACTCCACCACGAACTTATTTTCAAAAGCTTTCTGGCATAGATACGATGTATTTCCCCTTTTTATTTCTCTCTTCCCTTTAAGGAAATCACCATATGTTATTGCACCATTTTTCGAGAGACCGCGGTGGAGATCAGCCTCTTCCTTGCGGCATTCTGTGGCAAATGGCCTTTGAGGACCACCTTACGAGTGGCTTAAAAAGGCGAGAGGGAGAAGTTTGCCGCCAAAAGGAGTTAAAATTGAAGTTTACGTCGGGGGTCAAGGAAGTTTAAAGTCGGATTCTCTTCGACGTTAAAATGACGTTTTTCTTACTAAAAATATTTGTAAGGTGGAGTTGTAGAACATCTAGACCGGCTTGATGTAGGTTTAAGAGTTTGATTTTATAATTGAGAGTATAAAAAATCCCCAACTGGTTTAATAAATGTATATTCGCTCAGTGGAGTACATAATGACGAGACGGGGAGGATGAGTAAGGCTGAGAGTGGTTGGTGGTATTGTAATTCTCGAGTAGCATCTCATACAAGGAGGATAGGTATTCAGAAGTACAAACAAAACCCCCCTTGCGGGTTTTGAAGATGTAGGAGAAGTATTTTTAACAATATATATTTTTATTATTTTAATATACTATTTCTGGACATTTCTTTTTACCCTCACTACCACTGGATTTGCTTTCCTGTGTAATTGGTTACCATTTATGACATTCAAAATAGCTTAAAGTCCATTTCTGGCTCCTGACGAAATAGAGACACGACTTCCTCCCACAACATCCATGTCCCGAGAAAAAAATTCTAGGACTCAAAACGACTATATTTTGACTTAATTTTCTTTTTTTCTTTTATTTATCTTTGATCAATATTTTCCTTGCTATTGTTCATGATTTGTTTTTATTTATTTTTGTTTAATTGATTGTTTTTCAAATCGTTTTTAATTTACTGAATTTCTGTTATTCTCGCAACAGGGTTGTCAGATGTAGCGTGAGCAACTATGCTGCAGCTCACATCTGGAATGTTAGGTTAAGTTAGGTTAGGTTAAAAACAACAACAAAAAACAAATATCAAACCAAAACCAAGAGCAAGAAGCAGAAGGCACGATTCTGCGTCGGGGGAGGGCGGGGGAGGGGAGAGCCGAGGCCAGCTTCCTCCAAAAAGTCAGTCAGTCCAGAGTCAAGAGTGCACGAACTTGTCCCGGCTACTAGATACAAGTGGCAGCGACCTCGCTTGTGCCGGGACTTGGACAGGTAACGTGGGTTAGCACCCCCTTCTTTAGAGACCTCGCCTTACAAACCCTCTGCGGGAGATGCCCTCGTTGGTTTTCGCTTCGAGATGAAAAGTTTGGTGATTTTCAAAATATTCCAAATTTTGGATCAAAGACGCAAAATTTATTCACCCGTTTAAATATGCAGGGCGATGAAGTTTGCGGCGAATCGTTAATTTTCACCCTTTTCTGTTATTCCTTCATTTGCTTTTAATTCTCTCTAGTTCCTCATTCATCCCATTTACTTCTTTCTTATTCCGTATTCATCTCTTTAAATTCCTTCTATTTACTCATTAAACTATTTTAATTCATTTCTTCTTTAATTCCTTTTAATTCATTCTGTTTCTTCATTCATTCCTTTTAATTTATTCTTGTTACGCATTAATATACTCTAATTAATTCTAATTATTCATCAAATATCTCAATTCATTCTTTTCCTCATTCATGTCGTATAATTCATGCAAAATTACTCATCAAAGTCTTTCAATTTATTCTTTTTCCCCATTCATCCCGTTTAATTCATTCTAATTACACATCTAAATCTTCCAATTTATTCTTATTCCTCATTCATCCCCTTTATTTTATTGTAATTACTCCTCCAAATCTTTTAATTCATTCTATTTCTTCATTCATCGTTTGATTCCTTCTGTCCTGCTGCTTCGTTGCGAAGGTCATTTTCTAGGCCCATCTTCGCTGAGTTCTCATTCGTTCTCGTCTCTCAAAAGGAGTTAGTGACTTTGCCCCACCCCCTCTCCTCCCAAGCTACAAAGCCCTTTAATCCTACCCCTTCTACTAACTAACCCTCCCTGATGACTCTCCCTCTTTCTAAACCACCTCCCTTAGGAGGGTAGGGAGAGGAATAATTGCATAAGCATCTCCACAGTGAGTTTCACTAATGCGCATAAACAATAATTAAATTACTGTGGGTAACTTTACCCAGTTTAAATTTAGTTGTCCTCGAATTACCACACACTTGGTGGCCCAGTTGTTAAGTTTGGACATCTCTAGACTTGGGAAAAGAGAGCACTGAGTGGTACTTAGGAATTTATTTTTATATAATGCCTTCAACAAGCGTATAATTATCGCCCCTTGCAAACATAACCAGACCTATGTTCTTTGATGGCGGCACATTAATCATAATAATATTAAAGAAATTGACGTTGTTATATTAAATACAGTATATACAAAAGAACAAGATAAGGTTTGATTTTTACTCGCGTGTGACTCTATATCTCACTATTTTGGTTGTCGGTCAGTCGGTACCGAGTTTTGCTTTTTTTTTGTTTTGGTGATAGCATTGTATCTATTCAGACGATTTCAACGTAATTTGAAACCCTTATGTTGTTTTACATTTTCTTCCGAATGATACAATTGCCCAAGGTCCTCCCAAGTTAGCTTAGGAATTATTTTGTTTGGCAATAACATCATAACTATTCGGCCGATTCTAACGAAATTTAAATTCCTTATATTGTTTTAGATTCTCTTTCGGATGATATAAATACCAAGGTCCTTCCAAGGTTAGTCATGAAATTATTTGGTAAAAACATCATAACTATTCGGCCGATTCTAACGAAATTTAAAACCCTTATGTTGTTCTACATTCACTTCCGATTGATACAATTACCCAAGGTCCTCTCGAACTTAGTCCGGGAATTATTGAAGTTTTGAAGGTCATAATATCACAAATCAGAATGAGTGAGGGCACGCAACTTTGGTCAGCAGACCTTGCTTAAGTTAGGGAAGGAATTGTAGGAAGGTTCTTAATATACCAGGTTTTGCAAAAGTTCCGTTACACTCGTTTGCTTTTTATCTTTTGAGAGGTTTAAGTGTGTGATAGAGAAAGTTCCGTCAAACAAAATTCTAAAGTTCTACTTTTCCAGCAGGTGTCATTAAAACGCCTTTTCCATTGTGCGCAGGTGTGGCGAGATGGAAGTGAAAAGCGTCGAGATCTCTGCTCTCCTGTGCGCGGGACACAACAGGTCCGACATTGCCAAACGACTCGACGTTAGCTGGATGACCGTCCACAGAGTCACAGGGAGGCTCAAGAACGAAGAAGACCTCAAAGATCGACCTCGTTGTCAACATTTTGGCTGTGAAAAAGACTTTCTAAAGTGCTTCGAAGCTCAAAATGACTGCACTCACGAAGTAGCAGAACTTCTTGGTAGCCATAGTATCCAGGGTCGTCTAGGAGGAGGGCGCCAAGAGTATTAGTTGCATAGAAAGACCTCTGCTCAGCGACCGTAGGTGAGAACAACGTCGGGAGCGCTGTCGTTGCCTTTTCAACGACTTAAAGAGTCATGGCAATCGAATTCTCTTTTTTATTCCTGATGAACAAAATTTCACGTTCAATCCGGTCATCAAAAAGCAAAACGACCTCGAGGTAAGCTTCGGCATGGAAGTCTCTGAGATCCGCTACGTGTCCACGATCAAGCACCCGGCCTCCGTGATAATGCTGGCTGCCGTTGCTTTGAATAGCGACCTATTAAATGGACATTTTGGCCACGAAAGTCCTGCCCTGGGTGAGGAAGATCACGAAGAAGGCGGATTACGTCTTTCAGCAGGACGGTCTCCCGGCCCATATGGTCAAGACCGTGTAAGAGTGTTTGAGGTCAAACATGAACTTCTGGTCGAAGGAATTTTTACCGCTGCTGTCGCCCGACCTCAATCACATCGACTAAAACCTGTGGGCGCATTTCGACGGCAAGGTTCTCCACAGCCACTTAGACGAGCTGAAGTCTTCCTTCAATGACAGGTGGTCCAGCATGAGGAAAAACTTCGTCTGCAACGTGTGCGAACCCATCAGGTCTTGCCTCAATCATCCCGCTTAATTCTTTCTACTTACTCACCCAAATCTTTCAATTCATTCTTTTTCCTCAATCATTCTGTGAGAAAAATCTGCTTATGGTTTACCGCTTTGTTTTTTGTTCATTCTTCCCCTCTCTCCGTCTGTCTGCCTTCCTCTCTCTGTGGGTAGGGGTGCTCGTGGTGGGTGGATATGGGTCCTGATGGTGGGCAGGTGCGGTGGTGCTGGTGGTGGGCAGGGGCGGTGGTGGGTGGGTGGGCAGGGGTCCTGTTTTTTTGTGCCTAATGGGTTCTTACTAATGGTGGGCAGGTTCGGTGGTGGTGGTGGGCATGGGCGGTGGTGGTGGACAAGGGAAGTGGTGGTGAGCAGGGGCAGTGGTAGTGCTGGTGGGCAACAGGGGCAT
Organism: Ceratothoa steindachneri; assembly: GCA_963969495.1. Lineage (NCBI taxonomy): Eukaryota > Metazoa > Arthropoda > Malacostraca > Isopoda > Cymothoidae > Ceratothoa > Ceratothoa steindachneri. Next base: position 5,017,335 of record OZ018338.1, on the reverse strand, counting down.
TTGTTTTATACCATTATATTTGGTATTAAATTTCCTTTCGAATCATATATGGCAACCTTCCTATTTTTGAAAAAAAATTATCCCTCAATTTGGCATAAATTTGATATTCGGTGGTTTAGTTTAAAAGAGGTCGAGTTACCCCAGGGTTAAGAGAAAATAGCGGCTAAATTTCACCCTAACTGATTCGATTCTTTAGATCAATTCGGTGGATGGGAGTTTTATTTTGGGGGCAAAGGCCAGAAATTCGGCCATATACTTGAATTAATCTACATAGAGGATCTTAAATTACGAATTTCGTTCATCTATCGTTTATTTATCAATTTTCATCATTTGTGCGATTAGTATATGGCATAACCTTAATTTGTTTTAAATAGATAAAGTAGAAAAGACGTGTTCTTGTCCCGTCTTCTTAGTAATATAAGAGTGAAGGTGCTGAGATTAATAGCTAAAATTTAATCAACTTTTATTTAGAGCGAAAAACTGAAAAATTGATTATTCTCTTCCATCTCTGAGCTTTTTTTTGAGGGGGGGGGGAAGTCTACGGATTCTGAACCATACTTTTACGTTCTTCTGAATTAATAAAAAAAAAAAAAATCCTCACGGCTAAACTATTTAAATTAAAGGCTAGTGTTTGATCTCATTAGGTAGCAAAGTATCTAAAAAAAAAAATTTGTACTAATACTGTAGATGGGATCATTAGAATCCCACGATTTCCTCAAGTTTTCACAAACTCCTCAAGCAAAAAAGGAAAACCTGATTTATCCACCTGGACAAAAATCGGCATAAGAAAAGTTAAAACTTTTCACCGATTTTTCCTATCAGTCTGTCCTTTGTTAAAAGTGTCGGAACAAGTGTAACAGGACTTTTGTAAAGCCCCCAAAGCTCCTGAAACTCTTCATGTGCACCATTCTGTTACTAGTCAAGAAATTTTGTTCCCATCCTCCCTATGTCCTTTTACCTGCTATGGCCTTCCCTATGATCAGTTTTGAACGCCACAAGTAGTATCTTCTGCAAACTACTCGGCCTCTACCATACATGTATTTTTACTTCCCCTAACATCACCAGTTCATAGATTAAAGTGTGCAAATTAATTAATTTTCGATTAACTCGAATCGTGTGTCAATCTGTTCGTTTGGCCCCTTTTTTAGGTCTTCCTTGTAAATTTCGCTTCTGCCGTTACTATAGCAACGAATAGCCCACCTTCACACTGGATCGGGCTCTTCATGAATTGAGTATTTTAACCTTCCCTTTTGCACTCGCAATAGACGGGATCGTCTTCATCCACCATTGAGGACTCGGGATCAATTTCCCCCCCCGGTAGGGGCACGCTATACCTTAAAAGGGCAAGAAAAAGGGCAATGTATCCAGTTGCTCGACGTAGCGTGAGGGTGGCTACTCGTTGCTATGGCGACCTTATGACATCACTTTTTGCATTGCAGTTTTCCTAAAAATCTCACTTCTTTTGCCTCCTCCTTTGGAGTTTGGGTCGGAATAAGGAACCTTAAGTCCTCCCGGCCCCAATGCCTCTAGGAGGACTTGCCGCTATATATCCCCCCCTCTGTTCAATTGTCACATTTCACTACTTTCTGTACAGCTCTCTCTGTATTTACTTTCTCCACGATACGGCCTAGTAGCTATTGCGCTTTAAATTTGAGTACGTACAATACGTCACAATGTGTGGGTGTCCTTTTTGATCATTGCCTAATGAAAAGAGTCAGCCATTTCTGTTGCGGGCTCGAGACGCCAACGTGTGACTCACTCGATGACGCTGGTCCTTTACAAGGTCGCCCCTTTGCTCCAAGATTAGAGGAAATTGCCTTTAACAAGACGCGAGGCCCCCAATTGGTTAGTTCTGAGCCCTTTCTTCGGGTACAAAAATGACACCCAATCGGTTAGTTCTGGGCCCTTTCTTCGGGTACAAAAAATGACACCCAATTGGTTAGTTCTGGGCCCTTTCTTCGGGTACAAAAATGACACCCAATCGGTTACTTCTGGGCCCTTTCTTCGGGTACAAAAATGACACCCGATTGGTTAGTTCTGGGCCCTTTCATCGGGTACAAAAATGACACCCCTTTGTTCGCGCATCTCGCCATTTTTGATAACTTCGTAAGCGCGTTTAGGATCTTCGGTTTCGAGAAAATCACTTCAACTATGGTAAAGAGCTAAGGGAAGAAGGAGCTCTTTAGGTAAACTCTAACTTATATAAGGTTGAACTGGCCTAAGCTAGAAATACAGAGGGAATCGAAGCATTTAAAAAATCAAAGGAATTTAATAATAAAAGAAAAATAATGATCTGGGTTGAAGAAAACACTGGAGAGGTCAGTATTTCGAACATTGCCGTAATACTGGAGGTATTAAGCGCGGCTATATGGTGTCATTCCGGTCGAAGCCTACCAAGTAATCAAGGTGCTCCATATTGCAATCATGGACGTCACCCTCACCACATTGAAGGATGTCCACTGAATGAACGAGAATCAATCGACACCAACTGCACACACATCGATTCGAAACCGACATATCCCTGCATTTTATTGTGTTTGCAAAAGCTCCCCCATCCCCCAATTGAAGATTTCAATTCACTGGTAGCGGCTTCTACCCAACTAAACGATAACTGACCTACCAACAGTTGGAAGGGGTTGCAGAAAAATGAACATCTAAGCGTCAGCGTTAGTGAACTGCAAGGGCGTCCTCTTGCACCATAGCAACGCAAGACCCAATACATCCTCCACCTCGAAAAAAATATCGGAAATTGGCTGTTATCTTATCCTTCACATTCCCCGGCCTTTGCTCCTATGGATTACCATATTTCGAATATCTTTTTAACGATTTACTTGGAAAAAAGAATCAAATATTTCAACCGATCGTGTGTCTTTCTCAAAGAACTTTAGTGTGCACGTAATATGTATAAAATCGTCAAACGACTCTATTGTTTTCTTCATCGAGGCTGTGGATAGCAGTTGTGTGACTGGTTATACCATTTACATCGAGGACCATTTCAAGAGATTAAACCTAAGTAATGCCCACCCTTTAAGAAGAACCATTAGCTTTGGCGCTAGTTTGACTCTGAACGATCTATACTTAAAGCATTTCATCCTAAAATAAACAGCTATTCTGTATAAATCCTTTGGCGAAGATGTCCATCATCTTCACGGACCATTAATCACTATTCACTAATGGAACGAGTGACCCTCATTTGTGGCGATTCATCTTTCTTCATGTCAATTCTGACTCACCCCACGTTGTTGTAAAAGGAAGTGCACCCGGTAGATACCCCTCCCCCCTCCAAATGAGCAACGGCGATCGACGCGTGAAGAAAATCTTGGAGACTTTTCCACTGATAAAAACCTTATTTTCAACATTTAATTAAGGGAACATTTTCATGGTAATAGTGCCTATAAAACTGGTTTGAATAAAGATTAAATATCAATGTTAGGGACAAAGAAAAAGAGCGCTTTTGTAAAAGCAAATTTTAGATTTTTCTAGTGAAAATGAACGAAATAAATTGTTTGGGAGTACAAAGGCAAAAAACCCACAGTGTCTAAAATTTAGGCAGATTTTAAACCCATTTTTACCTCCCTTAATATACAAAGACACCATCATTACCCAAAATTTGTTATCCAGCATATTATAGCAAATGGCAGAACAATGGAAAAGCACGGGGAATATTTTTATTAAAACTTATTCCCTGCATAAATCTCCTAGACTGGTAGATAATATCATTGTGATTCCTCTTATGCTATTATATAAATTATGACTCACTATTTGAGTTAGATAACCGAATGGTCACTAGAAATTACGAATGCAAACTAGTAACAAAAGAAAATTACTTTTAATATAAAATAGTCTAAACTTGGAATAACTTGCCTAAGAATGTTATTTAAAGCACTAAAGTAAATAGGTTTAAGAATAGAATCGATAGATATTATTTGAATCTATTTGTTTACACAAAGAAGAGTTGTGAAGCTAGTTCTTTATCCATATGCTCTACTTTAGATGTCTCTCCTTCTCCTCTGACTCCCACCTTTTTCTCTTCTTTCCTCAACTACCCTCGAGTGGATCTTAATGGTCTTTGCTGGTTCATTATTTTGTTATTCTTTAGAATTGAATAATGCGGTGGTAAAAATTTGTGCAACAGGAAATTTGTGTTGGCCAAAAATTTGTGCATTACGGTACGCGGAAAAATGGCGCGCGGTTGTAGTCTTAACTCTTCGCTTATTAGGGTTTTTTTTTCAGAGACGGAATTTTAATTTTTTTTAGTCATTTCTCGTAACTCATTTTACGCACATTTGGGAATATTTTAGGAGCTTTAATTTTGATCCCTTTGAACTGAAAGATATTTAGGTAAAAAAAATATACCAAATCAATCGGAGAGAGCTAGGCCAGAAAGATCTTGAAAAGAAGATTGTAAACTGAAGTCAATGACGGTAAAATTGTATGGGTTTCACAAAGCATGGTTGTGAAAATGGCAGACTAGTTAAGGCATGAAAGACAGGAAAGGTGTCTAACTTGGCTAAATCTGTGCAGGTCACCTCATAGAGTTTATTTTGAGGGAGTCCGAACGCGAACCTTGCATTCTGGCTATGGCCTAGCGAGGGCTTTATAATGCCTGTATTGATCTTAAGACTCGTGTTCAAAATCAAGAGAAATGACTACAATTGTTTCCTTTGTACACTCATTACATCGTACTTTCAACATTTTAGTTCTTTCGAATTTCCTTTGTCTTTAACTCGGTTCATTTGTTTTTTTTTTATTAATCTACATTAAGATCGCTATTTCTACCTCGCCATTGTAGTGCACTCATTTAGAGATGTAATTTTTTGTCCCGTTAGTCTAATCCTTTTGTAGATCTTTTCGCTAAATTTAACCTCAACTTTGACAGTGTAATACGGGAGTGATTTTACTAGCACCGTGAAATGTATGGGTATTTAATTTGTGTTTTTAAGAAAACGTGGATAGCCTGAAGTATATGTCATTTATGATACCTGCATATCTTATGAGTAGCATAAATTATACATCCATGGGATTATTATAATATAACAGAGCGGACTGATAGAGGACAAAGGGTAAACAGCAGGGGCTGACTTTCTCTAATAAAGCCAAGTACCTTATATTGTTTATATCCAGCTACTGTTGGGGAAACATTTAAGAGCTTCAAGGATTACTCCAAAGTATTTGTCTTCACCCATTGCCTTCCAGATTGGGCGCTTCCAATTCAGACTTTAATTACATCTTTGTTCCAATGTGTAAAACCTTGAATCTCCTGATATTGGCAGTCATTTGCCACACATATCCAAGTAATTAAATAATCTTTATAATTTTACACAATAAATTTAAAAACTCATTTCCAACTGCAGCTAATTTGGTGTCATCTTTTTCGCCAAAGGAGAGTGGGCAACTATGCTGCAGCTGACATTTGGATGATTGCGTGCCCTGTCCAATCTCAATGGACGCATGAGGATCGTTAATATAAGCTAAATACAGTAATGGCCACAAAAATAAACCCTGTGGAACCCCTCGAAGTATTTTTCCACTCCGACTCTACCTCCGTTTAGCATTTCTTTCTACTTCCTATAACTTAACCACATTGCTTTTCAGAGGGCATTTTTTTGTAAAGCGAAAACCAACGAAGGTATCTCCGGCACAACGGTGTTAAGTTGAGATTAGTAATGAAAGTGATCTAAGAGACCGTATTAAAACAGAAACACTTGTACACATATTCTCTAAGAGACTGAATGCAAACAAAAACACTTGTACACATGTTGTCTAAGAGACTGAATGTAAAAAGAACACTTGTACACATGTTCTCTAAGAAACTGAATGTAAACAAAACATTGGTACACATGTTCTCTAAGAGACTAAATGTAAACAAAAACACTTGTACACATGTTCTCTAAGAGACTGAATGCAAACAAAAACACTTGTACACATGTTGTCTAAGAGACTGAATGTAAAAAGAACACTTGTACACATGTTCTCTAAGAAACTGAATGTAAACAAAACATTGGTACACATGTTCTCTAAGAGACTGAATGTAAACAAAAATACTTGTACACATGTTCTCTAAGAGACTGAATGTAAAAAAAACACTTGTATACATGTTCTCTTAGAGATTGGCTACATGAATGTAAACAAAACACTTTTGTAGACACATTTGAATTATTTAAAATATTTGAATTATTCAGTCATAATTCCTCTTTTTAAAATGTTTATTTTTTCATTATTTCAAATTCTTCTTGTCCTATTACTCAGAATAAAGCGGACTATCTGATGCTCATTACCGCCTAGTGTTTCGCTTACCAGGTGTCAGGTTCTCAGCCTAGTTGCTCCGCCCATTTCACGCCTGTGACCAAATGCAATTGCATTTTGTGACGCACAGCTTACACTATGCTGATGGTATTTTTCGCCATCCATTGGAAAATCTAAATTTACCATTTAAACGCGAGGAATATTTCTCGACATTAAAAAATAATTGGGATTAAGTAATTTAGGTAAATAATCGTTTAAATAATTATGTTATTTGTACTTAAATGTACTCAGGTACTTTTACCCACGAGACATCTATTCATAGTTGTACAGTTGTACTAACATATACTAAAGTACCCTCTTAAATTGAAGTACGGAATAAATCGTACTAAAGCAACTGGCCGATTAGGCATCCGAAATAGCCTCAAACAGGTTTCCAAATTAGGCGTCTTTTTTTTCTTCCATTCCTGAGTCATTCCAGAGGTGATGGAGCGAACAGAGCAAATTTCCATTTCAGAACAGCTCGATGAGTTAGGTCCAGGCCTTAAGGATTTAAACGGCTGAAGGGGAGTCTATTTAAGAGAGGGAGGGGGAAGGGGGCGAGTGGGGAATGGAAATAATCCTCGAATTGAGGTAGACCTTGAGGGGGAATCGGAGTGGGTTGTGTGGAGATGGGGATTGCCGGTGATGATCTCTCTTGTTTGAGTTTAATCACTTTTGTCAAAATTGACTAGGTTTGGGGTTCATAGTGATATATATATATATATATATATATATATATATATATATATATATATATATATATATATATATATATATATATATATATATATATATAAAAAGAATATTTCTAGAAATAAATATATGTATAAAGATTGATTGAAGGGTATGATCTCTCTTGTTTGAGTTTAATCACTTTTGTCAAAATTGACTAGGTTTGGGGTTCATAGTAATATATATATATATATATATATATATATATATATATATATATATATAACGAATATTTTTATAAATAAATATATGTATAAAGATTGATTGAAGGGTATGCAATGATACTGTGCAAACATCATAAGAGACTTTTAATGTGGAAAAAAACATGGCGGTGTTGGCATTCTTGATCCAGCTCTTCTGATCTCTCGTGAATTCAAAATCCTTAGTTGGCCACATTATGAAAATTTGCATTCATTTATTCGGGGCGGGAATTGCTATTTACACCCTCTCTTCCACTCTGTCAGGCGGGTGAATCGCATTCATCTGTACACAAACCACGTTAGCGTGAATTTGGCTAAGGGCCGTGAACCGTAAAAAAAAAAGAAAAAAAAAGACGTCAACCGGACCCCACCATATAAATCCACACATTTCAACCTCATATTATCTCTAGCTAACATAATGTAGTCCACTATACTCTACCACAAAAGGGCGAGAGGGAAGTGTAAACCCTATCGCTTGGTCCCTGTACGAGGAGCAAATTTCGCAGGTTATTTGATGATCAGCTTTTGTCCATTCATCCCAAAGTACTCTTAAGAAATACAAACTCCAAAATGTAAAGAATAATTAATTTTATATACTCTCTAATTACTCAGGTGGTCTAGATTAAGCCCATTTTATTATGCGACCTATACTACGAGTGGATGATAAAGATAGACTCATGATATATGACTCGAATTTAATTAATGACAAGGATATACTCATGAAAAATGACACGACTGATGGAAGATTAAGAAAGACTCATAATAAATTATTCAAGTGACTACATGCCCAACATAGATTCAGAAAAAATTACTCAAGTCACTCTAAGCCTCGATGTCAGAGATAGGCTCATGACAACTGACTCATATGAGTCGACGACTAAAAGTCATGGGGAAATATTCATATGACAGGATAACTATGATTGATACACGAAAAATGACTCAAATAACTAATATAGACTCATTCTTAATGACTTAAATGAATGGACGACTATAAAAGACTCATGATAATCGAGGTAAATGGCTGCTTGATTAAGATAGACCCATGACAAATGACTCAAATGAGTCATAGAAAATGAATCGACTGATTTAATAGCAAAGATAATTCATGTTAAATGATTCAAATGATAGAATGACAAAGAAAGACTCATCATCTGAGTCAGATTAGAGAATGAACTCCACGGCTGCCGCGAAAGGAGCGGACGTCGAGATCCTCTTCTGTTGTTTCGCTCTGCACGCATCAGAATGGCGGGGGTGAGCGCGCCAAAGATTGGGCCATGCTTGGGTGACGAGGCCAGCAGCGTTTCGCTCTTCCTCACACTTAACTTCATTACAGGCATCAGGTCGGGGCTTTGTGGGGTGCCTGGGACATTACTACGGCGACTGTATTGTGTCCCAGACTGTTCGGCACACTCTTGTTGAATGCCCCAATCTGGGGATCTTCGTGCACGCTATCTGTCCCGGAACCGGGACGAGCGGGGTCATTACCGTTCGCCCCTAGTACTCAGGACGAGTTCGTGTACTCCAGACTACCACTTAATGGACCTTTTGTAAGATGATGCCTCCCCCCCCCCTTCATCTTATGGTTTTGGACGCGTGCTCGGGCATCGGAGTGGGGCGGGCCTCACTCCGATGCCGGAACATACCTGTCTGTTTGGTTGTTTTTTTTTGTCCTTTTGATTTATTTATTTTTTGTTTTTTGGCTCTTTTATTTCTTTGTTTTATTTGTTTTAATACAGATTTAGTAATGGGGGAATTGAATTGGGGTGAGTATGCCCTCTGAACCCATTCCCCAAATTAGAGCCGCTTAAAAAAAGCAAACCCCTACCTTGATCTCTTATCCTTTAATTTCCCCTTCTTTTTCTCCTTCTCATTCGCTTTCGTCTCCTTTATTTATTTGTCCCCTCATTTCACCTTCCTTATTTCCTTGTCTTCTTTTTTCCCTACCTTATTCCTTTGGATTCCTTTTTCTTGTCCATTATTTCAATGTCTTATATTTCCCTTTCCGTTATTCCCTGTCCTTTCAGCGCTTTCTTCTTTATTATCTCTTCCATATCCTCCCTTATTCTCTTTTCTTCTAATTTCCCCTTTTTATTTACTTTTCTTCTCCTTTGCTATCGCTTAATCTCTTGTCGTCTCATTCGCTTCTCCCTTCTCCCTTCTTCGCTTATCCTCTCCTCTTCCCTACCATATTCATTTACTTATATCCTTTCTCCTCTCTGATTCCCCTTTCTTCTCATTTCCCTTCCTTTATTCCTTTATTTATCCTTCTTTATTTCCCTTTTGTCTCCTTATTCCACCTTATTCATTTGTCCTCTCATTTTTCCCTTATTTCTTATTCTCTTATTGCCCCTCATTTATTTCCTTATTTTCTGATTAACTCTTCCTTATTCTTCTGCCTCTCATTTCTCCTTAGTCATTAAATTGCCCTTTTATGTCTCCTTATTTATTTTGTTGTCTTGTCCTCTCTTTCCTCTCCCAAATTCATTGCCATCTCCTTTCTTCTCATTCAATTCTCCTTTCCTTTTTCCTAATTTATTCCCTTATCTTTCCATTTCTATCTCTCTCATACGATTGTTGAATGCTTTTCCCTCCCTTATTCCTTCCTCCTTTCTTTTCCCTCCCATATTCCCTTCTCCACTCATTTATCCTCCTTTTTCTTGTCTTCTCATATCTTCTCCTTGTCTTCACGTTATCCAAACTTTCATTTCTCTATTTTCTATTCATTTGCCCTCTATTATTCCCTTATCATATAATCTCCCCTTATTTATTTCCCGTCTTATTTCCTATTCTTGGCTCTTCCTTATCCCTTCCTTCATTTCCTTTCCCTTATTCCCTCTCCTCTCCCTTTCTTTACCCTCCCTTCCGTTCTCTTATCTTTTACCCTTATTTATTTCCATTTCCTTTTCTTTCTTCTCCCTTATTTCTTTGTGTCCCCTCATTTCCCCTTTCCTCATGCGCTTCCGAGCAGCCCCTCCCCCCCCCCAAACTGACAGTAGGGAGAGTCGTCGTTCTGTATCATCAAATTATCGCTTTGAATTTAAATTGATTGGAAGGACGATCGCGGCACTCTTTGCGACGGGTGCCATACAGTGCCACCTTCGTTTGCCGCCATCCTCGATATATCTTCGGTGACACCCCGTCGTTGGCACTCCTCCATGATATCCTTTTTACCTCTCACATCAAGGTGGACCTCGATGTGATCAAGGAAACTATCGTTTATAGGATTTCTTTGCATCTAGTGGCAGGTGTACGTGTGCGCGTGTACTCGGATTCTCCCTTATGTGCCCCCGTAAGCTTATCCGATATATACACGCGGGTTAGGTGTATTTGCGACTGTTCTAATGTGTCTTTATGATGGTCTTCTTTGGCGCGTGTGCGTACTTCTTGTCCTCATCCTATACTCGTTTATATCCGCTTCTAATTTACGAAATCTACTCTCTTAAGTTTCACTTATTTACTTTGCATTTATAAATATTCAATCATTAAGTACACACGAACTTTCCAAGTCCCTAATCACCCGAGGTCATCGGAATATCTCCCACTCCATCTTCCCCCCATAATTTGAACTCCCCCACTAACCTCTCCTTCGGTACATATGTTATATATATATATATATATATATATATATATATATATATATATATATATATATATATATATATGAAATGAAAAACTCACAAAGTATCACGTGAAGGTAGCAAATGAATGCAATGTCCCGCAGGAAAAAATGAAATGGTGTTTCCAAGTACTTTCGAACTTTATTAAGTTTCTTATCAAGGATAACTACAAGAAATAATATTATATTATAGGTATATATACGAAATAAAAGTATGAAAGACCGCCTCAAAAACAAGGAATCACTAATGAGGAAGACGGAAGGAGGAAGGTAAAGATTCACATTAAGAATTACAAGAAGCAGGTGGTAAGGTCAAACTGAGAAGACAGACAGGGTAACAGATTCAAAGAAATGGAAATAGCCTAACGAGGGAGATTATAAGACAGGATGAGCGAAAAGTGGGGAAAATACAATGTACATAACAGAGCAGTGACAATTAAAAAAATTAAATAAAATAAAATAAAAATAAAATTGGGACCACATAACTAAAGATTGAATAACAAAAAACTAAGAACAAAAGTCAGAACTAATTTCTTTATGTATTAATCTTTTAATTATAGCATCTATTTTATATAAGCCAGGAGAAAGGTTAAAATGATCACATTGGCTTATAAAAGCACATTCAATGATATTCCTTTTTATTGGGTCATTGGAACGATAAATAAATTTTGCCGAGTTCCAGTAAATTAGATGGTCCTTATCTGACATATGGACAAAGAAAGCACTGTTATCTTCCCCTCTACGGACATTATATTTATGTTGATTTATGCGAACAGAAAGTTGTTTACCTGTTTGTCCATAATATTTACTTAGGCAACTAGAACACTCAACTGAATAAACTCCTCCCCCCCCCAAAAAAAAACTATTACAATTATTATGTACTAATAAATTCTTAATGGTCGTCTCATATTTAAAATCAACAGAAATGTTAACGTTATTCAAAAGACAGGGAAGATCACTAAAACAAAGAGAGAAAGGTAGAACTAAATTGTTATTACTATTAAAAGGGAGAGTAGGGACAGTTTGATAAAATGTCTTTTTAGCGGAATATCTATGGTTTAGTTTCTCTGACAATCCCATAAGAAATGGGCGAAAATACATTACACAGTGGAAGTGTTGTGTTTATTTCTCACAAAAGTGAGACTTAAGAGACTATTTTTCAACGCGCAAAAGATATTTCGTAAATTAGAAGAGGAATGCAAGAAAAATATAATAATATTAATGTAAAGAGGCTTAGTTTAATTCTGAACTTAGACTGGAGGGCAGGTTTAGGAGAGTTGCGCCTCCAGGTATGTTTACCTCCCTAACTTCACCAATCTTTACGCACATCCTTTAAAGAGAGAAAATCAAACGAAAATCCCAATCTCTTAAAATTACTTTAGTCTCTCTTCTTCTTTAGTGGAAGTTAAATTTTCAAGCTTGGGAAATCGCTCGAAACCCAATTAAAAATAATTAAGAGTAGATAAAAAGTGTGACCAATGAGTACATTTTCATTCAGTGGAAAAAGAATAAGAACGAAAATATACGAGGCAATAGAACGTGAGGCTGTGAAGGCATATTATGAACCTCCACAAGCTACAGCCGCACATAGGGGTAACCCTTTGAATTTTACAATTACTAGGGTCGGTCAACATAATGTGAGAGTGATCTGAACTTGAAGGAGCCTGGTTAGGTTCGGATATATTTGGGTCTGGGGGTGTGCAAGAACATCTACAGCGAAGTAAAACTTGATTGTTTACGAAAACCAGCACGCTGCTTCCGCCTTGACGAGGCTCAAGGCCTCTATGTAAACCTAGGAGACTTTTGCTGACTCCAATAAAGCAGCAACATATCACTGGGCGTCGGTAAGCAGATGTTCGATGTTGAAGACGACCGGAATAGTGTTGACCCGAACCTGCTCTGAAGCTCAGTAAACATCTGTTCAATGAGCGAGATATAGACAAATCAGCGATAATATTCCTGAGCTGTCTGAAAGGGTACGTTCTTTCGTTGCTTTTGCCACCTACAAACTCAATGCACAGGAATGGTGTCATGGGACGAACCTTTCTCCTGGAGGAGCTCCTTTGCCTTCTTTAAGATGTCGTGGAAGCTGGTTAGTACACCTTTCCGAGTCTGGTTGAGATACGTCTCCACTTCACTGATCGTAGTGTATGTTGAGACGAGATCAACCGTAAGAGACTGCGAGGATCGGCTCGGCTCCACGGTGTGAGCTAGAACCGACTCAGCGACGACGAGGCCAATCCAAAAAGCGTGTCTCTCGGATTGCGCCCAGTAGGATTCGCGCCTTCACGTCCGAGTTGCTCTCATCCTCGAGGAAGGTAGCAATAACCGGGACGAACTCGATGAACACATGACTGAATCGTGTCATTGTGGGGGACCTTTAATGAAGTTGCTTCGCTTTTCACTATGGGCTAATGAAGGGACAAATTTGTGGAAGCTGAAGGGACTGAAATCCCCCAACCCTGGATACGCGCCTGCTCCTAGGATTCTCGAATTCTCTTTAAAATTAGCTTTCCTCCTCGTTTTCTGATTCTCACTATCTTAGTTTCTCTGCGAACATTAAACATTTGATGGGTCTTTGTTGCCCATACTCCTGGAAGTCGAGATCGTAAAATGTACCCTCAAGGTCTTCCTCTTAACTATTTTTTATCCGCTGTCCCATTGAATAAAACTTGGATCCTATCAGAGGAAAATCACAAGGAATATTTTGAGCAATTTTCATGTAAATTAAACGAGTGTTTTCAAGAAAATGGACAATTGGCTATTTTGTTCTCTAATTCTGGACGTTATTTTATGTATGAAAAGCCTTGAAAGGTGTAATTTTTCTAGAGATGACTATGCTTATACAGGAACATTCCTAGCAATAGGCTTCTATATAATGTATTAACATAAGATAAGAAACATTACGGTAACATCATAATTGTATAAGCAAATTCAAATTTACAGCAATAATGTTGAGTGAGAGCACCCACCTGTTTATCAGCCCTTAAGTTTTTTTTTGCGTCGGGGTTAGCACCGCCTTGCCCAGGCGCAGGAACAAGTGACCTACAAAAAAGAAAAAAGACACCAGTGTCAAATAAAGTGGAGGAAGCCAACCTCCTCAAAAAAGTCGTGAAGTCTGCAAGTCAGTGTGCACGTGCCCATCTCGAGTACGAGGGACAAACGGTAGCGAACTCGCTCGTCTCGGTACAGGGACAGGTAACATGCGCAAAGATCCCCGAGACTGAGAAATTCAACAAGAATGTGCCGAACAATTTAGGGGACAACGCAGTCGTCACAATAAGGCGGAGGCGAGAACTACATCAATTGGCGGTGCGTCCCGCGAGTGTGTCTAATTCAGAGACGACAGAAAGCAACCTGAAGCCGTTGCGGCATTGGGGGAGGGAGGGTAGGTACATAGGAACAGTCCTGGTGCAATGGCACATAACTTTAAGTTCCCCTCGATCGTCTCCCAACTTCTTTGTCAAGCAGCAAGGAGAGCTGCTCGTATTCCTGCCAGGTAATCAGTGTGAGGAAGAGCAAAACGCTGGTCTGGTCGCCTAGTCTTCGCGGACTCTTTGGCACCCTTATCGGCGTGCTCTTTACCCGCAATTCCCACATCTCCAGGAACACAGCAAAAGATAACCTCGATATCCACCCGGCTGGCCAAAACCGTGGCGTCACAGATATCGTCAACTAGAGGATGTCAAGATTCAAATGCTCCGAGAGCACTTAGGGCGCTTTGTAAGTCGTTATAAATCACAATCCGGTCTCCGAAACGAGCACATCGCGTAACCTCCCGTACCGAGCGGTGTATCGAAACCAGCTCAGGAAGACGCCGTGGAAAACAATCCCTTCTTGGGGGTTGGAGCTATCCGTATACACTGGCACGGTTCCAGCTTGACACGAAGTGTGCTCCAAAAAGGCCGACTGCAATACTCCCGGCGCTGTAGAAGCTTTGGGAGCAGAGGTATTTCGACAAAATTCAAAGTTCGTACCCTCTAGGGGTGGCGTTCTGGGCATAACCAGGGGTGCAACCGACCCGGGAGGTATACCTAGCTCTCGAAGGAGTTTCCTAGCCCTAAACCCAAAAGACTTAGGGTGTGACTAGCGTCTCTCGGCGGCATAGGCACCATCAAGATCAGCTGCGCATGCAGTGAGAGCTGTGGGCGACTGAGGGGAGGCACCGAGCTCGCGCGTACAGGTGAATACTGCACTGTGCAAGGCGCAGAGTGAATGGCATCTCCCCAGCACCGACAAGCAGGCTCTCAATTGGGGAAGTGCGGAAGGCACCGGTCGCCAAACGAAGGCTGGTGAGGTGGATCAACTCCACCTTCCGCAATACATGCTCGGCTGCTGATGCATAATACTCGCATCCGTAGTCGAGCTTCGAACGAACCAAGGATCGATAAAAAGTAAGGCAGTAGCCCTATCAGTGCCCCAGGCGCTGAACGTCACGGAACGAAAATATCCATTTCACGGGTACAAGTGACCCTAGGACTGCGAATATGAGCTTCCCAGGTGATGCGTCGGTCAAATACAAGACCAAGGAAACAGTGCGAGTACACCACTCCCAGGCGAACCCTATTGAGAAAAAAGTCTGGGTCAGGGTGGAGCCGTAGATTTCAGCAGAAATGCACAACCTTAGTCTGGGCCATGGAAAACCGAAGCCTGTGCACTGCGGCGTAACAAGAGACGCGGTTCAATGCCTGTTGGAGTTGCTCCAGAGTTGGCATTTGAGCCGCGCCAAAATAGATCGAAAGGTCGCCCACGTAAAGCATGGCAAGAACATCTTCCGTCAGCACCAAAGTTATGGATGCCGTTGATTCTTAGTGTAAAGAGTGTAGCACTGAGGACACTTCCCTGCGGGACACCCTCTTACTGATCCATGGGGCCGGATAGGGCTACCCCCAACCGTTCCCGGAATCGACGATCTCGCAAAAAATCAGATATAAAGATTTGAAGGCGTCCCATTACCCCTAAGGGTGGGGCCTCTCCCTGATACCTTATCGCCATACGGTATCATAGGCCTTCTCCAGATCGAAAAATACCCTGTCGTAATGCTGTCTACGAAGGAAGGCCTCGAAGACGGCATTTTCCAGTCGGAGCAGAGCAGCTGACGTAGAGTGGAACTTGCAGAAGTCAAACTTAGCAGAAGACAGATGGCCTTCGCTGTTCAGAAAAAAACTAATCTAACATTTACCAATTTCTCCATCAACTTGCATACGCAGGAGGTTAGAGAGATTAAGTGGAAACTGCCCACGATCGAGTGATCTCTCCCCGGTTTGTGAAATGCGAGCACAATAGCGATTCACCAGGAATCTAAGAGGATGCGCTCTACCCAGATCCTGTTGAACAAATCTAACGGAAAGGTCATGCCTCGCTCACCCAGGTGTCGAACCATGGCGTACGGGACATTGTCTGGACCATTAGGGGTGTCTGCGCACGAAGCGAGAGCGAAACGAAACTCACTCAAATTAAACCTGTCATTGAAGGGTTCTCCGTCTCTGGAGGTAAAGTCCAGCTGGCGGCCTTCCGCGACATCACGACGGGAATTGAATGCTGGCGGAGCAGCATCACGGCTAGAGAATGCGGAAAAAGCGGTCGCAAAGGATTCCGCCATAGACGCGCGGTCCGAGATTGCGGTCCCATTCTCCTGGAGACCGGGAGGGGATTCATGCGAGAACTTGCCCTAAATTCCTTTGACTCGCTTCCACACCTCTGCTAAAGGGGTCTTCCCGTTAAGTGAACATACGTATCCCCACCAAGAAGAGCGGTGAGGGAGTTTCGAAATATACCAGAACCTAGCCCTAGCGACAGTGAAGTTACTCGGCGTCTCTTATAGCACATGTCGGCATAATACTTATATTTGAGTGCCGTCTCACACTCGGCTGACCACCACGGGAGCGGTCGGCGTGCAAAACGGCAAGATGTTCTAGACATTGTAGCTAGGCCCACGAAAATAAGGTTGCTGGAGAACAACTCAACAGCCTCACTACCGACCTAAACTCCTCGACTGAGATAGATAAATCCGTCATTTCCTGAAACGCAGACTATCCTGCCCTCGCCAAGCACCATCAGGGCGGGTTCTTGGGCGGCAGTGGCCCAGAAAATGATATTTGAATGTAAAAGTGATCACCATGGAGGTCATCAATTAACCCCCACCCCAAATCAGATTGTGCAGCCAGAGAGCATAAAAATAGATCGAGACAGGAAAATGAAGCGGTTTTCGGGCAGTGCTGCGTAAAATCATCCACATTTAGAACACCTATCTCCAGTTGTCGATCAGGAAGGCAAGGACTTGAGCCCTGGGATTAATCGAGTAGTCTACCAAGATGGGGTGTCTACCGTTCAGATATTCGAGCAAGAGAAAGGGCTTCGGAAACCGTGCCACGACGCGGCGGAAGTCCCCCGCGTTGAAGTCTGTTGACGGTGGAATGTACGCAGAAATAACGGTATACCTCCTATCCAGGTGCAACTGCACAGCTACTGCCTGAAAGGAGGTATCAAAAGCAGAGAGAAGAACGGAGACATCACGCTGGATGTAAATTGCACATCCTCCCGCACGACCCCCATCCCGTAGTGGTAAAATCCCAAAACCCTTATACTCCGGGAGGGTGGGCAGCGGGCACGCGCCCAGCATGGTCTCCTGCAAAACGATAGCCAACGGAGAACGGGAGGAGACGAGCCTCCGCAGCTCCACTCAGTTGGCTTCGAGTCCGCGGAAAAATTCCATTGAAGGAATATTCCCTCCAGGCCTGGTTCGGAGGAGATGCGGTTGCCCTCTTCGAAGAGAAGATCCTCACGGGAATGGCCGTACGCTTCCCAAGGAAAGTGGTCCGGGCGCTGTTAGCTGGACAATGTGCTCAAGGAGCTGTTGCCTTCGATGATTTATCGTGGGAGGTTTGGCTCGTCATGCGAGTCTTTTCCTCCCTCCGCCTAGAAACACCTTAGGCAAGCGTGGCGGCTTTGGAGGCGGGGGTCCCTATTTTGGATGATCCACCGTCTCCGAGGAACCCAGGTAACACTGGGTGTGGGTGAAGGAGCTGAAGTTCGTTTAGTGCTGTCCTCCTTTTGGGTTGCAGCTTTAGGAACCCCGGAAGATGGTCTCACGACCATCTTCAGAGGTATGGCTTCTGTGAGTCTAACGACTAGGTGGAGGCGCACGGTAATTTCGCCTTACGGGAAACAGTCACGTTGGGGGAAAGGAGGGGAGACCTGGTTTTAGCCGGTGCTGCGTGTGAATCCTTTGTGCCGGAAGCTTCATCAGGGAAGCGCCCGGGGCTTGTAGAACCCACAGAAGGGTTTCAAATGTGTGCGGAAACGACCGCACTTGTAGGCATGGAGGGGCCAGGAGCACAGGGTGTCTTTCTAAACATTGAAGCATAGGTCGTCCCGGGCAGCGCCGGGCGCGCCAGGACCAAGTCCTTATCCTCGCGAAATGAGAGAAGATCCTGGGCCTAAACGGCCAGGATTTTCTTCTGAAGGAGATAGGCACCACATTAATTTGAAGAAGCTGGGTGCGGACCTTTTCAATTGACACACTTGGCCATACACGATTTTGACTTATTGTGTGGGTCCTTGGAGAAACTTACACAGATTTCGGGTAACCCCAACTTTGCGCGTCTACAAGAGCGATTAGTATGGCCGAAGCGGTGACAGTAGTACCACCTCCGCCGCGGTACGTTACTACCTAGCACACATTAACTAGGGAGCTTGTTACAGTCGAACGTGACGAAGAGTGTAGCGGTGTATCTCGAGGCTCATCCCTGTTTTCTCATCACACGTTCGACCTTGACCGCCCCATGGTCGTCCGGCTCTAAGGCGATGTCATCTATGAAGTACTCCACGAGTTCTCTCGCATAAACTACTCCTTTCACGAAGTTCATGGTAGAGTGCGGCGTCAAAGTCACAGGCGTGCCATCCATTGTCCGAAGGGCGCTAATCATGGCTGCCTCGGAGGGATTCGATGCATTCGCCAAAAGGCTCAGGTCCGAGAAAAGGGTGACCTTCGGCCCTCTACCAATATCACTGCTAGGGCTCTCCTCTAATGGATCATGTTGCCCTTAGCTAACATGCTGCCATCAGTGGAGCGATAACAAGGAAGCGTTTGAAGCCAGCGGGCTCGGAAACGCCAGGTGGCTTCTGTATGAAGGGCCCCAAGGTAATCAAGGCTCCGCTCTGCGCACTTTTGGTCTTAGCCTTAGGCTCCCCACCAGGGTGAGTAACAGGGCCAGACATTCTGATCTTGGCTTAGGTGCTTACCAAAACGGCAGCAGACCCATCCGACTCCGTGGCTTTCGCGGAACGAGAGAAGCCGCGAGTCTGTTTAGTCTTCTTTCGGTTTATTTTCTTTTCTCCTCAGCCGGCCGGAGCCCTTAGGCCAGATGGACCGGCCTCAGCGAGATCCTTCTCCGAAATATAGAAAGTCTTGGCTCTTACAGGGCTACCAACCTGGGGAGAAAGATTCCTCCTCTTCGTGTAAGGCCTCGGGGAATCGAGCCGTCTGAGAAGGACCTTGCACACGGGCGGATTCGGGTTCAGTGCTTAGCAGTGAGCTCATGTTCTACCCTGTGCAAGGTCCTACCATCTAGAGCTGGGTCACCCCAGGGACCATGTCTATCTTAGGCGGGGCGCTTCCAGTGGCCCTCCCCCCCACAAGATATCACGGGTCCCCTTCGAGGTATCTTTTAGGGTATTCTGGACTGGCGAGCCGGCATCCGTGAGGATGCTATGCGCAAGCGCAGGTCTTTGGAGGACATGGGCCCACAGGCCCTGTCTTCTCTTGCCCCCCTAAGGAATTAGCCCTTAGGCTAAGCACTCTACATAGGAGAAGTTAGAATTTGAATCAAAATTCAAGCATTTTTAGGGACGTAGCCTACCTGCTTGTCCCCCACTCTTAAGGTACTATTTGTGTATATTTAGTACAGCCCAAAAATTACTTACTAAATAATGCACCTAAAATTTGACCCAGTAATGATATGATCCACTATGACAGTCCCACAAATATTGATCAATTAAGTTAGGCTCGCATTATATACATAATTTGTATGAAAAATCAGTATGTTTACTATAAATAATATGTAAAAAGTAGGTTTATGAATGAGGAGTATATGATATAAGTAAAAGAGAAGACTATGTAAGGCAGTGCGAGAAGAGCTGAAGGAAAAATTGTGTAAAAGCTACAATCAAACATTAAAAGGGAAAGTGCTCTCTTGAGGTCTGGGGTTGTTTGTCGCCCAATGGAGTCAGGGAGCGATTAAAGGTTGATGAAATAATTACTGCGTTTCAAAGGTCACAGGTTTTTCATCGGATTTAGGACCAATTCCGATCGCCGAATTCAGTAATGCGATTCATTTATCTTAATTGAATCAGTAATCTCTGAGATGGTAGATTAAAGAAAATGCTGGTATCTCTCAAATGGTGTCAGTAAAACGGTAGCTATTTTTATTTTATCTAAAATTATCACTGGTGTCTTTAAAGTGGATTATAATCCATCGCCATCTGATGTTTTCTGGATTGCGTCTTATTTGGATCCATTTTGTCCCACATCATAACGACCTTAAACATAGCGCGCATGAAGTACCCCCCTCCCATTCCCCATCGCCCCTTCAAAGAGTAGCCCAGAACATCATTCATGCTTTGACAGATCATATTGCCACTTAGCTTTCTAACAGGGACAGGTCATGCTGATTACTAGCTATACAGTGCTGTAGAATTTAAAGTGCGTCTAATTTACAGATTCCTTCCTTCGTCTTAAATCACTTTCCTACAAAGTGGAGCCCCACAGATCAACGCTACTCAAAAACTCCCCTCTCCCATCAAACACAAAGTTAAGCATGATTTTATCTAGATCAAATGATCTAGTGTTGTGTTAGAGCTTCTTCTTCACTCGGGCTACATCCCCCTCAAAAAACGCCACCATACATTATATCATACACAATAACATCTACTGCCTCGACCCTCAATCAGCTTTTTCCCTCTCAAAAACTTATTCATATAATAGACCGAACTTTTACGCAGTCTTCAAACCATCCGGAAACCTTGACACATTTTCTCTTCACAAATCCAGTCATTTATTCTTCTTCCATACTTATACCACCTCAGAATACTACGTCGCAACCTCGTTCACAGCCTTTTCACACCGTATATAATACAGGATCGTTCCTCGCTCTATTCACCTTTCGTACACCAAGTATCTCAATCTAGTTGTACATTTGCACTACTCTTACTCGAAATCTCTCCATCTATGCCATATTAAGACACTCATATACCAACGTGTTGGCAACACCATTCCCTCATGCACCTTCGGGCACATTCAAATACTCTCTCTCAGTTGAAAACTTTGCTGTCGTAATCTGCTTTATTTGTACCACTATCACTCAGGACACAGGTAATACAACATCCCACTTTTTCAATAGTAATATCACGGAGTCCATTATCACCATACGATCCTCACCCATAAATACTATCACCTCACGTTTTTTATGCTTATAAATTTAGTCATGTCCTCACCCATACCTTGTCAAACGCTTCGATTTTTATTTCTACATCCTTCTCACTCTCAGCCACTAACAAAAGATCATCAGCATACACTAACACGTATATAACTCATCGCTCACAATTACTAATCAATCTCATACCACTTTACCTCATACCATTTCATAATTTTCTCACCACGCCATCCATAAACATATTAAACACGCAGCTATGCACCATCGCTCATCCTTGCCTTCACCTTCCTTATAATATCTTACACGAAAATAGACGAACGTGGCCACTCTTCCTGGACATAAACGAAAGTGGCCACTCTTCCTGGACATAGACGAAAGTGACCAGTCTTCCTGGAAATATTGAACCACAAAACAGACATAAAAAATTGATGGAAAACCTTTCGGAGACTTGTTCACATTCAAACAGCGGCAAATAAGACACACATGAAGCTATCTAATGAACGCAAATAGGCTAATTTTACAAGATACAACACTACACAAAAGTCAGCAAGGAAACTCATGACCTCTGACACAAAAGCAAAAAAAACGCCTACACTCATTTGCAAGGTACCACAAGAGGCCCATACAACCACATAAATGGTTTTCCCGGTTATACGGCAGGCAAAACCATGTCTGCCCTCTATATTTGACAACATAGCAGGAATTCACATAAAACACCTTAGTTCAAGAGGTATCGATGCCCTCATACACATATATCTTCAACCACTCACCCATAATTCTATTTCAAATGTCTGGAAATCTGCTCACATAATACCAATCTTCAAGCCAAACATAACACTGCGACCACTCCAAAATCATGGAACGTCTAGAATTAAAAATAATAAACCTTTGCGTGCCAGCCGACGCCTCCCAACACGTATGCCCTACATTGAACTAAACAACAACTGTAAATACAAATTATTAAATACCACACTTGACTACAACTAAAAAATATATGTTTGACAATATTCTTTTAGGCAAGTAAGCACAAGTAATAAACCCCTGCAAGCCATCACGAATACACCACATAAGTAACGGAGTCCCGCAGGAATATGGACTCTCTTCGATCCTTTTCAACTTTTCCTCCATGAACCACCTCTGCAATCCAAACGCCATACTCTACAACTATGTATATAACATCACAATTTTCATATAACACCCATAATACACCCAAGCAGCATCGATATTTACTACTTTCCATCACCAGACCCAAACGCTTGCTGCAACAGAATCAAATGAGTCTCGCCTTCAAATTCTTCTGTCACTCTCTTCACAACCTACAAAATGGTGTAAAACAAACACCTCTGTCATAAGTAGACTTGCAACAAAAATCAACATTTGTTCATATATCATTCCTCCATTCAAGAGTGACCCAGTTATCTGTAGGATTATTATAGGAGAGGAAAATGTAGTCATGCACAATAATATTAATCATCCTGGCCATCGATTAGTCCAGGGGAAAATCCAATAACCAATCGGAAACAAGGGACTCATCCACGTAAGATTATTTTATGTGTTTGGTGGGATATGAATAGTATAACCCATTTTGAACTTCTTATCTAAATCAGAATATCACCAAAGAGGTTTACTGTTCTCTTTTAGACCGTTTATTATGCATACCATAAAGAAAAGGTCCATTAATCAAATGAGAGTGTTCTTTCCACAAGACAACGTGAGACCTCATATCGCAAGAAATATAATACAAAAGCTTATCGATTTTGATTAGGAACTAAATACTCTCAACTCATTCGACTTAACCCCTCAGATTATCTTTTTAGAAGTTGAACGAATCACGTGAAAAGAAGGAAGACGTCAACAACAGAAGAGGTCGAAACAAACTTATTGAACTATTTTAAATTATACTCAAAGGTCTTTACAAATAGGGTATTGAATAGTTAGTAGAAAGATGTAGACTAGGGGAGAAACTAGGGGAAATTAATTTATTTAATGAATTAATAAATACTTATTTAAATATAAATAATTTCAAAAAGTTGATTTATTTCTATCCACCAAATAATTATACACATGACAAAAAATGTTGCATTACTTATAAGATAAGTTAATATATATATATATATATATATATATATATATATATATATATATATATATATATATATATATATATATATATATACACTAGTAGAAATAATTGAAAGTTATTATTCACTTAGATTGTATTGAACATACGAGGGGCGGTCAATAAGTTTTGCAATTCGGATATAAGGAAACGAGTTATGAGGAAAAGTTTTTTATTATTTTTCAATATAACTACCCTCGACTTCAATGCACTTGCGCCACTTGTCCCTGAAGCTTCGAATTCCCGACAACCAGAAATCTCCCGACTGATGTTCAATCCACTCCTGGACGGCGAGCTGGACATCTTCATCGTCCCCAAACCGGTGTCTACGCAGTGCAGCCTTGAGCTGGTGGAATAAAAAGTAGTCGCTAGGGGCCAGAGCTGGACTGTAGGGGGGATGGTTGAGCTCCTCGAATCTGCACTCACGCAGGACAGCTTGTGCAACTCTGGCCTTGTAGGCTTTGATGACGTTGAAGTCGATCATGAAGCATGAGGTTTCTAGGGACCCAACGGGCAGAGACCATATTTTCGTGGATGATGTTGATAACACTTCCATGTGATATTCCAAGTTCTCGCTCGATTTCTTCGACCTTCACCCGTCAATTTTCGCGGATCCTCCTCTCCACATGGGCCACATTGTCCTCGTTGGTCACGTCTGACGGGCGTCCTGGACGGAGGTCATCTTCAAGGGACTCACGACCATGGCGGAACTTCCTATTCCAGCAAGCAATGGTTGCATAGGAAGGGGCGGTGTCGGTGTACACTGCAACCATCGTTCATGGATCTTTTTTGCATTCTTGCCTTCCTTGGTCAAAAGTTGATCACTGCGCGGTGCTCAATCTTCTCCATTGTTGAAAAATTTGTGACTGACGATCTGCGATCAGCTACTGCTTCTTGAATAGACGAGGCAGGAGCGTGCGGCTGCAGTTCTTGACTTGTCATAACTTGTCCTAACACCCCCACAAACAGCCAGCCCCCTTCCTCTGTTTTGTCCTCCTGATTCTCAAAACTTATTGACCGCCCCTCGTATATAAGAAATCCCTGTTAACTTTCATGTAGATTACATAACCGTTTCTTCCTGTCCAATGTACAAGAAATGACTGTTAATTTTTGTGTAGATGATAGAGCTGTATCGTTTTGGCCAACATATAAGAAATGACTGTGAACTTTAATGTAGACATTATAGATATTTCCTTCTTACTAATATCATCATGAGTGCATATAACTTCTAATTTATGATCTCTAGTATTTCTGCCTATAATAATTTTAAGCTGCATGCCTTTCTGCATCTTCTTTCCTTCTCTTGCTTCGCTGATATTCACGTTCTGCAGTTCTTTCTCTTTTCTTTCATTAAGCATGCTTAGATGGCTCAAAACGGGCCTACTAAGTGAAAATGATTAGAAAAAAATTCCAATCCCTTATTATTTTATCATGTCATTACTGTAATTTCCTTTCTTTTTAGCTCATCATGTCTGTTAAGAAGAGAAAAGTGGACCTCGGGCGTCGGGCTTTCAACCCTGAGTGGCAGAGGTACTTCTTTATCGAGCGCTTTGGACAGGGTCAGTGCCTCATATGCTTCAAGACTGTGGCTGTCCTGAAAAAGTACAACGTGCGCTGGGAGACAGGGCAGCGATAATCAAACTTTGCGTCGATGTCTGCCGCCGAGAGGAAGGGCACCATCATTAGACTATCAGGAAGTCTGCAGAAAACAACTGCGCACTTCCGGTGGTGGACTCAGTCTCTCCAGAGCAGCGTTCTGCCTTTGAGACCGTGAGCCTTTCTTCCTGCACCGTTCGTCGTCGCATCGACGAGATGTCGGACAACGTGCACGACTCAATCAAGACCCACAGCTCAACCCTCGTAGCATTCTCCCTCGCTCTTGATGAGAGCACCGACACGAAGGACATGGCCCAGCTGGCTGTTTTCATTCGTGGGGTCATCGCTGACCTCCAGGTGTGTGATGAATTCCTCCAGCTTGCCCCGCTGCACGACACCACCACTGGGCAAGACATCTTCGACGCCGTGCTTCAGTGGGTGGAGCATCACTCCCTGGACCTCTCCCGTCTTGTATGCATGACGATTGACGGTGCCCCAGCGATGATTGGGGAGGATAATGGCGCCGCTTCGCTGCTAGTGCGCCACTGTGAAGCCGCCGGACACACTCAGCCCATCTACAAGGTGCACTGCATCATCCACCAAGAGTCCCTGTGCTCCCAATCTGCCAACCTCGTTGATGTCGTGTCTATCGTATGAAGGTCTTCAACTCCATCCTCTCCCGCAGCCTTAACCACTGCCAGTTCCAGGTACTGATGAAAGAGGTGAACGTGCACTACAAGGACCTGCTCTACTTCTGTGAGGTCTGTTGGCTGAGTCGTGGGGCCATGGAGTCCTCATGACGGCGTAACCGAGTGGTCTAAGGGACGATTAAATTGAGATTAAAGCGGTTGCTCTCTCCCTCAGTGTGCATGGTTCGAATCCCACCCCTGTACTTAATTTTTGCGAATTAGGAAATAACATTTCTGAAGAAAAATTATCCTGTTTTTCTGTTTCTTGTGGTTTGATGGAATCATTTTATCATTCTTTCGCGTTCATGAAAAATGTATACATCTAGTATATATATATATATATATATATATATATATATATATATATATATATATATATATATATATATATATATATATATATATATATATATATATATATATATATATATATATATATATATATATATATATATATATATATATATATATATATATATATATATATATATATATATGGTCACTTTGTGGATTTCGCTTATCACTCCGGCACGCGGCCTGCTCCCAAAGGTATCATCTGGCCCTCACTCTGAAAAGGTTTCCCACCCCTGATTTTAAAAATCCATAGGATTGTGTCAGATCATGCATCTATAATATACAATTTGAACCATCCACAGGAATATGCCAAAAACAAAAAGCATCATCACCAAGACTCATCAAAATCAAACCAATCATAATATGCAATAATAAAAAACTGCATCCACAGGAATGACTCCAGAATACCCCCATCCCCCTAAAAGTTAACCCTCACTCCCCATATTATCATCTAATCTGCATTTGAAAACATTCAAATTCGTACTATTTACTATCTCAGGTGGCAAACTATTCCACTAATCTACCACTCTGTTGGAGAAAAAATATTTTCTAACATGAAACCTGCACCTCTGTTTTTTAATTTTTAAGGGGTGACCCCTAGTCCTATTATTAACTTCCGACTCAAATAACTTGCTGAAATCCAACTTATCAATCCCAGAAAAGATTTTAAAGAGCTCATCATATCTCCCCTCACACATCTTCTTTTAAATGAGAACATATTTAATACCGTCAGTCTATCTTCATATTCAAGGTGCTTCAGGGAAGGTATTATTTTTGTTGCCTTCCTTTGTACTGACTCTAGCAGGTTGATGTCATGTCTAAAATGTGGTGACCATGTTTGTATACAACACTCTAAATGTGGCCTAACATACGAGTTGTAGAGTTTAAGGGTAACCTCTTTACTCTTGTAGCTAATATTCCTGTTAATGTATCCTAGCACTCTATTTGCTCTATTTTTTGCCTCAATACACTACTATGAAAACTTCAGTGACCTATCTACTACTACGAATAAGTCCTCATCCTCAAATGAATTTAACAAATGCCCATTCTGGTGTCCGGTTTTTAGGGTCATCCATCCGCATTATCTAATTTCATTTCTTTTAGACTTGTGACAGATTCTATTAGGTGTTATTCTTGTATATTAATGGTTCTGGTTTTAGAAACTGTAGAAAAGACTACACATTTACCATTTTTTCCTTCTGTGTGCATATTTTTTATTGAGTTTTGTGACCATGTGAAACTTTAACCCTTTCCAGCCTCATAAAACGTCCATCTTATTTCTTTTTTGTGTGTATTGTGTTGTCGTTTTCTTCGTGCGTATTGTGCAATACAGGCTCTTGCTAAAATTCCGGAGTGAATATTTCAAGTATAATTAAGAATTAGCGCCGTGTGGAATAATTATCGCTGTGTTTGTTTTTGTTTAAGTGAAGATTCGTAGGTCCCCCGAAGCCTACCAGCACTTCCCCTGTGCGTCAAATAATTCCCCCTGTTTTGTGGTGCTTTTCTTGAAAGCTGGTCGAACGCGATAAAAATGTCCTCATTATTTAACACGTTCAAGTTGCAAGGAGAATCGCTTGGGCTCAGCGGCAAAGACCTCATAACTTATATCCAACAGGAGGAAATGACTGAAAGAGAAGAGAGAAGACAAAGAGAAAAAGAAAGAGAAGAGAAGGAACAAGAATAAAAAAGAGAAAGAGAAGAACGAGAAGAAAGAAGAGAAAGTGAAGAACGGGAAGAAAGGGAAAGAATCCGCCTTCATGAACTTGAAATGAGTAGAACCAGGAACGAGAAGCTGTCCATCAGCTCGAGGTCCGAAGTTTCCCCTACCGAGTCTGTTAAGCTTCCGGTTTTCAAGGAAGGCGAGGATTTCGGAGCCTTCTTGATCCACTTCGAGAAAATCTTCAAAATCAACGACTGGGACATCGAAGCAGATGGAGTGGCTCAATTGTTGCCCTTGCTAAATTCCCAACTCCAGGGTATATTCATATCACTTCCCTCGGAGGTAACAATTGATTATTCGTCCTTAAAATCGTAGTTACTGGCGGCATATAACATGACCCCAGACTTTTACCGATCCAAATTCAGACATTGCGGTGGAGTGAATGTGAATGTGTGAAGGGCCATTCTCCTACCCCTGTCCCAATACCCTCTCCCTCCTTCTGAAAGAATGTGTGCGAGTTGGAGATGTTTTGTTTTTTATATAATATATATGTATTTGCTTTCATGTTGTATCTTAAAATGTTTTTTCTCTCTTTCCATAGAGATATATTCTGAAAAGAGTGTGCGTAGTTTTGACATAACGCAATATATTTAAAACAAAAAGTCACTCTATGATAGAAAAAGATTTGCAAAATGTAATCTTTCCTTTTTGTAAAGAGTGGCAATAAGTTATTGTGAGTCCCGGATGGACAGGAGGTTTTTCTTTGATAGCTTCAAGACGCGACCAGATCGCATTATACCGAGATCGGAGGTGCCATTTTTTTTACGACGATTTTGTGGTACCATGTGAGACATTTTCTTTTTATTTGTTGTAGTCACCTATACTTTTTGTTGTTCGATTTTACATAGAATTGGTTTTTCGGATTAGTAGTTGTTTTTCTTTTGTATATATAGTCTAAGTGAGTGTTTTTTTGTATAAATTTTGATTGGTTGTATCTGTTCGGTCACCACAACGTCCTGGCACTTGGCAGTGTAACCCGATTACTCACCCCCTCTTCTCACCCTCGACTCGCAGATCACCAGAAGGCCTCTTCTAACCACGAGAAGTACGAATCATCAGATTTCTGTGCCAGAGAGCATAACAATAAGAATGGAAGGAGACCAGGTGCAATAACATTTGTTAAACAGGCACTATTTCCCCTAAGATTTGTGATCTAATTTTGCGTCATAGACGAAATTAGAGGACCAAACCAAACGCCAGAAGATGCATTTAGGGCTAAGTGAAAGACGCTTGGAGAAGAGTCGTTAGAGGAGCGAAGTTTAATTCCTAAGCCCTCCTCCCCTCCCCCTGCCCCCAGGGGGTCGGTGAAGTATATAGGCGGATAACTGGAGAAGAAGATGGAGATCGAGTTAGAGATCGACTCGACGAAGTCCAGCGGCAGTGCCCGGCAATCAAAGAAAAAAACAGAGAAGAATCTCACGCTGAGCTAGTTCCTAGCCACACCGAAAAATTAGCTTTTGTATTGAGGATCTAGCTCAAACATCTCTCCTCATAGAAACCTCTTATCTCGTTTTGCAACAAAAACCAGAGATAGTCCTCGTCATCGAGGAATACCCAAAGTGAACTCCATTAAACTCCCCCAGTCATCAAAGGATTCACTTTTTGCTTATCGTTCGTCAGTACGAAGCATCCCAAGATTAATCCGAAGATTCGAAAAAGCATACCTTCACGGTCCCGTTATCTAAATCATCTGACTAAGACAACGTGCTTAACGCAATCCGTCGCCCTCACCGAAATCACCTGTTGCTTCAAGCCCGTCTCCTTGCCAGTCAAACAGCTGGGTGTCTGTGAAAACGCTCACGCGCCTAACCGGAAAAACATTTTTTCGTCTACATAAAATCCAAGGCTAAGGCCATTCTTCAGCCGGATTCACGTGTTGTTTTTTAAAGGTAAAGAAATTCAATTATTTCTGAGCGTTAATTAGCGTCCAATATTAAAGTGAGCTTAGGGTTAACCATTACCATATATTAACTTGGTTTAAATTAGTAATTTTAACATAAACTCGTTTATTCAGAGCTGTATAGTTTTTTTATTTAGATTTCACTTTTTATGTTGTAATTAAAGATATATATTTTTTAGAAGTATTTAATCAACATTCGAAACGCTGCACATGGCACTGGAAATCCTCAAAGATTAAATAACGTAAAAATAATTTTGCACTCTTAGAGAAAACGTAATCAAGGAGTTATTCAAGTACGTAACAAACCTACGTACTTATATACCACCACTCGGCCCTTACAATACCATAACAGTATTTATAAGATAAAATTAATTGTTATATATATATATATATATATATATATATATATATATATATATATATATATATATATATATTATTAGCGTGTTGTATATAAATATATTTACCCCATATTTTTGTAATTTTTTGTAAATAAAGGACTGTATATCTAATCGTTTCATTCTCCCTCAGGTTTTCACGTCCAATTTAGTGTAGGAAGCGGGTTGGATCCATTGGGAGTTTAGGGTAGATTTTTGGCCCGTTACATTTGGCGCCCGAATAGGGACGTGAGATCTCGAAACTAGGAGCATTGTTAGGATTGAATTTCAGTCCACACCCATTTAGAGTGACAAGTAGTTTGGTTGTTTCCCCCCTTTTTCTATCTTTATTACTAACCTAGTTGGATGGCTTCTGTGGAAAGGCCCTCCATGATGAGATTGTGAGACTGAGGCTAGAGTTGAGGCAGAAAGAGGAGGAATGTATGATGTTGAGGGGCGTGATTGAGGGATTCAAGAGTGATATGATGAGTATGGATGAGAAGACAGACAGGATGAGGAAAGAAATGGACGAAAAACAAAGGCAGGTCGACCAAAGGATGCAGGACCTGTATAACATGATGAAGGGGTCAGGACCGGCCCCAGGACCGGCCCCAGGACCCTCGATCCTGACCCCTGCTCCGATTGAAGGGGATAAGACTAATAGGATCAAAGGGAGCGTGTGTGAGTCTAGAGAGGATAGGATGATTGTGAGTGATAAGATAGACGGAGAATGGAAGAGAGTGGAACGCAATAGAAGAAGGAACACTAGGTCAAAGGGGAAGAATCGAAAGGTGAGAGGGAAGAGTGTAGACTCTTTGTACTCGGATGAAAGAAAGAGTGATTGTATGATTGGTATGAGTGAAAGTGAGGGCAGCTCAAGTGAGAGTGAAGTGAATGTGGGGAAGGGTATTTTGATAAGGGAAGTGCCAAAGGTGGATAAGTTTAAGTTGCATGGTGAGAAGAGTGTTAAAGAATTCTTCGGGGAATTTAAGCGGTATTGCAAGTTCAAGCACCCAGAGAATAAGGGATACTGTATGAATGTTTTAGGGGAATGTTTGGATGGAAAAGTATTAGAGTTTTTACGTGAGATCACGAATGTGGGGAACCGAGGTATGAAGTGGTTAATGAGAGACTGATTTGGCATGTGATACGAATGAAAGAGAATGTGAAGTATAAAAGGGTGAATGAATTTGAGAAGGCTCGAATGGAGAGGAGCGAAAGTGTGAACATGTATGCACATAGGCTTAAGAGTATGGCGATAAAGAGGTATGGTGATGATGATGGGAATGAACGTAACCAATTGATGAGAAAGTTCCTTGATGCGGTCCCGCGAAAGATAAGTGAATGGCTGAATGGGAAAAGAAAGGAGAGTATGAGACTGACAGGTGAACGGTTGGTGTGGGAGGATGTGTTGGAACTGTTGGAAGACGGGCGATTTGATGAGGAAAGTGATAAGGATGGATGGTACAGTGTGAATGTTGGTTGTAAGAAGCCTAGGAGTTTTCCTCCGCCGCACCAGTTCGTCAGCTATCAGGATGCCCTGAGGGCTGCACCAGCTGGGGTAATGTCGTGCTTCCTGGTCCGGCAGGTTGCATCGGCGAATGGAGGATGGACAAATGGAAGGGGACAGATGACTGGTAAGTGCGTGAATTGGTATATGAGGGAGCAGCCGAGGTATGTCTCATGTAATGAAAGACTGAATGGTGTAAGAAAGATTGTGGAATGTCGTAGGTGTGGAAGGAAGTTTCATATGTTGGCGGAATTTAGGTGGACGTCTGGTGCGTGTTTTGAGTGTGGTAAGAAGGGGCATGTGCTAAAAGATTGCCAGGAAAGTGTGAAAGAGTGCTTCGAATGTAAAAAAGAGACCATTTGAAGAAAGATTGTCCGAAGTTGAATGGTGGAGCAAATGCTGGGGGAGTGGAAGCTTTGGATGTGGTAACTGTGGAAAGGCCGATCATTATGCGAGGATGTGTCGTGACCAGAGGAATGCATGTAGCTATTATGCGATGAAAGGACATTCGAGTGAAAAGTGTTGGATTAGAATGAGAGCACAAAGTGTGAATGGAAAGTCTGAAGCGGGAAACTGAATTGTATGAGGGTACCTGGTGAAGTATTCTCTGGGTGCATGAGTCAAAGATGAGTGAAAAGTTTGAAGGAGCGTATATAGTTGTGAGAGTCTAGGAGAATGGTGTGGCGTATGTTTTGGAGAGTTTGAATCAAGGTGTAACTGAGAGAGTGCGGGATCATCAGAATCAGTAGAAGAGGTGGAGAGAACCTCCTGACGACCTGGTGAGCCATCCGCTGTATGAACTGTGCAGAGAGAGTGAGAGAGAGATAAGGTGCATGATGATGATAAGGAATGTGATAGTTGGGATCTGTCTGGGAAAGAGCTTGTTTTGGTCTCGAGGAGTTGAAAGCGTACAAATAAGAGTAAAAGAAAGAATGCAAGTAGGAATGAAAGTAAGTCTTAGCAGTCTTTCTGGTATGGGGGAGCTTGAGAGAGAGATTGAGTGTTTGCATAAGCAGGTGAGTTATTTGGCTGATGTAAGTAGACGATTGAGTGAGCTGCCTGTGCCTGATTTTTCTGGTTTGGGGAACAGTATGAATGATAGTGTGTTTGGGCAGAATAAATCTAGTGTGGCTGATTGTTCTGGTTTTGGGAATGGCAAGGGTAGAGGTGAGTTTGATATGGAGGTGACTGACTTTTCTGGGTTCTGGTGGGAACCGGTTGAAGGGGTTTCTGGTGTAGCCGCTGAGAGTAGAGGGGATGTGAGTCGTTTGTCTGTTTCGCAAGAGTGTACCTTGAGTTGGATGAGAGCTGTGAGTGAGGAGCTGATGAATGGGAGTATGAAGAGTGAAGGTTCTGAACGAAAGAGTATGACAGAGTTCTGTCGAGAGATGGGAGAGCTAATGATGAAGGCTAAGAGTATGGTGGACGACATGATCTATATTGACGAGGAGACTAACAGGACGACTGACGAACATCTCCGACAGATTGCTACGCGTAGCCAGGGACCAGTAGACGAGTGTGAATGGTGTAGAAGGGTGTGGATGAGTATAAAAAGAACCGTGAGTGAGGATTCAGAGTGTATTGTGAATGACTGTGGTCGAATGGCCTAAGGAAGGAGTGGTGTAGTGGAGCGAATGTGAGTGTCTGTGTGAAGGGCCATTCTCCCACCCCTTTCCCAATACCCTCTCTCTTTCGCTCTCTAAGAATGTGTGCGAGTGGATGATGTTTGGTTTTTTATATAATATATATGTATTTGTTTTCATTTTGTAATATAAAATGTTTTTTCTCTCTTTCCAGAAGATATATTCTGAAAAGAATATATGTAATTTTGACATAACGCAATATATTTAAAACAAAAAGCCACTCTATGATAGAAAAAGATTTGCAAAAATTTAATCTTTCCTTTTTGTAAAGAGTGGCAATAAGTTATTGTGAATCCCGGATGGACAGGAGGTTTTTCTTTGATAGCTTTAAGACGCGACCAGATCGCATTATACCGAGCTCGGAGGCGCCAGGTTTTTTTACGAAGATTTTGTGGTCCCACGTGAGGCCTTTTCATTTTGATTGTTGTTGTAGTCACCTATACTTTTTGTTGTTCGATTTTACATAGAATTGTTTTTTAAGGATTGGTAGTGGTTTTTCTTTTGTATATATATTCTAAGTGAGTGATTTTTGTATAAATTTGGATTGGTAGTATTCATAAGATAAAATTAATTGCTTTATATATATATATATATATATATATATATATATATATATATATATATATATATATATATATATATATATATATATATATATATATTATTAGCGTGTTGTATATAAATATATTTACCCCATGTTTTTGTAATTTTTTTGTGAATAGAGGACTGTATATCCAATCGTTTCATTCTCCCTCGGCTTTTTACGTCCAATTTAGTGTAGGAAGCGGGTTGGATCGATTGGGAGTTTAGAGTAGATTTTCGGTTCGCTACAATATGCCCACCTTCAGCCAGACTAAACGTACCATCAGTTTAGGTACACTCTCCAGCTTCACCTCAACATTTGGCTCGATGCTTCTAAAATCCCGCATGACTACGATGCCATCGTTGACTCTTTCATGAGAGACCAGTTGTTGGCTGCACTTCCCGCTGAAGTCCGATCTTTCGTAAAATACCGGCGGTGCCTCACATTCAAGGAGTGGCACAGAAGAAGCCGACATTTATTCAGCAAGCGATAACCTTTACCCGAAAGGGAAGAAAACGGCCCCCCTTTCCCCTAAACCTAACCCAAACAAAGGTATATTCATCCCGCTAAATGGAAACAAGGTTCCCAACGTAACTGGGCCGTCGAAGCCGAAACCACTCTTTTCGTCCGAACACTGGGATGTAAAATCGCTCTCTTCAGGCCCCCCCCCCCCTCCAGAGATCCATCATTTCTTTTTCTGTGGGGTGGAGGGTCACCTGAAAACAACTGCCCTCAGAACTCTCAGTTAGGAATAACTTTTCTCACCAGGTACACCAGATCTGTGCCACGTCTGCGCCTCCGTCAACATTCCTGGAATCTTCTCCTCCCCCGAGCACCTCAAGTCCCTGCGACCACCAGGTAAACTTCTTGTTTGATAAGAATACCCCTGGAGGCCTTACGTTCAAATCCGGAACGATTAATGGCTGCCGTATCTCCACTGTTGAGAGAGATACCGGGTGCACCTGCATAGTGGTGTCGGACAAACTGCTTCTCCCAGTATCCCCAGGCCATAATAAATTCGCCGTCGTGCACAACCACTTGGGGCGCGCCAATCAGTTCTCAATCGTTAAATTTAAATCAATTGTGCGTACTTCACTGGCTGGGCAGAAGTAGTAGCAGCCTATATTAAATTCTGCTCCGTCCTCATTGGCCAGTGCTCACGGGTCTTCCCCAACTCCGTTGCCCAATCCGTGGTAAAAGATTCGAAGATGCCCTCGCCCCTAGAAACCTCACGTTCTTCATAATTCAAGGAGGTCATGACTGAAGACTTCGCAAGGAACCAAAGGAACTGCGATTCCCTCCGACCCTTATGGGCTAAGGCCCAGTCAAAAGAGCAAGAAGCCACCTGAGGAGACAAGGTGATCTCCCAACAAGTTACGGACGGCTTACTATATCGTGCGTGCTAAAAAAACGGTAAACCCCCGACGCGAGTATTGTGTGTCCCGCGTTCCCACGCTGGTCACATTTTAACCACTGCCAATGACAGCCTATTTTCAGGCAATTTTAGCCACACGAAGACCATCCAGAAGATCTTCAAATATTTTTATTGGCCAGGCGCCCATGAAAAAATTCTTCAATACTGCAGGTCTTGCGATATCTGCCAAAAGACTGCCATCAAAGGATGAGTTAAGCCGGCAACCGTTGCATAGAGGACCCCTAGTCTCAGAACCGTTTTCCCATGTCGCAATTGATCTCATCGGTCCGATACACCCCCCGTCGAGTGAAGGCCATAGTCACGTGCTAACCTTAGTAGATTTTGCCCTCCGCTTCCCCGATGCCGTGCCTTTGAAGAGTAATTGGATTACTTTGGTATTTATTACACAAGAATTCTTGTAGTTATGTGTAATGCATTATAAGTATATGTGCCATTATTTGTTTTTATTATTGTGTATATATTTCTGATAAGTTACCCTATTCGTATGTACCTTTTTTTTGTATTGTGGGAACTTTTTTTTCTTCTGAATAACCTTGTATGTAAGCGCCTGGTTAACGAGACTATGTTGACCCCAGCTATTGATAAGTATTCTGTCTGTCTTATTGTATTATTAATGCTATTTATTATTATTTTTTTTCTCGATGTGTTCGGCAATGGGAATACCGAGCATTTCCCGATTCCCTTTTATTTAAATTATTTTTGTGCAGCGTACCCGGTACCATCCCTTTTGTAATTGTGTCACTATGGGAAATTTAGCTGCGTAATTACCTTATATTAGTCTGATGTCACTTCCTTTGGAAGCTCTATCTTGGGAGGGAAGGAGATGTCAGAGAGAGGGAAGGTTACCCATTCCCACCTAGAACTCAGCGTTTACCTGTGACGCCTGAAAGATACACATGCACGGCCAGACAGCCGCAAGGGAGCATTGAGATATCGCACGGTCGGCTGACCCGTGTTAGGTTCTGTTTATCTCTCCGTCTCATCGTCTGACCGACGCCAGATCCACGGCGCCAAGCACCTTTGCGGAAAGCTGTGAGACTACCTAGACTATCCTCGCCCCACCCCTGGCGCGCTAAGTCTAATGAGATCTCTGTCCCCCTTTAGGGGCCCCCGGTGACCCGCTTCTGCAGAAGCAGCATAAATACTTCGAGAAAGGCTTTGAGAAATCAGTACCATACAGCCACGTACAGTCTCGTACACCCTGCTTCGCCTCCCAACGGATTCCAGCTCCAAAGGCGACGCAACATCTCTACCCGGCCTTGCTCGTATCTAAGGGCAGAGTTTCCGCCGATAGACGATAGACACGGACAGAAATCTATCACTCGATTATCAACTTCGTTCAACGACTGGAGTACTCCCTCGCTCATTTCTCAGCGAGGTTAAAGAAGAAGGAATCTTTAAAGTTCAATTTTGCAGCGCCCCGTTTACTCCCCGTTTTCAAGCCTCGGGTCAATTAGGCTTTACGTGAGTCTCCCCGATAATTGCACTCTCCCATTTTCTCTGGAAGCAATCACCGTGCATCATCTCTCGGACTCTCGTACCCGTCGAGTAATTTGTACTCCTCCTCCCCATCGTTTGGTACCCCGGGTCTCATTTTATTTATTGGCATTTATTTACTTGTGCTATTAATATTTTCTTTGTATATAGTAAAGTTATATATTTTCTTACCATTAGTTTCTCTAATCCCAGAACCTCTAAGAATTGATTATTTAGGCCAACCGCACTCGATTTTGTTTATTTAACCCTCGTACTGGGATAGGTATCCCCGATTATCTGGCGTGCCCTCTTTACGGTGACCCTACGACATCTATATTATATTCTGGTATTCGGTGTTCAGAGTCACCCTACGACACCCATCAATTTCATAGCTAAATTCCCTATTATCCCTTTCCATTTTAATAACTTTGCATTTTTTTAAGGTTAAAAGTCATCTGGCATTTCTGAACCCAAGCTAATAACTTATTTAAGTCACTCTGCACTTTAAAGTTACCCTCAAGTTCTTCGACTACAGTTGCCAATATAGTGTCATCAGCAAAAATTGACACTTTGCTATTTACAGCCTCCCCAAAATTATTTATATAAACTATGGATAATAAATGGCCTAGAACTGATCCCTAAGGTATGCATTGATAACATCCCTCCACTGTGACCTAACCCCAGTCAGTACAACTCTCTGTCTTCTGTCTTTCAGCCATTCAGCTATCCAATTCAAAAACTTTCCCACATATCCCATGCATTTTAAATTTGTGGAGTAGTCTGCTATGTGGAACCTTATGAAAGGTTTTGCTAAGATCTAATTATATTACATCTACATTCTCCCCCTTATCTAATTGTTTAATTACATAATCCATAAAACTCAGTAAATTTTTTTTACACGATCTACCTCTTCTAAACCTATGTTGAGCATCATTTCTTAACCTACTACTCTCTAGATCAGTGTTTTCCAACCTTTTTTGAATTAAGGCCCCCTTGGACACTAAATCTTTTGATATCGCCCTCTCTGCCAACGGAATTTCAGCGTTTTTAAGTTACAAGACATATTATTTTAAATATAAAAATGAGAAGAATGTCATTGAAAACTTACATCAATATGTTTTAATGAGATGGTTGACTTTGGTGCTTTTCGGTTAACTCTTGGCACCCTAGGTTCCACCCCACTAAGAAGTTACCTTAAATCTCCTCTTTTTGTAAGTTGCAGGTGTTTTCTTTGTTTTGTAAGTTAAGTAACTGCACTGAACCCGCGTTCAGCCATATATGAAGATGGGAAAGGTATGAAATATAGTTTAATTGCTTCCCGCAGCTTTGGATACTTTTCAGGAATTTCTTTTTGCAACCAAAGTTCCTGGTATGATGGCTTGAATAGAGGCTTCAATTCGAAATCATTTTTTAAACCAATTAATTCTTCTTGCATTGCAAGATTAGTTCCATTTGTATAAGCATCTGTAAATGGGTTTATCAGCTAGTCAGGTATTTGCATATCTATGAGATCTTGATATCTACAGCTCATGACCTCGTGTAGTGTTTTCATTTAGAGTTGGAAACAGAGACAGATTCTTACGCCTAATATTATTCTTGAAGAAGGAAAACTTGTCCAAGAATGCGCATTTTTTAGATTTTGCAATTGCAAATTCAGATCGTTGAATATGGTGAAGATACCTGTTAAATAGGCAATGGCCTTCTTGCAAGCTATGAGTTCATCACTCAAATAACTACATTTATTCTCTCGGAAAAATGGAATTATGTTGTTGAAAAGTGAATAAAATCGCTTTAAATAGTTTCCTTTCGATAACCGCCTCACTTCGGTATGTAAAAGGAGGGGATCAAATTCTTCATCATTGTTATCACAGACCTGTCGAAATATTCGGGAATTAAGGGGATGGCATTTTATTTTATCTACTGATGTAATAACAACGTTAAGAGATTTATTGAGCCGATCACTCAAGTTCCTGGCAACCAGATGTTGCATTGTAAAAACACAAGGCACAACTTTCTTAAAAAATGCAAGAAAACCTTTATATCGTCCTGTTAATGCTGGAGCTCCGTCAGTCACGCAAGCAATAATATTGATCATCAGGATATCTTTTTTTCTGAAAAACTGTTCAACTACAGTTAAAATTGATTCACCTTTAGTGTTTGTTTCAAGTTCCTTTGAAAAGAGCAGCTCTTGATCAATTTTGTTATCTTTAATAAAGAGAACAAATCCTAAAAGTAGTGCTTCATTGCCTGGCAGTGTAGACTCATCCAATTGTAAACCAAATTGCTGAACCTAAAGTGTGTCACATAGGATTTCTTCATTGTCTTCGGCCATTTCGTCAACTCTTCTTTGAACAGTATTATTACTCAGTGGAATCGCATCGCTTTGGCAATTGTGCTTGGTGAAAGATGATCTACTACTGTACGCAAGACTTCCTCTATAGCAGGCAAAATTAGTTCTCCAATTGTATGAAGCTTCCCAGACCTGAAAATCATTTTGGAGATATTATATGAACAAACAAGTCCATGGTCACCTTTTGGGGATTGTTTTGTTATAAAGGATCCAATGGTTTTTCCGTTGTTAAATATGTCCCATAAAGTTTTAAAATATGAAGAATTCTCTTTTTCTTTATCGGGATGAATCTTCTTTAAGTGATCAGAAAGTCGGGATGGTTTCATGGCCTTGTTAGGGAAGACTTTCTCACGGAGAAGGCACATTGGCAGTTCGTTGTTATTAGGAGAACTAATAAATCAAAATCAAATATTCAACACTATATTGTCTGCACTTTCGTTTTGAGAATTTTTCAGACATAATTATGGGTAGTTAAACACGGTCACTATAATTCGAATTTCACCACCAATAATAATTACAGGGAACACACTAACCCCACAACTGAAATAATCGGGCACAGCAAACATAAAACTGAAAAAAGGGAAAACGGAAAAAAATATGTTAGCAAGACGATGATTAAGTTTGTATATAGTTATAAAAGTTACACAAAAACACCATTCATACTACTTGCATTTGTCACAATATGGGTAAATGTTATGATAAAGATTATAACATCAAAGCTTATGTGAAAACTATTGCTAAAAAGCACTAAATAATTAATATCACGCAAAGGTACCTCACTTACCAACACAGAATTTACGCGGAAACTAACAGCAATCCAAAACAGACGTGGACCCAAGAGAGTGTGGCTGTTACGTACATGTTTCATACAAGTACAAAACGGATCAAGTTTAAAGCAACAATTAAAGTGGAAGCTTTGTGTACTTATTTTATACAAGTATAAAATACGAGTATGAAGAAGTTATTGCAAACTATAAGTCAGCTATCAGAGGTTTATTAAAAGGTCATCAAACAAACCTTTTCAGTAACAGTTTGCATCAAACACGTCACCGCAAACCAAATGCCGTGTGAAGAAGTATCAATAACTAGTCGTGCAATAATGTTAATACAATACGCTTACAATATTAAGCCATGCAAATAATGCATAAAATTTTAAATCTATATAACAGTAAAATTTATAATTGCACTTACATAAGTATCGACATTAATTTTTTCATGGCCACAGAGTTAAAAAGTAATCAATTTTCACGAATTATGACTACGAGATTGCAAATTTGGCAACCCTGTGGCGTAACACTAACTGAACGAGAAAACAAGCATACTAACACACATCACTGGCATCCAGTAAAATTGTCTGTAGAATTATCTAAAATTTCTGCAATTCTTCAGATATTTTGCTTTCAGTATTTCTACAGGTCCAACAAATTATTATGCTATAATAATTGATTAACATTTAAACTTGTTCTGGTTAACATTGAATAAATGCCGAACGCCCCCAGTGTGCATTTAACGTCCCCTAAGTGAAACAACATCTTATAGAGCCCCCTTGTACCTCAACACCACCCACAAGGTGGCGTTAGCGCCCACGTTGGGAATCACTGGACTAAGTAAATCCTTAGACAAGAAGATTCTTCCTATACTGACAGATTCCACAATCTAGACCTGTTCTTCACCAAGGGTCGGCTTTAAGGCACGACTTAATATACTGCTACCAGATCTTCTATAGCCTATATGCAATCCGTCCCCAGAACCTCTTCATCCTCGCACACAACCGCAACTTCAGAGGTCACCTTTACAAGGTGCAAATTCAATATGCTTGCCTGGAAGCTCACCGAAGATTCTTCTCACATCGCATCACCCCCCTCTGCAACTCTCTTCACTCACGTCATTAAGGCACCAACCCTATAAGCATTTAAAAGTCAGCTTCATCCTGCCATTCTAGAAAATCTATATGAATATGTAGAATAGAGACCGTCAACCATCCCATATATCAGGCTACACACCTAATCTATGCAACTTTAAATGCAAATTGATCTCTTCCCAGTAACCCCTAAAGGAAAGATACAGTAAACCAGACCCAATAGATCTCCTTGAGTAATATCCTTAGCAGATTGGACTGGCGTATCTGACTAATTCCTTTGGGTTTCCCATTCCACAACCTAGTTAGTGGTTGGACTCTGGATTGCAATGCACTAGCAGGTTCAGGTTGGGGGTCGAGAAGCAATGCCTTTGCAACGGTGCTTCTCTTTATCCTTTTATATTGCTGTGCTTTTAGTTCCTCTTTTTCTCCAGCACTTGTATAAAATGTCTTTTGTTATATCTCTCTTTTCTTCCTCAAAAAGTAGTTGTCCTAACAGGTGTTCTTCGCTTTCAATATATGGCTGTTGGAATATTGGTTCTTTTGCTCTAAATTCATTTAAGGCAGGACACCACAGAATGAAATGCTTCAAATCGTCTAATTCACTATCATACATTAAGCACTTTGTATCTCCATTTTTGTGGCTGTTTGCGTCACTCAATGGTAGGTTGTTTATTCTTGCCCGATAGAAAATATTCGATACTGGTCTATTATCATACAACTTTTCTTCTCCTTTAATTTCAGTTTTCCATTTTACAGTAGATTCTTAAACTTGATTTCTCACTTAATTCTTTTCTCCAGTTGTTACCGTCCCATATCTCTAATTCCTTTTTAATTTCTTGTTTTGTTAGAGTTTTCAGTTCACCATATTTTAGATTAACTTTTTCCATAAATTCCTTTGTTGCCACCGGCCAGTAGTCTTTTTTCATATCTCGTCTTTTATCCATTATCCATTTCATGAGGTCATTTCTATGATTTTCTTCTACATATTTCAAGTAAATAATTTAATTTGCCCTGTTTCGTACTTCCAGAGAACTTGATCCAATTTCTTCTCTAAGGGTTGTTATTTGGGTGTATTTTGGTGTTATTATAATCTGCCTCTAAACCCAATTTTCAATCCTTTGTAGAGTTTCTGTTTCAGTCTTGGTGTATCACACAATTCCAGAAGCATATGCAGGGATATTTTTTGTACATATCTGACATTGGAAGTTAAATAAAATAAAGAATATTTTTTTAGCATAATGAAACTTTCAGAAGTTGTTAGTAATAGTTTTAAGTTCATTGCCCTAAAAGGCTAATTGATTAATTTATTATTTTAAAAGGTATGCTAGTTTTAGTAAATCGGTAATTTTTTGCTAGAAACGGAAAGCATAAAATGTTTTGTTAAAAAAAGTGGCTTTTGGAATGCTCGATTTCTAGCAAAACTTCGCGAAAATTCTGAAGTAACAAATTTACTAGCATCATAGTAATTCGTAGACTATAAATGGAGAAAATCTTTCTAGCAAAAATCATTATTAAGAAATTTTTTAAACTGAAAACATGGAAGCTCCTAGAAATGATTGGATGAAAAAAGAATTTTTGAAACATTCTTCAGATGCAAGTGTTCAGTAGTTTCAACACAACGACGAATGAGACGTGAAGGAGCTCAAGACGTACTATGACGACGAGGCTATACAGGCAAAAAAGGCGTAGAACAACATAAATTGAATAGTTGCGTCAAAATATCGAACGGTCGCTGCAGAAATCATTGAAAAGAAGATCAGAACAAGATGGG
This sequence comes from Ceratothoa steindachneri, assembly GCA_963969495.1. Lineage (NCBI taxonomy): Eukaryota > Metazoa > Arthropoda > Malacostraca > Isopoda > Cymothoidae > Ceratothoa > Ceratothoa steindachneri. The sequence continues at coordinate 4,974,685 of OZ018338.1, read as the reverse complement.
TCGTCAAAAAGTGCAACATACGATGTAATGAAAAAACCCTGAAACTTAAGCCATACAAGATTAAGTTGTGCAAAAATTAGAAGACAACGATTTCGTGAAAAGAAAATCGTATGCAGAAGAATTTAGAAGAAAATTTGGGAAAGTTGATGTACCGCCCGTGATAATGTCTGACGAAGCGCACTTTCATCTCAGCGGATACAATAATAAGCAGAACAACATAATATGGTCGGATCACAACCCAGAAGCTATGCACCAGAAAGAGTTGCATCCTGCCCCCAAAAATGTGTGGTGTGCGATAACACCTTAGAAGATCATTGGGACGTATTTTTATGAGAATGAAAATGGAAATTCAGCCACTGTAAATGGCACAAAATACAGCCACATGCTTGAAGAATATTTTTTACCAAACTTTTAAAGATACATCGAATAATACAATGCAGTTGTTAAGACGAAACTTCAGAGAAATTTTTTTTCTCGAAAGAGTGAATTTAAGTGGCCTCCAAGATCCCCCGATCTAACACCTTTGGATTTTTGGGATGGGGATATTTAAAAGGTGGTGTTTACTGTAATAATCCTAGAAGTATCCAACAACTAAAAATAATATCGCTGAAGAAATTAATAACATAGATGAAGAACTTTTGACAAAAGTGATGAGAGCAACTTCGTCACGAGTAAATGAATGTTATGAGAAGAATAGTGAGCATTTGAAAAGAAGAATTTTCAAATAAATTAAGTTATTATGTTAATTATGCAAACTGATTATTAGTCTTAGTTCTTTGTTAATTTTAAGCAAATAAAATTAGTTAAAATAAAATTGTATTTAATAGTCGATAAATATCTGAAAGCTCAACGAAACTTTGAAAAAAAATCAATGCTTCACTTGAAGTAGGATAACTTCTACAATAATAAATAAATCAATTAGTCATTTTAGAACCAAAGACTAACAATTATCATCAATATTCTTTGAAAGTTTCATTATGATCCCCAAATTATTCTTAATTTTATTAAACTTTAAATGTAGGACATGTAAAAAAAAAAATCCCTGTAGTAGAGATTGAAGACAAGCCTTTTTCCGGTAGGTCTTCCCAATAAGTATCTTGTTGCAACTTTGGCTTATTACTGAGTATGCAGTGTTTGCAAACCTTCTTGCTTTTTAGATCAATCTCTGTTTATGTAGCTTGCAACATTTTTCCATATTTGTGATTTTTACTCTAAATATTTAATTTCAAAAGTCACTTTTATATTACTAACCGAGTGTCGTAGAATTAGGCAGTTATCGCCTAATTCTCGATTCCTTCGTTTGTTCGGGGAAGGACTACGACAGGCCAAAATAATAATTAGAATTGAATGACGTTGAGTTCGCGGGTTTTAGTTATTTGAATCTGGGATTGGTCTTATTTAATTAGGCTTTGGTGGTTGGAGGACTTAAACAAGAATTGCAAAAATAATTTTTAATTACACAACAAAACATATAATACAAATAATTACACTTTCTAGTTATCAATTAATTCAGCAATGGGAAAATTATCAATAATTACCAATAATTACTCATGCCGCAAGAGCTCAATACCATGAGTACTAACGTGATAGGGTTTAGGAAGAAACTACGAATGGAATCCTAGCCTTAGGGGCACAATAATTCACTTTAGTTATCCGAGATGACTCAGGAGGAGAGTACGTGACGAGTCTTAGTCGGAGTGCGTCGCACTGCCTCGACGAGGAAAGGAAAGGTGTAAATATCTTAGTTTTTTTTTTGTGTGTGTGGGGAGGGGGGTACCACAAGTAGACGCTTGGGGAAAATTCTCCTGTAGATGCTCAAAAGGGAAAGATTCTCCTGTAGACAATCAAAAGGGGAAGATTCTCCTGTAGACGTTCAAGGGGGAAAAATTCCTGTGGGGCTGAGACTGTGCGCTTCTTCTGGATGGGTCCACTGCCTCGACGAGGAAAGGAAAGGTGTAAATATCTTAGTTTTTTTTTTGTGTGTGTGGGGAGGGGGGTACCACAAGTAGACGCTTGGGGAAAATTCTCCTGTAGATGCTCAAAAGGGAAAGATTCTCCTGTAGACAATCAAAAGGGGAAGATTCTCCTGTAGACGTTCAAGGGGGAAAAATTCCTGTGGGGCTGAGACTGTGCGCTTCTTCTGGATGGGTCCTTTGATCGTGACGCCGTCGTTCCAAATAAGGTCCTACTCGTAGCTGCGGGCCGGTATGACACCGTGTTCTATTACTCTAGGATATGCGCCGACAGTGGATGATTCCACAGACGTCTTAAAAGAGGCTGCCGAATACCTTCCGGCCTTGGGTAACTCGGGAGCAACGTAGAGACAGTTGACCACCACGACCTGGAGTCTTCTCCAAAAGGGGGTGGGGGTACGTCTTCGGGACTCTTCCTTGGGCGGATTCTTACGGAAGACTTCCTCGATTAATTGTGTGACGGGGAATATATAGGCGTTTGCCGAAACTCTTATATTTGCTAACGCCTTGGCGTTTATAGCTCGGCGGCGGGGTTTTGATGATACAACTGAACCGAAGAAATTCTCGGCTAATCTTGCCGGAAGTTTTCTGACGGCGTAGGGCATTGCTCTAACCGATAACTCTCGTTTCACACCACTCCTTTAAATAAAATCTTACTCAATCTCTCTTTTTTCGACACCGAGTCTGGTCTGTATTTGTTATTGTAGATTAAAATCCTGCTTTTTTCTTTGTTAATCTTTAGTCCACTAGTGTAGCCCTGTTCAACCAGGACCCTTATTAGCTTTTGTGCATCTTTTAATGATGTAGTCAGTATAAATCCATCGTCTGCAAAGAATATTGCACTTAATTTCAAGATATCCTCTTCAAAACCTATTCCTTCTTCTTCTATTTTTTATATTATTTCGTATGTGACCAGTTTGAAGAGAGTTGTTGATGCTGTGCAGCCCTATCTTATACCACTGCTACCCTTCCTCTTTATCTCCTGATCTCCATTTATTACTTTATTCACTTTTCAACGGCATAATTCCATTTTTCCGAGAGAATAAATGTAGTTATTTAAGAAATTGCCTATTTAACAGGTATCTTCAGCATATTCAACGAGCTGAATTTGCAATTGCAAGGCTGTGATGTAACTCTTATCAAAGCAAAATCGAAAATTTGCGCATTCTTGGACAAGTTTTCCTTCTTCAGGAATAATATTGGTCGTAAGAATCTGTCTCTGTTTCCAAATCTAAATGAACTGGAATATGATAAGTCTTGATTTATTGCGTACATTTGAAAACACTACACGAGGTCATGAGCTGTAGATATTAAGATCTCATAGATATGCAAATACCTGACTAGCTGATAAACCCATTTACAGATGCTTATACAAATGAAACTAATCTTGCAATGCAAGAAGAATTAATTGATTTAAAAAATGACTTCGAATTAAATCCTCTATTCAAGCCATCATACCAGGAACTTTGGTTACAAACAGAAATTCCTGAAAAGTATCCAAAGCTGTGGGAAGCAATTAAACTATATTTCATACCTTTCCCATCTTCATATATGGCTGAACGCGGGTTAGTGCAGTTACTCGACTTACAAAACAAAGAAACCACCCGCAACTTACAAAAAGAGGAGATTTAAGGTTACTTCTTAGTGGGGTGGAACCTAGGGTGCCAAGAGTTAACCGAAAAGCACCAAAGTCAACCATCTCATTAAAACATATTGAGGTAAGTTTTCAATGACATTCTTCTAATTTTTATATTTAAAATAATATGTCTTAAAGCTTAAAATCGCTGAAATTCCGTTGGCAGAGAGGGCGATATCAAAAGATTTAGTGTCCAAGGGGGCCTTAATTAAAAAAAGGTTGGGAAAAACTGATCTAGAGAGTAGTAGCTCTCATTGTAGTTAAGAAGGAGTTGGTCAGTGACAGATCTAGAGGTGTGGAAGCCATTCTGATTGTTGTCCAGAATATTCTGGTCTTCTAGGAAACTATACAGTGTCCTAGTGATGACGCGTCCCATTGTTTTGCAAGGGATTGGGTTTAAGCTAATGGGTTGGTGGTTTATTGGGTCAGTTCTTGAATTATTCTTGAAGATCGCGATAACATGTGAAACTTTCCAGGCTATGGGAAGGGAACCAGCAGACATGGACTTATTGAAGAGGATGGAGTAGGGAATGGCTAGAACTGGGGCATATTCCTTAAGCAGACGGGGATGGCTTCAGTTCCCTGAGCTGGCGCTCAACAGACTGGGTGGAGAACTCGATGGTAAAGATAGAAGATGGGCAATGTTGGTGGGGGTACGGTTTGTCCAGAGGCTCATTGGAATAGACAGAGAAGAGGACTTCACAGAAAGTATTGGCCATGGTGGGGGGGATCATCCGTCAGGTTGTTGCTTATGCAGTGTTTAGCCCTCTAGATGTGAAGGGTAGAAGAAAATTGTAGAGAGGAGTAGAAAGAAGTAGTAGGGCTGCAATTGAATGCTAGGTTGCATGGAGGTCATGCTAATCTCTTTCGTTTTAGTAATGTTTTTGTTCTGAAATTCGATAGTTTAAGTAAGTAATTGCCTGAATTTCAGGCTTATACTTCTTTGTTGTTTTGTGATTTGTTATATTGTTATTTTGTTTTGTTATAAGGCGTTCAAACCGTTATTGTTGTTCGTTTTTAATACTAGTAAGAGTTTTCTCCTAACTATTTTTTGTTGTTTTTACTTTAGAGGTTTTCTGAGCTTGATAAAAGTAATATTTTGCTACTTACTCTCTCTTAACATTCCACTTTATCGAGTTAAAATTTCTTCCTCTTCTTGGTTGTATATGTGGGGAAGAGGTGATGTGCCCCCCCCTCCTCTCTTTGGTTTACCAAATCCATGATTTCCTCTTCTATTTCATGAGGCTTTTTCTCAATCAGTTTCTTGGCTTTTCTCTCTATTACCTTGTTGACTAATTTCACTTTCACTTCTCTATGTAAGTCTTGTTGTCTTCTTCTGTTTATTCTTCTTGTGTTAGTGATTATTGAAACTGCCTTGTTTTGAATTCGCCCCAGTTCAGTAATTCTACTATTTGAAATGGTGTACATAGGGATCACTGGATATACCATTGCTGACTGGATGATCGATTGGTAAATTTTTTGTGTTTCTCCAGTTAAGGGATTTGAGCCTGTATAGTAGACCCAGACCCCTTCTTACTTTTTCAACTCTTTCTTTAACGTGCTTGGAGTATCTTGACCGGGTAATCTTTAAGCCTGGTACTTTGGTATCATTAGCGTAATCGTATCTTTCTCTTTCAATAAGTATGTCTCTAAGTTTCCTACTGTAGATTGGCACAATTTTAAACTTATATCTGTTTGTACTTATCTTCCATTGTTCTTTGTATACATTAATCCTTCTAATTTCCTCTACTGTTAATCTTGCCTGCATGTCGGGGTTCCTGTATGGGCAAACGACGATTTGTGTAATAGCGTCCGCGAATTGTATATTGAGGCACCCATACGTAAATGGTATTGGGATATCTGAGGTATACACTAAATATAGTGATGGACTCAAGCACCCTCCCTGCGGCAGGCCAACCTCCATCTTGAATTCTCCTAGATGGTTCCCTATCTCGATGAATGGTCGTCGTTCCATTGTGTAGTTGCAGACAAGTCTTTCCATTTTTTTGTTCATACGTAATTGTAGTATTTTGAATTACATTCCCCTAACCCAAACTGTATCAAATGCCTTTGAAACGTCCCTTCAGACGATGTTAATGCTAACATTTTCCTTTTTTGTTTGGCTATTTTTTCGGTAATGACCATGGTGGCCATTTCCGTGCTCCTTTTCTTTCTAAATCTAAATTCAGATTTGTTCAGGAGGTTGTTTTCCTCCAGGTGCTCACTTAGCCGATGGTTTATTATTTTCTCAAAATCCTTCCCGATGAAGTCAAGTAGTGAGATTAGCCTATATTTCTCTACTTGTGTTAGTGGTTTTCCTGCTTCGTGATAAAGATCATCTTTGCGACCTTTAGTTCATTCGGGAAGTAGCCGGTATTCAGGCAAGCATTTAATACAGATGTAATTCCCCGCAGTATTTGTCCGGGAGCTTCTTGGTGAGTCCTGATCTTCTTGGTGCTTCTGTTTGAATTGCGAAATTGTGGTTTTGATTTCTTGCACGGCGATTTTTGCGTCGGTATCGTCGAAGGTGTCTCTCTCTGCATCCACAGATGGGTGAGGGTGTGTTTTATCTGCTTCCTCGTTAAGTGTTTCAATGATGTTGCGTTCCTTGAATATCCGTTCTATCATGTCCTTGTCTTCTAGTTGTTTCCTTGGTTGTATTTTATTATCATTTTCCTTGCCCATGCTTTGCCTTTCATTTGGTTTACCTTCTTCCAAAATTCTCTTGCGGTTGCATCATTGTGAATTTTCTGGATTGTTTGATTCCAATGTTGATTTTGTTTTTCTAATATATCCGTATTCACTTTTCTCTTTATCCTTCTCATTTCGTTGTGTAGCTCCATCGTTGGTTCGTTCCTTCTTATTTCTTCTGAGATTTCCTTTAGTCGTCTGGGCTACTGTACCATTTCGGGTGTCCATGTGAATGTTTTGATTGTCGTGTAGCAGTTTTTTTCGGGATGGGTATTTCGTCTGTTGATCCAACGAGCTCCTTATATTTTATAATTCAGAATCTCTTCTAATGTTGCTCTTTCTAATGGTTCTGTTTTGTATGAAGTTAGTTCCCTTTTGTATCTTTCCCAGTCTGCTCTGTGGAAGGCTTTTCTTATCTTTCCTGGAATTTGTATCGGTCGTTGATTAATGGTGAGAAGAGCTGCTGTGTGGTCTTTACAAAGTATATCTTCCGTCCTCATATAATAGTTATAAGGGAGATGATTATTGCCTAGGCAGATATCCGGCTTTGTGGCTGTGGCCCCAGTCACAAATGTCTGGTATTCGGGGCGCAGTCGTTGGAAGAGACCTCTTGCAAGCAGTGCTTCTAGGTGTCTTCCTATTGCGTTTTTAGTTCTGTGTCCGCTCGCTTGGTAGTGAGCGTTGAGGTCACCCATGAATGGTACCGGGTTTCTGTTATTGAAGATATTGATGAAGTTGTTAATTGGCAAATGTTCACTCCTATGCGGTTGATATCCTGTTGCGATTATGATGTTCGTTAGTTCCATTCTTACTTCAATTGCGATGTAAGATTCGTCCAGATCTTCACGAGTTCTGAAATCGATGCCTTTCTTAATTGCTATAGCAGCTCCGTCGTGTGCTTGCCCCGTGGGGTTTACGGCTAATAGTTCCATATTTCTTCATTTTCTTGGTTGATTCCGTGAGCCTATATTAAGATAATGTCTGATTCTAATCTTCTAAAAATGTTTCCGTACATCTGTCTTTTATTTCTCCATCTGTTATTATTATTATTATTATACAAATACAGAAGTTTCTAATGAAAAGGACAAGCCTACAATACCAAGGGTGGTCCCATAGGGAAACATACAGCAAGAAAAGAAAAAAAGAGAGAAAGAAAGAAAGAAACTATATTAAAAGAAAATATTTAGAAACAAAGTCATTCATTAAACAATAAATTTATTTGTTTTAGATTTAAACGAAGTAATATCAGATGCTGATACACATTCTTGTGGCAGTTCATTCCATTCCTTACAAATATTAGGAATGAAACAGCGAAGTAAATTGAGTTGTATTACATCTAACAACAGAAAACGCTTTGCTGTTCCCATTAATAATGTTATTAGAGTGACGTGTGAATCGAGCTACTGTAAAAGGCTCAGGCAGAGTAGGATGGAGTGGATGTTCATTATTTTTTTTAAATCTTTAATAAAAAAAGTAATGACCCGAACAATCTACGTTTCTGTAGGTCAATATTTAGATTGGGCAGCAGAAATTGAATATTATTGATTGCTCTATTGAGCAATCTAAGATGGCAATCCGCAGCCGACATCCAGACAGTAGAACAATATTCAAGTTTAGGCAAAATAAAGGCAAAGTAGGAAAGTAAAACTGCATTATTATTACCAAATGTTTTTTCTGCATTTTCTAAGTAGACCAGTCTTCTGAGCAATGTAGGAAGAAACTGAACGAAAATTAGTTTCAAAAGTAAGCTTGGTGTCTAAAACAACACCAAGAAACTTAATATTATCAGAAGAATCCAGACAAATATTATCGATCAATAAAGGCGGATGATTTGGATTTGAAGTTCTACTGCGACTAAAAATAATTGAGTGTGATTTTCCAGCATTCAAAACCATGCCCCAACGAGTACACCAACTAGAGATTTTTACCAATCTCTATTTATAGAATTTGCCACCTCAACTCGATATCTTGGTGATGAAAGAAATGAGTACAATGATGCATCGTCAGCATAGGCCATCATGTTATTCTCTAAGTTCTGCCACATATCAGCAGTATATAAAGTAAATAAAATAGATCCAAGGACACTACCTTGCGGAACACCAGAGACCACATCAACCAAAGAACTACATTTCAACAACCACACATTGCTTGCGATTGGATAAAAATTCATTTAAAATAGAATAAAACTGTTGATGTTTATCTGTAATATGTTTAAGTCCGTCTTGTCAATCGTGAATGGGTGATTCTTAAAGCGTTGCCAGTCCATTTGATCGTTTAATCCGTCCATATAAATAAGTGGTTCTTATTTCCGTATCTTTGAGTGTTTCCTGGTCCCTTTGGTTTGCGTGTTTTTTTTCTTATGGTGGTGGAAACCAGGCTAGATGAGGTTATTCACGTAGGTAGCTCGAACTCCTCCCCGACTTGTATTTCTTCCTTCGTTGGGTTTTTCTCTTAGGTTCCTCTTCTGCTGATTCGGAACTTTCTTCTTCGCTGTTGCCCACCTCTTCAGATTCCGTCGCGTCTCTTCTTACTGAGCGTTCGCTTTAGCGTCCTTCTCTGTCGCCTGCATATTTATTATTGCTGATAAATTTACTTCATGGGGAACGATTATCGGTTCCGATCCGTTAGCTTTCAATAACGCGTTTAATGTCTTCTCATATGTTCCAGGCTGGAGTGCGTTCTGTACATGTGCGTGGATCACTCATGTATATTTTTTCCCAAACATGCCTCCTGAGATGTTGGGTAGTGTGGCCATTGTTTTTCCTTGCGTCTTGGCTGCTGGTGCATGAGAGGTGCTGTATTCCATGAGAATGAACTGAATAAAGTTCAAAAGTACTTGGAATCCACTTTTTCATTTTTCCTGAGGGATTTTTCGCAATTACTGCTCTACTCACGCGCTACTTTGTGAGTTTCTCAGGATCTTTTCTCTTATTATGCTACAATTTCGTCTCCTCAGCCAGATGGCTGAACAGCCAGTTACTCGAGTGAGTAGCTCCTCAGATATTTTTTCTTGAATGGCCGATTACTCGAGTGAGTAGCCTGTGACATCTGTAGTTTAACAATATCCTTTGGTTTGTTGAGTAGCTCCTCAGATAGATGGCTGAATGGCCGGTTACTCGAGTGAGTAACTTGTGGTATTTTAAAGATCCAGAAACAAGTGTCCACACAAACCAAATAGAGTCGCTTTGAGCCAAGGCGAAAATGAGGAATAGAAAAGAATAGGAACCGCTCATTCTCTGATAGACTCCTTCCTATATGTGCGAATTTTATGGAGGCAACGAAATCAAGGAAAAAACTTAATTGCTCAAATTTACAAGGACTTTCCAAGGTTTTATTCATTAAATAATGCTTAGCTTTTACATTTTATTTCTTCCTTAACTTTTATTTTTTTGCTTTCCTCCTATTCAAACCAACAAAACAACCAAATAAATATAAAGAAATAATCCTATACCTCGATTCCCGCGCAAGAGAAAGGCATCTCAGACATCTATCTGAGGAGCTGATCACTCGAGTAACAGGCCGTTCAGCCATAAGGCTGAGAAAACGAAATTGAGCCATAATAAGAGAAAAGATTCGTTTCTCATATATATATATATATATATATATATATATATATATATATATATATGATGATGATGAAATAAATCGAACTTCATCGCAGGAAAGAGAAAACGGAATAATTTTTCTTCTAGCCGAGTGGTCTAAAGGGCGGTTTAATTGAGATCAAAGTGGTTGCTCGCTGTCTCAAAGTGCACAGTTCGAATCCCACCCCAGCTCGGATTTTTTCGCAGTAAGAAATAACTATTTCCTAAGAAAAATTATTCCGTTTTCTCTTTCCTGCGGTGAAGTTAGATTTATATATATATATATATATATATATATATATATATATATATATATATATATATATATATATCTGGTGTTTTAGAATTCCCTAGGTTCCTTCAGGTTAAATAAGCATAATTTACTCTATGGAGGGGTATCCAAAAATGTTTAGTTTAAAGTTACTAAGACTTATAAATGAGAGCGTCTCGTAGAGTAAATGAAACATTAAATTCAGAATAAGTTTACTTCGTAGGAATACACAGTATGAAGTTAGGTTAGTAGTCACAATAGGTGTTCGAAATTCCGCCCATCTTCTGCGATGCATACGTGGAGGCACCGGCGGAATGATTGCTGAACTCGTGCGAAGACACCAAGAGTTTCAGTAATCCTTGCACAGGTATCAATAATCCTGCCGATAAGTTCTTCTTCGGAAGGAACTGGTGTTTCGTACACTAAACTCTTTAGGTGTCCACAAAGGTAGAAGTCTATGGGTGTCATGTCAGGAGACCTGGGTGGCCAAGAGATTGGTCCGCCACGACCAATCCAGCGGTTTAATTACCGATCATCCAATAACTTCCTCCTAACAGCACCCGTGAAGTGTGCTGGTGCACCATTTTGTTGGAACCACATTCCTCTGCGAATCGCCAGGGGAAAATCTTCTAGCAACCCGGGTAATACTTCATCAAGAAACACCCAATAATTGCGTCCAGTGAGTCTTTCTGGCAGGATGTAGGGGCCGATGAGATAGTTGCCAATAATGCCCGCCCACACATTTACGGAGAATCTATCTTGGTGACTGCTTCCCCGTGTACCATCTGGATTGATGTGGGACCACAAATGCAGATTATGCGGGTTGAATATTCCCTCTCGCGTGAATGTTGCTTCATCCGTGAAAAGAACTTTTAATGCAAAATCGGGTTCTTGTCCTTGTTGTAAAAACCACGTAGCAAATTGAACACGCCACAGATAATCGTCAGCATTTAAGCTCTGAACACGCTGAATGTGAAATGGACGTTGAAGGTTGTCGTGCAGGACGCGCCACACCGTACTTTGACATGCAGTCTCCTCTGTATGGCTGCAAATGTTTGATGCACAGACATATTTCAGTTGGGATATCTTTCACTGTACATCCTCGCAGCCCTCCTACAATTGCCGTTTGCTATACCGTAAATTAAGTGCATATCTGCAAGTTCACTATTCGGTAGTTGGTTCATTGTCGTTCACTGCTCAGTGTAAACTACCGCTATCGAGGTTATTAGCCTGCCAACCGAGAATTTAGATGCAAAGGTGAATAGTTTTATTAAATTGTACTTTAACAATTCAAGTCTTCGTAACTTTTAAACTAAACATTTTTTCATAACCCTCCATAGAGTAAATTATGCTTATTCAACCAGAAGAAACCTTAGGTTAAAGTTTGTTCAAAGAATTCTGTGAAACACCCTGAATATATATATATATATATATATATATATATATATATATATATATATATATATATATATATATATATATATATATATATATATATATATATCGTGGTATAGGAAAGACGGAGTGGATGGTGTTCGTACGTATAGGCTGGTTACGTACGTCAAAACTCCGTGATTAAGTTTTCTCTCTAAGAGAGCTATATTTATTATGGTTATGATTATTATTATTATGTTAATCATTGTGGGTTGCTAGTGCCATGCTCAGCGTTTTGAGGATTGAATAAGAGATGTTTCTAAGAAAATTAGATCTTTAATTAAAAACATGACCAAAGATTAAAATTTAACACACAAACTACCAAGAAATGAATTAAACAAATTTAAGTGAGGCTTACTAAATTACACACTAGAATTTACAGTAATGGTTAACCCACAGCTCACTTTAATATTAAATGCAAACTGACCTTCAACGAAACAGATATCGGAGTTTAAATACCTTTCGAGATTCCACGAGAATCGGGTTTGAGCTTAGCATCAATTTTTATGTTGCCTCAAGAATGTTGTTTCTGGACCGGCGAGAGACCAGGGCGTCCAGATGGTCAGAAGAATGCTTTAAAGCCGCAGAGGACCTCAGAGCGTGTAGCAAATGAGGTGACGCACGCCTTCTGGAGGAAATGATTTCACCACGGAACAAGGAAAGTATGTTTCTTCTAATCTCCGGGTTACTTTGGGGAATAATTCGCACTGGCAAGCGATGAGCAAACGAGTGAATCCTTTTTACGAAGGGGAGTGCTCGAGGGAGTTCACTTTGGGGTATTCCTCAAGAGCGAGGACTATCACTGTGTTTTGGGATACACCAGAATAGGGGGTTTCTCTGACGAGAGTTAGTTGAACTCGCTTCTCAATCCAAGTTAACTAAAACTTCGGTGTGATCACCAGGAACTGACTCGAGGGTGAGCTTCTTCTAAGTTCCTCTCGTTGGTTTCCGGGGCTCTTTGCCGGTCTTCGCTGTCTAGATGACTCACGTAATCTACCTCGTTTTTCCAAAGTTATTGGCATATATACTTCGCCACCACACTGGGGGTAGCGGCAGGAGAAGGGGTGGATATGGACGGCTGCATTCAGTCTCCTCCTCTAACGGTTTTTCTCAGGGCGTCTTTCAGCTAGCCCTACGGGGAAGCTTCTAGCTTTAGGACGACACTCCTCTATTTCGCATATGCGGTGAAATTGAATATCAAATCTTAGGGGAAATTCTGCTGTTTTAACCCATGTTAGGCTCACCGCGGTCCGATCTGCGAGGATTAATGCATTCTGTGGTCTTGGGAGGCCTTTCAAGTTCTCCTCGAGACGAGGGGAGAGAGGGGGGAGGGAGATTAAGTGGTCAAGCTACGCCGCCAAACAATCCCAGTGGCTCAGTTGTGAGGGTGGGGTAACGATTCCCCTACAATATATATATATATATATATATATATATATATATATATATATATATATATATATATATATATATATATATGAAAAGAAACTCACAACTTGCACGTGAGTAAAAATCATGATAAATAACACCCACAAGGAAAATGGAAAAACAATTCCGAGCGCTTTCGTCTTTATTCTAAAAGACCTCTTCATGGAATAACATAGTTCAGGACAGATAATGTCTTAAAGAGTAAGGAGTGGGGGTTTAAAACGGCTACCTTCATCAAAACTCTAATTAGGGGGTACAAATTATTTAAACACTGTAATTTGTGATTTAATATAATTAAATATGATAGGATCTAGGCTAAACAATCCAGAACAAATAGTTCTCACATCGTTAATAATCTCGATCTCATTAGGAAACTTAATGATCTTCCTTACCCTTATAATTTTAGCTTGGTTAGTTTCGATGTATGTCCCCTCTTTACAAAAGTTCCCGTAACCAATCTCCTGAATTTCCTCAAAGAGTACCTTGTTAATGTTGTTCTTCCTATACTGGCTTCCATTATTATTAAACTTATTTCGCTCTCTATTAACAACTTCAAATTCACCTTTGACGGGAAATATTACCGTCAAATCTTTGAAATGGCTACGGGCAATTGTTTGTCCCCGGTATTGGCCAATCTATATATGGAGTTTTTTGAATCCAAAAGGCTTCCCCAGACCAACATAACCCCTATTTTATGGATGCGTTATGTTGATGACATTCTTTGTCTGTGTCCTAATGATCTTAATATCAATACTTTTCTTGAAAAAATCAACACTTTAGTCCCCTCAATTAAATTTACTTTAGAAAATGAAAAAGATAACACCATCCCTTTCTTAGATATTTTGATCCACCGAACAGACCAAGGTTTCAAATATGGAATTTATAGAAAACCTACAGCCATTGACTCATTCATCCATTTCTATTCCGATCATCATATTAGTATCAAAAAAAGTGTTTTCTCTTCCATGTTTCTCCGTGCCCTGAGAATTGTTTCACAGGAATATTTGAAAAAAGAAGTTGATAAGATATATAATATAGGTTTAAATTTGTGTTACCCTTTCTACGTATTTAAAATTTGTTATAATTTTGCTAAGCGTTCATTTTATCAAACTAATCGTAACATCCCTAAATTTCATGCCAAAAATGTATTAGTTTTACCTTTAAACCAAATTTTCATTAAATTACCTCGTTTAATAAAACCTTTGAACATAAATGTTACTTTTAAATATGAAAACACTATCAATCGCCTTCTCGTAAAAAGTTCTCCCCTTAAAACAGGCATTATAAAATTCTATTGGTTGCAATAATTGTGAAAAATGTTATTATGGACAGACAGGTAAAGAATTGAATGTTTGAGTTGAACAGCACCAAACTAATGTTCGTAGTTTTTGTCAACAATCTGCATTATTTTTACATATCTATAGTCAGGATCATACTATTAATTGGAAATATTTTGGAGTGTATCTCTATAAATACTTTCCCAAATTTTAATATTAGCCCTGGATTGTTTAGCCGAGATCTTATCATATATAATTATATTAAATCACAAATTAAAGTGTTTAAGGAATTTTTACCCCTAGTTAGGGTTTTGATGCAAATAGCTGTATTAACCCCCCACTCTTTACTATTTAAGACATTGTCTGTCCTGACCTATGTTATTCCATATATATTTATATCTATCTATCTATATATATATATATATATATATATATATATATATATATATATATATATATATATATAAATAAAGTCAACAGCCACGAAGGAAAATGAAACAACGGAGATCAGCGAGGCCTTTCGACTAATCATTCTTTACAAAGCAGACTGAAGCAATAACTAATAACTTAACTTATGTTTATTTTTATTCAGGCCTCAACCTTAAAATCAAAAAATCTATTTGTTCCTCCATGCTTTTACGTGCTTCAAACATTGTCAATCTCCAGTATTTGGATTACAAAATTGAATACATAATAAAAATTGGTACAGATTTATGTTATCCTTCACATATACTTGATATTTGCTATAATAAAGCTCACAAAAAGTTTTATAATGAAAGTACCAGTGAGAAAGAAACCCCTAAGAACATCCTCTGTTTGCCTTATTTTAGTGGTTTGAAACCATAAAGACATTGTTGAAATCTCTTAATGTAAACCTTGTTTTTTTCCTATAATAATACATTAAAGGAATGTTAATAAAAATAGCCCTAATGTAAGAAACAACATAATATATAAAATTCCATGTTTGGATTCTCCCTCTTTTTTATATCGGCCAATTTACCAATAATTTGGAAGTACGTATCAAACAGCATAAGTATTCTGTAAATACTGAGCAAACATCAAATGCAATATTTATTCATTTGAGTGGAAACTCTCATCGAATGAATTGGACCGAGAGTTCTGTGATCGCCACATTGAAAGATTTCTTTTCACGAAAGCTTTTAAAATCGGCGATTATACAGCTTATTTCTAATTGTAATTTTAACCTCAGCCCCCGCATGTATTTTTTGGACCCTCGTATTACAAAAATGTTCAAGAATGACCTTAAAGATAAAATCACTGCCCTAATTAATAATTAGCTTTTCTAGTTATTCTTATAGTTAATATATTTTCTGTTTTATTCATGATTCTGTTCACCTCTTAGAAATTGTTTTTGTTTCCGCAGGATTATTTCTCCCTATATTCTTCATTTGTCATATATGTGCGTTTATACTTTTCTAGTTATTCCTATTTTTAATATATTTTCGGTTTTATTCTTGATAATTTTCATCTCTTATAAATTGATTTTGCTTCTCAAATGGAAGAATTATGGAATTGTAATCTTAATTTAGTTTGGACGGTTTGAGTGCCCCTCCTCCTTTTTGTAAACCCCTTTTTTCAATATTGGGTCACCTTCTGTTTCGGCAGGCATAATTATTTAATAGGGTTTGTTTCCAGGTACCTGTCAATGCCCCTATAATCCTAATGTCCACATCTGTCATATAAGTGTGTGCATTTTATTTGTTAAAATTTCTTCTTATGTTTCTCTCTGCTTCAGTCTGCTTTGTAAAGGACCATGAAAGGCCTCGCAGATCTCCCGTGTTTCATTTTCCTTCGTGGCTGTTGACTTTATTTATATATTCATCGCGTTCCATATTTTCGCTGCCTCAGTGTGTCTGGTTCGAATCGCTTTCCTGCACGGATTTTTTCGAAAAAAGGTAATAAAAATATTACTGCAAGGAAAAATTATTCCGTTTTCTCTTTCAATGTGGTTTAATGGATTCATATATATATATATATATATATATATATATATATATATATATATATATATATATATATATATATATATATATATATATAAACTGGTGTCAGGTATAGAAAGGTCTTTAATGGGTTTTTAAAATGTCCTTTAAAGGTTTTATTTTCTTTTTTTCTTAATAGCTTTTGCTATTAAGAAGGTACTGATAAATAATCTTTTACATTTTAATCTCCCACTTGACACCCACAAACCATTTTCTTTGTGTACCCATTTTATATTTACCATTTATGGTTATTATTGGTAATTTTTCGAGACTGTGCATCTCATTTATTCCCCAGAGGAATTTTATCCTTTCAGACTGTGAAAGGCTCGGTAAGAATTTGTGATAGAACGGTCTGAGGCCGCTTAAATTCAGCCGCTATCACATGGTTAGAAACATTGCTACCCACGTGCATCTCAGAGAGCAAGCAGGGCACGTTATCGCCACCTGAGTCAATATTTAACCAAGGAGGTCATTCCCCCCCCCCATTTCGCCTCCATTCGTCGATCTCGCCAGATTGAGTTAGGCTTACGGGCAGATAAGGTATTTTCCCAGGCGTGACTGGATCATTCCCCCGAGCCTCTCACTCAATTGTCCCCTACACCAAGGAGATGGCTCCGGGTACTTATACAAGAGCCTTTCCCAATAAGATCAGATCAAATCCAGATTATCTTCGCGAGGCATCACGCTGATCCGTTCTCACCTTGTGCACCTCGAGATCCACCATTATTGTCCAAAAGAGGACAATATCCCTTAAGTGCCAAGGTTCGTGCCTTCGAGACGCCAAGTCCACAAGGCCCCCCTGTTGTTCAGAAAGAGAACAACGTTAGAACAGCGATTGTTATTTGATCCCATTGACAAGAGACGGTTCTCACCCCCCCTGTTGTTCAGAAGAGAACAACGTTAGAACAGCCATTGTTCTTCAAGCCCGTTCGTCAAGAAACGGATCTCATTCCCAATAATTGAATTCCCCCTTTTTAACGTTCTTAAAGAGGACGATTGGTTTCAACGATAACCTCCATTGTTCATCTAGAACATTCCCGATTTGCTATCACAAAGATCGCTTGTATCTCCGAGTCCCACTTTGCTCTCACTCTTTGAAGACAGTCCTTCCCCTTCGCTAAAGACAACCCCCAAAGAACCCTTCTGCTGGAACTCGCAAGTGGACCGAAGATTCCTTCGCATTTCCTTCCTCTGCACAACAACTTTATAATTACGTAAGCTGAGCATTACCTTTAATTATCTAACCTTTTGTCAACCCTACTTTGTGCTTTAAATAGTTTAGCGAACCATCCCATCCCTTTAATTTTTATTTGTGTAGCTTTTTAAATCCCTCCTAATCTTAATCCTCGGATTAGTCAGATTTTCCCACGACCCTTTCTATTCTCCGTTTATGTAAACATTTTTTTTGTGTTGTTGATAGTTTAATTAATAAAACTCTATTTTATTAATGATAGGCATATTATTATCCTTGAGCTCAGTTCCACTTCTTAAGCATATTGAAGATAAATAACCTCGGTCAATCAGATTACCACGCACTCGAAATATTTGAATAATTCCCTCAACGAATAGTTATATATGGTATATCGTCGAGAGTCTATTCTACGACATATATATATATATATATATATATATATATATATATATATATATATATATATATATATTTAAATTTGGTATCAAGTGTGTAAGGTTTAACGCTATATCTTTGCAAACACTGGTCTTAGTCGAGTAAAGCATAGTGTTATTCGTTATAAGAATAGAGTATAGTAGTTCCCTTTTGTTTTAACGATTGCTATCCCCTTTTTAAAACTTAAGAAGCTGGAGTAGCTCAAGGAACTGTTATAATAATTTGTTTGTGTTTTTTGTGTTATTTTATTCATTGGTTATCTAGGTCGAGAAACCAATTACGAATAGGTCAGTGCCCATATTTTAGGCAGGCTAACTCTCTAGAAGGCATAATTCTTATTGCGAGGAATTTAGTTGGTTGACTATTGCGCCCCCAAGTGCAAATATGACTCAGTTCGAAATCTTCAAAGCGCAAGGAGAATCCTTGGGACTTTCCGGAAGAGAATTGATTGAGTACGTTCAAGAGGAGCAAAGAACGGTAGGAGAAAAGTTAAGAGAAGAACGGCAAAGAGAAAGCGAAGTTCAACGAGAAGAAAAAGAAAGAGAAATCCAACGAGAAGAAAGAGAAAGAGAAATCCAACGAGAAGAAAGAGAAGAACGGAAAAGACAAGCTGAGCTTCACCATCAGATTGAAATGGCTAAAGTACAGGTCAAAATACAATCAGTCAGTTCACGTTCAGAAGCCTCGCTTAATCTCCCACTTAAGCTCCCCAATTTCAGGGA
This sequence comes from Ceratothoa steindachneri, assembly GCA_963969495.1. Taxonomy (NCBI): domain Eukaryota; kingdom Metazoa; phylum Arthropoda; class Malacostraca; order Isopoda; family Cymothoidae; genus Ceratothoa; species Ceratothoa steindachneri. The sequence goes on along the minus strand of OZ018338.1, from coordinate 4,956,039 downwards.
TGGAGAGGATTTCGGAGCATTTTTAGCCCACTTCGAAAAGATCCTCGAGATCAATAACCTGGATCTGGAAGCTGAAGGTGTAGTAAGATTACTTCCACTGTTAAATTGTAAATTGCGCGAAATTTTCATATCTATACCATCTGAATGTACAATTAACTACAACACCTTAAAAGCTGAGTTATTGGCCACTCATAATATGACTCCCGATTTCTACCGACAAGAATTTCGAGGTGGTCGTATTAAACCCGGACAGACGTTCCGTCAATTCGAATACATTCTTCAGAGGAATTTTAAATTCTGGATAGAATCCTCAAAGGTTGATCCTAACTACGAGTCCTTAACAGACTTCGTGTTGCGGGATCAATTTTTGGCGTCTCTTTTGACGGAGATCCACGCGTTCGTCAAGGATCGTCGGTGCCAGACCTTTAAAGAGTGTCCTGAAGAAGCGGATGTCTATGCCGCAAGCCTTAATTTATACCCCAAGGAGAATCGAACTTCTCACCAATCCCCCTACCAGGAAATTAGGAAGGATTCGCGCCTCTTCCCAGGAAAGCTGACGAAGTTTCAGGCCCCGTAAAACTCCAAAACTTCTTCCCCCCAAACCAACAACGGGACACTAAACCTCCCGTTAAGAATTCTCCTCCATCACTCTTCCCGAAGCGACCAATGATATGCTTCACCTGCGGTGTAGAAAACCACATGAGCTGGAATTGCCCCCAAAATTCTAGGCTTAAAAGTGGACCAGCCCACCAAGTTGACCAGATTAATTCCACCCCGGCTTCTTCGGGGGTGCAGACCCAAGCAGCAACTTCTTCCCCTCCGTCAGGCCACCAGGTAAACTTTAATTTTGTTAAAAGTTCACCGGGAACTTTGAAATTTGAGGAGAACAGCGTGAACGGCTGCCGTGTATCGACTCTCGTCAGGGACACAGGGTGCACGTGTTTCATCGTGTCCGACGAGCTCCTTCCCCCAGTGGACCCTAACCACGAAAAATTTGCAGTGGTACATGACTATCTTGGGCGGGCGAACCGATTCCCCGTCGTTAGATGTTACCTGCAGGGTCAGTATTATGATGGCTGGGCTGAAGTCATTTCAGCACCCATACAATTTTGTTCCGTACTTATAGGACAGAGCCCTCAAGTAAGTTCCGATCCTGTGTCCCAGGTCGCCCTTCCTCGAGGCCGAGCTAAGAAGGAAGCAAAAGAGCCCGTCATCATCAGAATCCCGATACCGCCCGAATTCTCGGAATCTATAATCAGGATTTTAGGTCCGAAAATCAGAAATTTAAGCCCAGTGATGAAGTACTCCTGCTCCTTCCCACAGCGAGTAATAAATTACTGAGCCAATGGAAAGGTCCGTACTCGGTTCGCAAGGTACGAGTACCGATAGATTACTTCATTGGTACCCCAGCAGGCGATAAGCTCTACCACATCAACTTATTGAAAAAGTACCACCGACGCGCCAATGGAGATACGTTCATAGCACTGGACGAAACATCGGCGCTTGAAGAGGATTACCCAGCGGAGTCCCTTAATGTCATACAGACAGTGTGCATCCAACCTGATGCCGATTACCCTCTTCCTTCCCTGCCAGGCGAGTCTTTTGATCCCTCTGTCCTGGATATCGACGCGCAGCTGACACCACATCAAAAGAGTCAGCTACAAGAACTATTATGTCAGTTCGACGACGTTATTTCAGAGAAGCCTGGATGCGCTACTAGTTTCGAGCATGATATTAAATTAACGACCTTAGAACCTGTCCGTTCAAAACCCTATCCCATTCCAATTCATTTACGCCAAGCTTTTAACGCCGAAGTGAATTATTTGATTAGTTTGGAAATAATAGAACCTTCCACCTCTAGTTATTGTTCCCCAATCGTCATGGTCAAGAAACCTGATGGCTCTTATCGGATGTGCATCGTCTTCCGGAAGTTAAATTCGGTAACTGTGTTCGACGCCGAGCCCATCCCGTTGGTAGACCAAAACCTCCTCCTTTTTGAAAACGCCAAGTTCATCTCAGAACTCGATTTGTGCAAGGCGTATTATCAAATTCCTCTCCGGCTCAATGTGAAAGCATATACCGCATTTGCAACTGAGAAAGGCTTAATGCCATTTAAGCGCCTTCCTTTTGGCCTCGTGACCGCTTGTAGTAACTATAACTGTCTCATGAGAAGGTTGTTAGATGGACTTCCGAATGTCTCCTTTTACTTCGATAACGTCTACGTCGCTACTCGTGAATGGATTCATCATTTAACCACCCTATTAGCTCTCTTCGAGCGACTGCGCGAAAATGGCCTCACCATTGGCCCTAGCAAATGCCGTTTTGCCCACGAAACCATAAAATACTTGGGATTTAAAATAGGACAAAGCCAGTTAGGTCCACAGGAGGACAAGATTAAGGCAATCGCCGACATGCCCCTCCCGAATACTAAGAAGCAATTAAGATCATTCCTAGAATCAGCTTCTTACTATCGGCGATTTTTTCCGAATTTCGCTGCAATTTCGGCGCCCCTCAGCGCACTTTTAAAAAAGAATTTCCCCGATCGACTACGTTGGAATGATGTCGCTGTTTCTAATTTTAATCAGCTCAAGAGTAAGCCCATTTCTGCCCCCATTCTAAAGTTGCCCAACCCAGAAAAATCGTTTGGGATTAAGACCGACGCGAGCAACGAGGGCATTGGAGGTGTACTGCTTCAATATGAGGATGACGGAACGAGTCATCCAGTTGCATATGCCCATCGCCAGTTATTACCACGCGAAAAGAGATATGCCACTATAGAGAAGGTAGTCTAGCAATTATATGGGTTATTGACAAGTTTAAAATGTACTTGATAGGAAAAGAATTTCAGATAGGAACTGACCACCGCCCGTTGGCCTATATTCGGAATGTACGACACTCCAACTGCCGAATTATGCGCTGGAGTCTACTCTTGCAAGAGTACCAATTTAAGATAAATTATATAAAGGTTCCGATAATCAGGTCACTGACGCACTCAGTAGGAATGCGTTACCAAATAGTGTAGATTAATTTTAAATTCGTAGGATTAGGATCTCCTTGTATGTATATACCGTCTTGTACGATTTAAATTAGCTTCTCTTGTAATATAATTAGTTAATTAATATGTATGAATTTTGTGGTTCAATGTCTATTTTTTTTCGTATGTGTATATTTTTGTATCCATTAAATTACGTATAAATTATTTTGTCCCATATGTACTAATTTTATATTATTTCATTGTTCCATGTCTCTTGTATAGTTAAGTTTGTATTAAAGGTTAGTTTACCCTATAATCAAAAGATCAACATAATCATATGTATTGAGGTAATAATAGCTAAGTGCATGAAGGTACGGTTGGTGCAAGAAAGCGAGTCCTTCACAACGGAGCTCTATGGTAGTGCCTTCTCTCTTTTTTTTCGAAGTGACAACTTCCCTTGGAATGGAGGGGTGTGATAGAACGGTCTGAGCACGCATAAATTCAGCCGCTATCACATGGTTAGAAACATTGCTACCCACGTGCATCTTCGAGAGCAAGCAGGGCTCGTTATCGCCACCTGAGTCAATATTTAACCAAGGAGGTCATTCCCCCCCCCCCTCCCATTTCGCCTCTATTCGTCGATCTCGCCAGATTGAGTTAGGCTTACAGGCAGATAAGGTATTTTTCCAGGCGCGACTGGGGCATTTCCCCGAGCCTCCCACTCAATTGTCACCTACGCCAAGGAGATGGCTCCGGGTACTTATACAAGAGCCTTTCCCAATAAGATCAGATCAGATCCAGATTATCTTCGCGAGGCATCACGCCGATTCAGTCTCACCTTGTGCAACTCGAGATCCACCATTATTGTCCAAAAGAGGACAATATCCCTTGAGTGCCAAGGTTCGTTCCTTCGAGACGCCAAGTCCACAAGGGCCCCCTGTTGTTCAGAAAGAGAACAACGTTAGAACAGCCATTGTCATTTGAGCCCGTTGACAAGAGACGGTTCTCCCCCCTCCCCCCTGTTGTTCAGAAGAGAACAACGTTAGAACAGCCATTGTTCTTTAAGCCCGTTCGTCATAAACGGATCTCATTCCCAAGACATCACGTCAGAATAATTTAATTTCCCCTTTTTAACGTTCTTCAAGAGGACGATTGGTTTCAACGATAACCTCCATTGTTCATCTAGAACATTCCCAATTTGCTGTCACAAAGATTGCTCGTATCTCCGAGTCCCACTTCGCTCTCACTCTTCGAAGACAGTCCTTCCCCTTCGCTAAGGACAACATCCGAAGAATCCTTCTGCTGGAACTCGCCAGTGACCTGAAGATTCCTTCGCGTCGCCTCCCTCTGCACAACAACTTTGTAATTACGTAAGCTGAGTATTACCTTTAATTATCTAACCTTTTGTCAACCCTACTTTGTGCTTTAAATAGTTTAGCGAACCATCCCACCCCTTTAATTTTCATTTGTTTACCTTTTTAAATCTCTCTTAATCTTAATCCTCGGATTGGTCAGATTTTCCCACGACCCTTTCCATTCTCCGTTTATGTAAACATTTTTTTTGGTGTGTTGTTAATAGTTTAATTAATAAAACTCTATTTTATTAATGATAGGCATATTATTATCCTTGAGCTCAGTTCCACTTCTTAAGCATATTGAAGATAAATAACCTCGGTCAATCAGATTACCACGCACTCGAAATATTTGAATAATTCCCTCAACGAATAGTTATATATGGTATATCGTCGAAAGTCTATTCTACGACAGAATTGTTTTTTGTGCTAGTTGAGCAGGGGTGAGAGACAGGAAAGGAGAGACAGAGAAAAGCATTTGGCTTCGCTCTCTTCTAAAATTAGATCGTTTGTGAAGGACCAGGGGTGTTCCACCTTCAAAGAGTGCATCAAAGAAGCCGATGTATTCGAAGTGAGCGATAACTGCTACCCTAAGGAAAGAAGAAGGACTGAACCGTCGTCCCCTAAGGCAAAAAGTGGTAAACCAAAATTTTTTCCTCGTGACCCAAGTAATTTTGTGAAAGTAACTGGCCCCTCGAATCCCAGAAACCTCTTTTCTTCTGGACCTCGGGACATCAAACCCTTGTCATCAAATCCACCGCCGTCATCGTTCTCCAGGAGGCATATTATGTGCTTCTCGTGCAGTATTGAAGATCATGTGAGCACCAACTGCCCTCAGATGTCTCAATTTTGCTGCAGTTCTCGCAACCAAGGGCACCAAATTAGTGCTACCCCTGTGCCACCACCGTCGCAAACTGAACCGTCTTCCTCGGCAGCAGTAAACAGCTGCCGAGTCTCCACCTTCGTCCGAGATACAGGGTGTACTTGTATCGTGGTGTCGGACAAGCTACTTTCCCCGGTAGCTCCAAACCATGTAAAGTTTGCGGTAGTAAATGACTACCTGAGGCGTGCAAACCGGTTCCCCATCGTGAAATGTTTCATCGAGTGTGCTCTTCACCGAGTGGACTGAGTTAGTAGCAGCCCCAATAAAATTCTGCACTGTTCTGATTGGGCAGTGCTCCCGGTTTTCTTCTACCCCTGCCGTTCAACCCGTCCTCATGCAATCCAAGGAGAAGAAGTAAACAAAGGCACTACTCCCCTTGAAGCCCTCTGCGACTTTGAGTTTAACAGCGTTATAAATGAGGAATTCGCGAAGAATCAAAAAAAGTGTGATTCACTCCGTCCCCTCTGGACAAAAGCCCGGAATAAGGTACAAAAATCCACCCGTGGAAGCAAAGTCATCTCATACATTGTGAAGGACGAACTTTTTTACAGTGCTTGCCCAGAAATTAATAGTTCCGAGGCCCATGCATTATGCATTCCCCACTCTCCCGCTCATCTTAAAGACTGCCCATGACAGTTTATTCTCGGCACACTTCAGCCAGACTAAGACGGCTTAGAGAATTTATAAATATTTTTATTGGCCAGGTGCTGCAGATAACATTTCTAGTTATTGCCAACCGTGCGGTATATGTCAGAATACAGACGCAAAAGGACTTGTCAAACCCGCTCCGCTGCCGAAGGGACCCATAATTTTGGAACCCTTCGCCCGTGTGGCAATCGACCTAATTGTCCCAATCTAGCCCATGTCCAGTGAAAGGCGCCGCTTCGTGCTTACCCTTGTTGATTTTGCTACCCATTTCCCCTAAGCAGTACCCCTGAAAAAGATAGACAGCATCACCTGCGCTGAGGCGCTCATCTCTATCTTTACCCGAGTCGGAGTGCCTAAGGAGGTATTATCCGATCGGGGCCGCCAGTTCACCTCAGAACTAATGGAGTATGTTGGTAAACTCCTAATGGTGAAACCACTTTTTACCACCCCATATAACCCTGCCTCAAACGGAATCTGCGAGAGGCTTAATGCTACTTTGAAGTCAATCCTGAAAAAGGTATATGCAGACCAGCCCCGAGAGTGGCACATTACTTGCTCGTGGCCGTGTTCGTTTACCGGAAAATCCCGCACCGCACCTTGGGAGTTACCCCGTTTGAACTCCTGGATGGTCGAAACGTCCGAGGCCCGATGAGCATACTAAAAGAACTTTTTTCTAACTAGGAATTGGAACGTGAAATCCAATCATCCTACGCGTACCTTATGGAACTTCGGCAAGGTTAGAGGTATGTATGGAAAAAGCGTTTCAGAACGCTGATACGAACTTGGATTAATACAAGACCTATTTTGACTACAAATCAAAGGAACGGAAATTTAAGCCCGGTGAAGAGGTTTTCTTAGAACTCCCCCACATAGAGTAATAAACTCCTGAGTCAATGGAAGGACCCCTTCCAAGTCATTTAAAATCGCGGCTCCGTTGACTATTTTGTCCGAACTCCTTCTGGTGAAAGGCTGTGCCATGAAAACATGCTAAAAAATTGCCACCGCCGAGCCTGCGTCAATAATATTGTGACAATTGATGATGAGTCGGCCATGAAAGCGAGCTACCCCCTGGATCCTTTAAATGTGGTGCAAGTTGCTTGCGTGGAACAGGACAGAGAGTATCCCTTGCCCACCTTGCTCAGCACCACCGATTTCCCATTCAACCGACTTGGATATTAACGATCAACTGTCATGCAACTTGAAGAGTCAGCTGCAGCAGCTACTGATTCACTTCGGAGACGTGATCTCAGAGATTCTGGCTGTGTGCGCAATTTAAACATAACATTATCCTCACTACCCAAAAGCCCATGCGTTCCAAGCCGTACCCACTTCCTATCCATTTAAGAGAAGCTTTCAACGCCGAGGTCGATATAATGTAAAAATTAAACATAATAGATCCCTCCGAGTCCAGTTACTGCTCCCACATTGTAATGGTCAAGAAGTCAGACGGGTCATATCGCCTGTGCGTCGATTTTAGAAAGTTTAACTCCGTTACCATGTTCGACGCCGAGCCTATTCCCTTTATTGACCCTAACCTCCATCTCTTTGAAGAGGCAAAATTCTTTCACCGAATTAGATCTATGTAAGGCCTACTATCAGATTCCCCTTAAAGAAGGAGTAAAGAGATATACGACTTTTCCCACGAACCAGGGAGCTAATGCAATTTCACAGGCTCCCTTTTGGCCTAGTGACGGCTTATAGTAACTACAACCATATGATGCGGAAAATATTAGATTGATTGTTGAACGTGACCTTTTACTTCGATAACATCTACGTAGCAACTCGGGATTAGGACCAGCATTTGGTCACCCTCCAAACCATGCTGCATCGACTGCGTGAGCACGGCCTCACGATCGGCCTCAGTAAGTGCCATTTTGCCTTTGGCACTATCAACTATCTTGGGTTTCACATCGGGAACAATCAATTAGCCCCCCCAGGAGGAAAAAAATAGCGCCATTGTGGATATGCCAATTCCAACCAATAAGAAGCAGTTGAGATAGTTCATGGGATCTGCTTTATTCTCCCGCCGCTTTGTCCACAATTTTCCCTCGCTCTCTGCCCCTCTGTGCGACTTACTAAAGAAAACGTCCCCCAAACACCTTGTCTGGACCCCGTTAACCGTCTCCCACTTCAACCAGATTAAGGAAAAATTAGCGTCTGCCCCTAATCTCCGGGTCCCCCAACCCTGACAAGCCTTTATGAATTAGGACCGACGAGAGTAACGAAGGGACAGGCTGCGTTCTACTCCAATATTGTGTGTGATAGAACGGTTTGAGGCCGCTTAATTTCAACCGTTATCACATGTTGTTTAGAAACACGATGCTACCCACGTGCATCTTCGCCTTGAAGCCGGGCGCATTATCGCGGCCACCTGAGTCAATATTGAACCAAGGAGGTTTATCATCCCTCCCCGTTCGCCCCATGCGCCAATCACGCCAGATTGAGTTAGACTTATGGGCAGATAAGGTATTGTTCTCAGGCGCAGCTGTGCATTTCCTCGAAGCCCCCACTCCATTGTCCCCTACGCCAAGGGGATGTCTCGACTATTTATATGGAAACTTTACCACTAAGAGGTGATTCGAGATCCAGATTTTCTTCGCGAGACATCACTACGATCCAGTCTCACCTTGTGCATCAAGGGCCTTCTACCTCGAGATCCACCATCATTGACCAGAAGAGGACAATACCCCTTGAGTGCCAAGGTTTGAGCCTTCAAGACGCCAAGTCCACAAGGCTTCCCCTGTTGTTCAGAAAGAGAACACGTTAGAACAGTCATTGTTGTTTGAGCCCATTGACAAGAAACGGTTCTCACCCTTCCCCCCTGTTGTTCAGAAAGAGAACAACATTAGAACAGCCATTTTTCTTTGAGCCCGTTGACAAGAAACGGTTCTCATCTTCCCCCCTGTTGTTCAGAAAGAGAACAACATTAGAACAGCCCTTGTTCTTTGACCCCGTAGACAAGAGACGGTTCTCACCCCCCCTGTTGTTCAGAAGAGAACAACGTAGAACAGCCACTGTTCTTCAAGCCCGTTCGCCAAGAAACGGTTCTCATTCCCAAGACGCCACGTCAGGATCATTTAATTTCCCCCTCCCCTTCAGCTGGAACTCGCCAGCGGACCGAAGATTCCTTCACGTCGCCTTCCTCTGCACAACACGTGCAATTACCTAAGCTGAACGTTACCTTTGAGTATTTAACCCTTTTGTCAACCCTATCCTGCGCTTTAAATGGTTTAGAGAACCATCCCATCCCTTTAATTTTTATTTGTTTTACCTTTTTAAATCTCTTCCAAATCTTAATCCTCGAATTAGCTAGATTTCCCACGCCCCTTTCCATTCTCTGTTTATGTCAATATTTTCCGTTTTGTGTGTTGTTGATAGTTTTTATTAATAAAACTCTATTTTATTAATGATAGCCATATTATTATCCTTGAGCTCAGTTCCACTTCTTAGGCATATTGAAGATAAATAATATCAGTCAACCCAGACACCACGCACTCTAAATATAAATGAATAATTCCCTCAACGAATAGTCATATATGGTATATCGTCGAGAGTCCATTCAACGACATTGTGATAATGGTGAAAGCTTCCCCGTTGCCTACCCAAGCCGTAAGCTACTTCATCGGAGAAAAAATTATGCCATCATCGAGCGAGAGGCCCTTGCCATCATATGGGCTGTACAAAAATATAGGATACACCTCTTAGGTAAAGAATTCCTTATTGAGACCGATCACAAGACCCTCTCATATTTGTGAAATGTGAAGAACAATAATGGCAAGCTTATGCGCTGGAGCTTATTCCTCCATGAATTTCAATTTAAGATTGTATATATCAAAGGTTCAGAGAATTGTGCACAGATAGCCTGAGTAGAAACCACCTAGAGACTACCCTAAGCTAATCTAAAGTAAATTTTCTGTCGATTTGTTTTCTTCTGGCATATATGTATATATATATATATATATATATATATAGTAGTAAATGTTTCTGTTCGCAAACTGAGAACGATCCTGTAACCCTTTGTATTGTCTGGCTCAATTGATTTCCTTGTAATATATATTTGCTTCTTGTATTTGTTCCTGTATTACTTATATTCTGTGCGTGTGTGTGTGTTATTTGCTTGTATAACGCTAGGTCGTTATTTACCTGAGTTGGTCGAGCCTCCGTTTGAAACTAACTTTAGTCCTTGTAAGTCAATACTCTCTTTGTCCTGTATCAATTAATTTATTCCTTCTTTATGTACCTAGATACTCGTTGTATTTAAATATGCCTTAGCCACTTGAGTTCGTTTGAACTAAGGTCAGGTAACCCCCATCGTTTGCTCACCCCTGAGTTCGGGAAAATTGGGACGCTTAACCCTCATCTTGCGATTGTCAGATGTCACTTTTCCCCCCAAAGTTCGATCATATGAAGGGAGGAGAAGTCAGGAATAGAGGTTAATACCACCATGTGACCGAACAGCTATGAGGCCGGACACGAGGCGGGCAACACTGAGCAAAGTCGTGGGAACCGTGAGAGAATCGAGCCGCTTCCGCTGATAAGGCAGGAGCAAGAATTCCAACGCGCCGGCGTAAGAAGACGCTGCCCGCCTCTCCAGGTGATATAAAGAAACCTCGCTGGAGTGTTTGATTAAGGAGATGTACTTCCTTGGCCTAGGGCATTTTCGCTTCAGGCAGGTCCATATATAATGCTAGACACACCCGGGAAAGGCAGTATAGGCCCGCCTTTCTGCACGAGACACGTTGTTTTCTCGATTCAGCTCCGTTCACCCTTCTCGAGCTCGAAGGCAATAATTTTCACCAAAGGAATTTAGCCACAGTCAATTGGTTATCCTTAGATTCAGTTTTAACTTTATCTGGCGCAACTATTCCCTCGAATTCACTCATCGAGATTAAATTCCATTGATTACGATTTACTCGTTCAATCACCCATCTCCCTCGTTTTCTCATAAAACCTCAACACCCAAGCTAGGCTCTAGCGACTAAATTGTATTAAATTCCATTGATTACGATTTACTCGTTCAATCACCCATCTCCCTCGTTTTCTCATAAAACCTCAACACCCAAGCTAGGCTCTAGCGACTAAATTGTGTAATTTCCAAGTTTGTTTTATATTGTTTTTCGTTTGATTAAATCGTTCATGGCAATAATTTTTCTTGGCTATTTTAATTTGGTTAGTAACTTGATTCCGAAAATTTTTATATGTATGTTCTGGAATTTGACTGAGCTTATAAAGAGAAAAGTATTTTTGACGTTTTTTGATGTTATTTATAATTGCGTTTGTTATTCAAGGTTTTGTTTTGTGTTTATATGATATGGTTTTAGATTTTAGAGGACAATTAAGTTTAAAAGCATCGTCTAGCCTTGAAATTAACTCTTCGGTAGCAGAATCGATGTCATTTATATAGGAAATTTCATATAGATTCTGATTTAGAACATAGTTATAGAAGTTTGATAAGGTATTTTCGTTAATTATGCGGTAGGTTATTGTACGGTTTTGATGAATATTGTTCGAGTTGAAAAAAGACTTTTGGATCATGAATATAGAAAGATGGTCCGATATGTCACAAAGGAGAATACCGGAAGAGTAATTTTCGGGGTGAACTCTGAAAATATTGTCAATTAGTGTTGCTGAGTTTTGGGTTATTCTTGTCGGTTTTGTTATAATTGGAAGTAAGGAATGAGAATAAAAAGTATTGAGGAAGGACTGAGTTGATGCGTGGTTTTCAAAGTTTAATAGATCAAAGTTAAAATCTCCTGTAATTATTATGTCGTCATAGTTTGTAACATTGAAGTAATTGATTAATTCAGTAATCTTATCTATAAACATCTTTGGGTCACCAGAAGGGGGCCTATATACGGTTCCAATGATTATCGTTTTACCATTTGATTTTACTTCGATAAATAAAGTTTCTATATAGTTATAGGAAATACTAATTTCGTCAACCTTTTTAGTATTGAGTCTGTCAGATATATACACGCTTATACCTCCCCCTATCTTGTTTACGTCGCATAGTGAATGAAAAGAGCTATAGTTTGGGACACTGATAAGGTGTTTATTATTATTTGTTAGCCATCTCTCGGTGAATGCCAAAACGGAAAATTTATAATTAAGTGTTGACAAAAATATTGAAAATTCATCAAAGTTTGCGTGCAAAGATCGAATGTTAAGATTTAAAATGGACAGGTCTGTTTTTTCAAATGAAAATGTAGTGTTAAATTATCACAATCGTAGTATTGGTTTCTTACGTTATTTTCTTTAAAATTTGGATATAATTCATCAAAATGGTTTATGTCTGGATCGATATTATTGAAGTGATCGAGTTGTTCAAACATAAAGGATTTTAAAAATTAAAGGTTACAAATTGAAATTACGTATAAAATATCTATAAACAGTTAAAATACTGTATTTACGATAACTTTAATAAGAGAAAAAAGAATAAAGTATGTAATACAATTGAAATAAAAGTAAGTGAATGCTAGGTCAAAATATGGTTTGTTTGTTTTTGTTTTTTTCATCTAAAACAGTAATATCGCCGAATGTATTATTACTGATCGTTCCAGAGATTCTCAGCATTAAAGTCTGCAAGCGTCGAATTGAGGTGTTCCGACAGAAATTTTTGGAGGGCAGCTCGGGTATTGATAACTATACGTAAGTCACGGCGACCAGAGGGTGATGGCAGGAATACGTTGATGAATCCATCTCTGGTAGTACAGCCTGCGATCTTTGTGGAGAATTTCTTTTTAGCTTGGTGGAGGACGAAAAAGATTTTGTTTCGATTTGGAGTCAGTTGTTCGTTTACATAGAATGAAGGTTTGAATTCTTTGCATGCTGAGAAGATATCACGCTTCAGATCACTTCTGCGCAACTTCACAATTATGTTTCTTTTTTCGGGACCTTGTACTTTTGGTTTGGGACCTAGACGATGAGCAACAAAGATGTCAGCTTCTTGCATTTGTATGCGGCAGTTATCTTTAATAAGTTTGCGGATGATATTGCTGCAGTTTTCATTATTGGTAGCTTCAGGTATATTGCCGGAGAATATAATCGTATCTCGTCTTTCATAAGCGTCGGAAGAATCAACCTTTTCTTCTAATTTTTCGATTTTTGATCTCATTTGTTCGTTAGATTTTTCGAGAGAGATGATTTTTTGTTCTTGTTTGGCAAAAGATGATTCAAAAAACTTGAAGAGAACGTTCATAATGTCTTTGGCATCAACTGATAGCGTAGATGAGGAAATATGGGTCTGCAGTTCATTAAAATTAACTGGTTCGTTTAATTCGGTTGTTCCTCTTGTAATTGGAGTATTTTTTTCTTTGTCTGCCTTCCTGAGAGTAGGAGGAGCCATTCTTTCTAAGGATGAATGAAGAAATCTGACAACAGTGTTTATGCACGATGGGAGTTTGTTTAATTACTGGGAGAAACAGTAATGTTTAATTGTTAAAATTTTTACTTTGAAGGTTGTTAGGTTTTGATTGATGAGTTATTGTTTTAATTTATTAATTCAAAGAGTGAAGAGATTAGTTAAACAAGATGGACGTGGCAGGGCTGCACTTCTAATCACTTAGTTGAGTTTAGGCCTAATGGCTTCCAAGCAGACTCAGTGGAAACATGGGAATTTTCGACGTAATGCGGTAATATCACTTTATATGTCCAAATAAATTAACTTACATACCTAGATTTATAATTTTTAGTATTCAATGCAGTTTAAAAACACTAGTATTCACTTTTATTCAAAAGAGAAGCAATATCACTGTTTGTTGATGAAAACAAAGATTGATAAAGGAGACCGGGCAGCACACCTTCACTCTAATCACTCCCGGTAACTCTTTAATCTGATCCCTGTAAACATTAATTTTCCGTTTGCAATCTTTTCCATTTGTATATATCGTATATCTATTGTAATTATTGAAGATTATTTTTGGTACACTCCGTTTCATAGCCCCAGAGTCCCGCAGCCTTCTCTATTATACTAACGGCCAATTGCACTCGCTTTTGTAGATAAATCCTTCCACGCACTCGATTGGGAACCCCGTTCCCTTATTTTCCCTCTCGTCTGCCACTGCTCGGAGACGAGCGAAGGTCACTCAATTGACTTTGACCGCCCACTTCGTCTAAATAATATATATATATATATATATATATATATATATATATATATATATATATATATATATATCGATGTATGAAGAGAATAGCTTCTCTTCTATACATGTGTTTTTAAATGACCAGGTTGTATTTCGACTTTACTAATTTTATTTTAGCGCGTTTTACCTGTCGAATGTAGATTTTTATATGAGGCTGAAGATTAAAAATCAACTGAGGAAGATCGATTTTATTTGGTCTTATTTAAAATATTCATTTTTTTTAAAATTTGGGCCGTGAGCTTTCGTCTTTCATCAGGCATCTTCAGACGGAAGTCTTGGTTATTATTGAGGTAGCATTGATGGAAAGTTCTATTCTTGTTGCCTGCTTTACAGGCGAGGTAATTGTTTGGTAAGCAGCAAAGAATGAATTTCATGGACATGGACATGAAAAGTGGAGAAAAACATTTGGGTATATATATATATATATATATATATATATATATATATATATATATATATATATATATATATATATATATATATATATATATATATATATATATATAATATATATATATATATATATATATATATAGAGAGAGAGAGAGAGAGAGAGAGAGAGAGAGAGAGAGAAAGAGAGAGAGAGAGAGAGAGAGAGAGAGAGCGAGAGAGAGAGAGAGAGAGAAAGTTGAATGGAGAAAAATTTGAAATGAAGATAAAGTACTTAGGTCGCTGGTAAAAGGGTATCTCTGTGTGTTTCCCTTGATATTTCCTTATTTTTTCTTTATTCTTTCCTTTATGTTGGCTTCAAAGCCTTTGAAGTTGCGCTACTCCTCGTAGAAGTGTGATTATATTATTCTTGATTATATACTTATTATTTATTCATTTGTTTTTCAACTACGTACAGACATATGCATTTTCATTTATATGCCTGTATATATGGATGTGATCTAGTTTAAACTATGTTAGCGTTCAGTTAAATTTTTGCCTAAATTATTGTACAATGTAACTTTCAAGCCTTTGTTTTTTTTTATTCGTTACTTATTTTAACGTTACTGTAACTTTGGCTTATATTGTTTCTTTCGGTTTCCTGTATTCGGTTTTATGATGTCGTATACATTGGGTCATAGTTATGCCGTGCAGCAATTCTGTTGCTGGGGAACCTTCGTCTTGCTAGGTTTAATACTGGGCTGGGAATCTCGAAATGATTTCTAGTGAAATCTGGATCCAAGTTTATTTTCACCTTCATCCCAGTGTTAAGGGCTCTCGCCTTTGGGTCACTGGTGAGTGCCCATGTCTCTTCTTATTGTATCTGTTATTATTAGGAGTGACTTATTCTGGATTCTTTGTAGCTTAATCAGCCAAGAGTTTGGTATCGCCGCCATTGACATGGGAGGAGGGTCATAATCTTGGGCCAAATATAGGCAGAGTATATCTTCTTCTTGTTGCTTCTCTTCAAGTTTTTCAAGTGGTTGAGTTATTTGACATCTTTATTCGTGCGTCCAATTATGCTGGTAAGTTGGTCCGAATATCCTTTGCTGCTTAATTTTAGACTATACCTGCTTTCATGTAAGCGTATTTTCTTCCCCTATGTATATTGGCGTTGATTTACTTCTTTTTATGGGAATGATTAAGAATTTGTTTGCGTTAGTCGCAATCTTCTATCGGCGTTCGTATTCATTTATATTCTCAATCTCCCAATCCGTCATTCTTGCCATTGTTCTTTCGTTTTTATATGGTGATACCACAATCTGTGACTCGTCGTCGGCGAGCTGGATATAGATAGATTCCTCAAGCATAGGGCTTGGGAGGTCTCTAGCGTATATCGAGTATAGCAGTGGGCTCAGTAATCCAGCTTGAGGGACGCCCTCTTCCAGTGAATTCTGGCCCCTGGTGTTTGCCGATCGCAATGAAGGCTCTTCGGTCCATGATGTAGTCACAGATTATTTTTTCCAGTTTGAGATTAAGTCTCAGTTGGAGGATCTTAAAGTGTAGTCCCCGGCACTACACTTTGTCAAACCCTTTCTTCACGTCCCTCAATACTAGGTCTGCATGCTTCTTATCTTCTTAAATTTTGGCTAATTTCTCCGGGATCATTTCCAGTGCCTTATCCGTACCTCTCTGCCTTTTAAATCCGTGTTGTTGATAATTATGCAGATTTTTGGCGTCCAGATAGGATTGCACTCTATTAGCAATGATTTTTCTAATATTTTGACACTAAATTCGAGAAGGGAGATTGCGCGATAGTCTGCCGGAAAGACTGGGCTCTTTGCCAACTTAGAAATGAATATCATTTTTGATAATTTCCAGCCGTCGTGAAATTACCCCGTATTGAGGGACGCATTCATGACATTCAGTAGTCAATTGGTTTATGACTCCATTTCGAAATTCTATATAGAATTTCTCGTCCTCTTCCGGGGTAATTTTGAATATGTTCGACCAGTGGTTCCTGAATTCGACCTCCAGCTCTTTTGGCTCAGTAATTTCCTCGAGCTCGGACAATGGGGTTTGTTCGGCATTAGTGTGACTAGTTTATAGCAGGTATTTTCACATGAAACTCCGATTGGTAATCGACACTCAATTTGTATGAGAATTTGCGAGTAGCAATTTATTTTTCACTTTTCACGGGGATTTTTGGTAATTGGGCGTACTCTGTTATGTTAATTTAACTGTTCAGACGAGAGAAATCTTCTAATTTAGTGAATTGACAAAAGTACATTTTCCTACCTAATTCGAGCGTACTGAATTCAAATCTGAAATCAGATTCTCTCTAAATGCTACAGATTTTTCGTAATATCAATAACTAATATTATACAATAATTTTCATTTTATCACGCGTATCATCATGCCCTGAAGTAATTTTGAATCATCATTTTGCGTCATTTATAGTAAAGCAGGTTTTTTTGCACAAACATTTTATTGCATATGAGAAGAAACTTGATTACACATTAGGATTACAAATACTGTAATCAAATAGATGCTAGTTTATTAATGACCGTACATCAAGATGGAGGACCTCTTCTTGATTTCCATCGGGAAAAATTTTCGTTTGTAACTCTTTCTCTTGTAAGTCTTCTCTGGATGATCTCTCCTAATCGTCCAGCAGTAGTCCGCCATCATGTGTCTATCCCAGTGACCTTGGTAGCGCTCTTCCATCGTCATCAAATCCTGATGGAAGCGTTCCCCTTGTTAGTCGCTCATGGGTCCAGGGTTCTCTGGGAATCGGTCGAGGTAACTATTTAGGAAATGCAGCTTCACACTTATGTTGCATCTCAGATCACGATATGCTAAAAGCATATTAGTAATCAGATCCTCGTAATTATGCGCTTTTTTGTTTCGCATGAAGTTACGAACAACGGCAGAAATTGAGAGCCAGGCTGCCTTCTCTTTTTCATTCATGGTGTTCACGAATCTAAATCACTCAGAAATCTTCAGATTTTGGGACCATCAAATACTCCTGCTTATATTTTTTCGTATGGCAAAGCAGGAAACGCCGATACTATATACTGAAAACAATCATTGTAAGTGTTCAACGCCTTGACATACTGCTTCATCAACCCCAGTTTGAGATGAAGTAGAGGGAAAAAGATCTTCTCTCGACTTACGATTGGTTCATTAACAATGTTTGGCATTCCTGCTTCCAAATTTACCCGAACTGGCCAATCTTTTGGGACTAGTGCTTGTCACGGGCTCGACTGTCCCATATACTGATATAGCATGGAAACTTTGTATATACCTTCTGCTGGCCAAGGAGGAAGTTGACCATCTTAAGGTCTACACATATGATCCAATTGTGTTCATGGTACTTAAGTTAATCCATGACCATTCTTATGTCATCGTGAGTTTCTTGCAGATGGACAGAGTAACCGAGAGGAACTGCACCAAAGTCATTGCCATTATGCAAAAGGACACACTTGAGGCTACGCTTGGAGCTATCCAAAAACAGTCTTCACTCAGCAAGGCTATAGGTGCCAAGTCCCAACTCCGTAAACAGACCAGGAACATCGTGGTAGTATGCAAATTGTTTGTCCTCAAAGAAATACTTAACAAATGTACTCTCTCTTGTTCGGTGAATGATAGCCGTACCAACCTGTCAAGCATATGTTTTTCACTCATCCTGGAGGCTAAAAGTACTGCAGCTTTCTTGGAGAGCACCAAATCACGTATCAAGTCATTCAAATCCTCTTGATTGAAACAATGAATAGCTAATGACTGTTCAGCATCTGATGATGAATCTGCATACTCTGAATCCATTTCGTGGACGTCCATATCAGGTACATCATTTTCATCCTCGGAGGAAGCATATCCATCAAAAATCGGAACTGTTAAAGACTCAGAATGAGGTAATGGCAGGATCGCCGAGGGAATGTTGGGGTAGTCGATCTTGTGCCGATTTTTCTTGCCAATCCCTTTAGTATTCACCAGACAGAAATAGCAGTCCGATACATGATCTTTTGGCTCTAGCCACATCATAGGAATTCCAAAAGGAAGACCATTTCTCTTTCCTTTCGTCCACTCACAAAGATGTTCCACACAAATATGACAAACAGCATGTGGGGCCCACTTCTTATCTTGATCGCCAAGAGGAACATCAAAATATGCCTTATAAGTACGGATCACAAAGTTTGATATATTGCGCCTTTGACGAACTAGCATGTAACAGCCACATATGTAGCAGAAAGTGTCTGGATCATTAACGCAATTTCCTCTAGAAGAAACCATCACTCTAACATGACACCTGAAAAACCCCCCAATAATGTTAATAGTTTGCATAATAACACTTATTACTATCTTACTACTATGTACTGTGAAGTATTTGCTTTCTACAAGCACCCCTCTCTGTCCGTCCAGAGGGCAGTTTTCGGGGAAACGAGAAAATAGAAATTACAGAATAACTATAGCATGTAGGTAAAAATGGATTATATATTTGAAATCAGCATGAAAAAAACAAATTAAGATTGGCAGATAAATCGAAGTCACCAGAAAATGTGATTAAAATTGTTCCCCTGTGTTATGTGAGTACTTCTGCACTTTTGATAAGCTTTTGCACTGAAACGTCATTTTGTTTTCACTTCGTATACTCGTTGGTTTTTATTAATCTTTCTTACGAAATATTTATTCGTAGTTTTGGAGGTAAATTACAAATTTTTACCCTGTCTTATCCTCCTTGACCGATTTTACGAGTTCTCGAAAGACAAATGATTAACAAGAAAATAATGCAGTCATGGATTTCGTCTCCGTTCTTTGAAGCCCTTTCTAGGTCGGAGTCAGAACACGGTTCGCTTTTCTTTTAGCAGAAAAGGTGCGATACTCGCTGCGAGTTGGTTCGCTGTGTGTTCAGGTTTGGGCCCATCTCTTTGATGAGAAGAACCTCCCGAATTTTCTGGCGGCGGAGATCCCAGTTTTTTCTGAGGATGGTATATATATATATATATATATATATATATATATATATATATATATATATATATATATATATATATATATATATATATATATATATATATATATTGATGAGGATTGCTTTTCGAGAGCCTGAATTTAATTTTTAATAGAAATCCCAAGGCAAGGGAAATTGCTGCTGACATTTTTATATGTATTTAGTGGCAACGTTTCGACCATAATACGGTCATCTTCTTAGGCCTTTAAAATATATACTAAAGCACAATTCTAAAAGTACAAATATAACATTGATATTTTTAGCTTTGAATAGAAAAAATTAGAGTTTAAACAATTTCTAAAAAATTAGAGTTTAGATTTATAGTAAAAAGACAAGTTTGTTTCTTGTTTTTCTTTTTTATTTTTTTAAATTTAAATTAGTTAATAACTGCAAAAAATTGCTTACATTTCATAAGTAGGATTGAGTTTAATATTTATATTGGACTATTAAAAAAACTAAATATACTATTAAACGATATACTAAGCACTATTGACTTTTTAATTTAGTTAAGTAGAAGGGGAACCGACGACAAATCACTATTTAAGGCCGGGTTGAGCTGTTTTATATAAAGGGTGTTCCATTAATACGGCTAGAAGTTAGCAGTAAATAAAACAATGTTATTGGTGAAAATTTATTGATTTAACTATTGGATCATGTTATTGAGTCATGGAAATTATGTGTGAAAAATAATATCGCCTAAATGTCTACCAAGGCTTCGGCAGCACACCTCCACTCGATGGTCAAAACTTTTGATGATGTCTCTGCATATTTGCTCCTCGATCTCACCAATATGCCTTATTATCTCATCCTTCAGCTGTTGAATTGTTGTTGGCTTGTTGGCACAGACCTTACTTTTGAGATGACCCCAAAGGAAGAAATCTAAAGGCATCAAGTCACACGATCGTGGTGGCCAATTGACCTCGCTGTTTCGAGAGATGATGCGACCTGGGAACTTCTCATTCAATAAAGTCATTGTTGAATGGCTATGTGGCATGTGGCGCTTTCATGTTGAAACCGCAAATCTTCAACATCCATAGAATTCAATTCAGGCCATAAAAAGTTGGTTATCACGGCACGGTATCGTTCGCCTGTCACTGTAACAGAATTCCCGGCATCATTTTCGAAGAAATACGGCCCAATGATTCCGCTAGCAAAAAATGCACACCAAATAGTGACCTTTTGTGGATGAAGTGGTTTTTCAACAATTTTCCTGGGATTTCCATCAGCCCAAATGCGACAATTCTGCTTATTAACGAATCCACAAAGATGAAAATGGGCCTCATCACTAGAATGATTTTTTGCGAAAAATCATCATCGGCTTGTCTTTGCTCGTGCACCCAATTGACGACGCTTCAAATGGCCAACAGTCTTCAGTTCTTGTGTCAATTGAATTTTGTAAGCGTGTCAAGACAAATCTTTTGTCAAAATTCGATGTAACGTTGTTTTGGAGAGGTTCAATTCCTGCGCGCGATGACGAATAGAGGTGTCTGGATCTTCGGCCACATTCTCGCGCACTGCAGCAATGTTTTCAGCTGAACGGCGTGAACGAGCACGCAATGGCGTTTTCATATCTGCCACCCACCCCGTTTGTTTAAATTTACGAACAATTTTCCCAATTGCAGTCTCGGTGGGTCGATTATGTTGACCAAAAAAATCGCGAAGTGCTGGAAATGGGTTTCTGTTTGAACGTCCATTTTCGTAAGAGGCTTCGATAACTTTAACACTTTGTTCAATTGTTAATCTTTCTATGCTTGAAATTGCCAAAGACTGAAGTTGTTAAATCTTAAAGAAAAAGAAAAACTCATTAGACGCTTAAACTTAACTCACATTTAAAATCGCTCCAAGTTATTGGAATACCCTTTATAATGTTTCCAAGATTCGAAGTGTAATTTGGCATTTATGTGAATTTAAAATTTCGAAATCTTCCCTAGAGATATCAATTTTACATTTTATTGCGTGATCTCCGGTTGCCAAATTTCTTAAGTTCCATATGAGACGAGAATCTTGCCTTCAGAGTTCTCACGGAGCTTCCGATGTATTTTCCTGGGAACACCCATGACATTTAAATAAGTATATTATTGAACTCCTAAGACTCTTTGGAGACGGATCCTTTATTTTAAAGAAAGATTTTATATTTATTTTGTTTATAAAGGCAATTTGAAAATTTAATTGACAAAAATATTTCTTCAACAATGCTTGCAATTTTCGGCTAAGGAGTAATTATAAATACCCAGTTCTGGCATAATCAAGTAATGTCTGTCTTTTGCCACCGTTATTTCCGGCTGATAAGGTTGGTAAAATCCGCTTAAAAATGTGCAGATTGATTTTTTCAATAATATTTAAAGGAAGACTATTGCTTAAAAAGAAGGATTTGAGGTTTCGGATTCTTCATCTATAAGAATATAAGATGAACAAAGATTGTATGC
This sequence comes from Ceratothoa steindachneri, assembly GCA_963969495.1. Lineage (NCBI taxonomy): Eukaryota > Metazoa > Arthropoda > Malacostraca > Isopoda > Cymothoidae > Ceratothoa > Ceratothoa steindachneri. The sequence goes on along the minus strand of OZ018338.1, from coordinate 4,934,232 downwards.
GCGGTGAATAAGGGTCTTAATGGAAGAGATTTTATATTTCAAATCTAAGCTACTAAAAAGGTTTAATCCTAACATCGTATTAGTGGGCGTCCTGTAAACTGATGTTTCTATATTATTTTGACTTTTCTATATTAAAATATCTAAAAAGGGGCCTTATGATTATTTATAGTTTTTGCAAATGAAGGAATTTTTGATAATTGTCTGCGTTTCAAAGAAAATGGTAACGAAGTATCACTAGGTGTTAGACCAATCCTTGGAAGAAATACTGTCTCCAGTTATAGTTACAGTGATAATTTGAAGTGACTTCACTATTAATCTAGTTCATTTAAGCATTTCTTTTTTGTGTTTATGTTACGAATTAGCATTACAATGGGGCCAATTTTAAGTTTCAACTCGTGTGGTGGCACCCCAGATAATGAAATTTTGCTTAAGAATTCTACAGGACAGTTAACAATTTGTTCATTATCATCTGAAATAACTGTGTCTACGCTTTTGTAAGTAGTTTTCTCACCAGATATAAGATTTAGTATTGTTCAAGAGCAGAACGTCACTGTTTTTTTTGTAACACTATTTTAGTAGCAACCGTTTAGATATATCTTTCGTAATTGTCAATGTTCAGTGAATTTTACCAAAATGCCTCTATTATGTTTTTAGTAACTGAGATCTCTTGTGGTATTTCAATAATATTTGGATCTAGTCCTACGTCATTAGTAAGTAGCCCATCTCCAACCTTTAGCAACCACTCAGTGAAATCACCATTTTTATTGGCTCTCATATTTATTGCAAGTTGAAGCATTGTTACATATTGCCACAATAGTGATTGTTTTATGCAATTCTCTATGATGTCAGCGTTAGAGGCCTTCGGTATAAACCAAACTGTCTGTCTAAAGTCGCCACCTACGAGAAGGACCTTACCACCAAATGGCTTAACATTGCTCATGATTGATTTCAGTAACAGATCAATAATACGAAGTGCTTGGCCAGAGAGCATTGAGGCTTGGTCTATAATTAATAGTGATGAATTCCTGGTCTTGTCAGAATCTTCGGAAGTAATTTTCATTGATGGCTCTGAGGCTTCTAGAATATGTATTGGAAGGCGAAATCCACTGTGGACTGTGCGGGCATTTGTGAGCAAGTCGGCAGCAATGTCAGTTGTTGCATATGAAAGTACTGACTTGTTTCGTGCGTTGCAATAAACAATGATCGTGTTATAAGGTAAGTTTTCCCTGATCCTGCGGGGCCATCTAGAAAGAAGAATCAGTGATATGAATCAATGTTGTCTAAGCTCTGGATGAGAACATGTAAAGCGTGTCGCTGTAGGTCGTTTAAACTAACAATCTTTGCGTCAAGATTTTCATTGTTGATAAAGTTTTAATTTCGGTCATCATCCCTAGCAGTGTGATGGGGCAATCCAATATCTTCGCGACGTAGGCCATGTACTCGTAGAATAAGGATTTTCTCGATGAAATAGAGAGATTTATTGTGAGCTGCTCCATATTAGTCTCCAGCTGCAATAATGTCTTCTCTCAGATGTTGCTAAAATCGAGTAAATAATGTCAGAGGATCGCTAGGCCAATTCAGTGCACAGATCATTGCAAATAGTTCGCGTAACGGCGCTGGCATCCTTATTTCTGATGCTTCCTGTAGGCATCGCGTCCATTCTTCACCAGGGTCCAGCAAATTCATACTTTCGGTCACAGATTTATACGTTTTATTCTCTATTCGATTATGAGTTCGAATCTCTTCAAAACTCGTTGGGCCTCTCAAGTGAAGCAGTAGGAGTTTTAGATGGAATCTTTCTATTTCATTTGGATGCACAGTATCTATATAGGCGCGATATTATTCTGTGTGCTCCGCTAATTCTTTTTTTCAAGATGATGTTTTATTGTCAAATACGTAATGATAAGGAATTTCAGGATACGTGTATTGTCGGACATTGACGACAGTTTGATTTAACTTAAGCCAGGCTTTAGTGGAGTGTCTTTTTGTTAGGCATTTTCCATGGCAGCTCTTTCATTGCCTTCTTTACAGAAGATAGGCTACCGATTTTCCAAGTGGACATGAAGAACAATCACTGCATGAGATTTGTCGTGAATTTTATGTTCTAGTAATTTCCACATAACTTCTGCTGCGCTAACGTACTGTATTGTACTATTTCATCCTGATGAATGTTATTGCCTTGTACGATCTCCATTCGAGGACAGTCGTAGTCTTTGCATATGTAGTAAAAATATATTTCACGGCATTGATCGAGGAGCATATTTCCAGATTAATATGGCAGTTGTACTTATAACTAAGATGTTTGTTATATGGTACAACTGATTTGTTATGAATTAGAAGGTTATTAATTTGATGTGCTGGACCTTGACGTCTTGTGTACAAAGGATAAGAGTCTGTAGTGCAGTCAGTGGTGTCCCGAAATTGTTTTGGAAATCCTTTTGAAAACTTGCTATCCATACAGCGGACATTTGGGTTATCTGCACCACAGGGTCCGTGAATCAGGCATTTAGTCACAATTTCATACAGTTCAGGTTCAGTGACAGAATCAGGAATTTCGGAACATACTATTCTGTCGACCTGGTCAGGGTCTCTGAAAAATTCTTAATTTTCCAAGATAATAAGTATGTGAGCGCGGGGAAGGCCTCGTTCCTGGCCTCAATGGAATAGCAGTATGCACGAACGTTTCCAAAGCAGGAATATGTAACAATATCGTCAATTAATGAATTGAGTTTTATTTTAAACACTTGAACTACTAAATCTGGTCTATGAGATAGATTCTGAACAGGGAAAAAGGTTATTTTTTTATTTCCAACAATATATATATATATATATATATATATATATATATATATATATATATATATATATATATATATATATATATATATATATATATGGTTCTGTCTTCTCAGTATAAATTGCCTTCACTGCACCGTACTATGCTCTCTTTGATCCTTGTGTTCTTCGAATGTCCCTTTCTCTTGCCTTTAAAATATCTTGTTTTTTTTTTTATCTCTGTGCTCATTCGCGTCAAATTTCTCTTCCTCCTCTTGTACTGTATTGTTATATAATCTGCAATACAAGGTTTCTGTATCTTTCTTCCGTCATTAAAAGGCTTTTGAAAGACAGAAATTATATATATATATATCACAAGGAAATAGAGACTCGAGAAAGCATGATAATCAAGGTTGGTGTGGTGGCAAAAAGTTCTTAGACAAAATCTACATAAAATCGTTGTCAAGTTTTTATAAACTTATAATAATGTTATTAAAGGAAACGTGAGTTGGCATCCCTGGGGTAGAAACAATGTAATAGGCCTCGCTCGACGCCACCAACGTGTTTTGCGATTCTTTAAACAGGCTTCCTGCCACTTTTGAGCGCTCGGCTCTAACAAGTTTAACTCCCGCGCTGAATTAATCATGCGCGTTGTTTATTTGCATTTCACATTCATTCAAGGCGAAAATGATACATACTCGTATTGGTGCACATATGTAGAGGTAGTGATGAAGACAGACTGGCAAAAAAGCTCTGCACGATCATTGGGATTTAGCCTTTCTTTCTTACTTTTCGGATCTTTCGTCCTATGTAGGTAGGTGTGTGCGTCACTATGCAAGCAGATTGCGTGTGTACTTACAAAAGCTCGCGTGCTTTTGTACCGATACACAGAAGGACGGTACTCATAATTTTCTGAGTAGAATCTTGTACTCATTATTATTATTAGTATTACTATTATTATAGGACTAGCCATCGCTTATGTTATAGAGCGAAATAATGTTTGAGGGAATTTATGAAAGTCACTTTTTATTCTATCCACGGAGAGGTTCAGTGGAGCTAACACTCAGGTTTATTCAAGCGATTGAATGAATGATGAGAGAGAAGAGAAATATCAATAAAACACAAGTAAAAATATAGACAATCTAGTAAAAAGATAGGGAAGAATGGATTTCTATAGGAAACCTTATCAAGCCAGAGCGTTTGGGGCCGGAAAGGTGCATTTGAAGACTCCAGGAAAAAATTGGTACAGTTTACAGGTACTCAAACTTATTACCCCCCCTCCCCCTACCTCCCCTGGCGGAGCTTAATTCTATAGTTCCTCCACAATGAGTCATTTTTTCTTCTCTTCGAAGATGGATAATTTTGGCACTGCACAAGAGAAAAAAGAGCGATTATTAAGCCTTATGACCAGTCCCTTAACATGAACCCCGAGGTACACATGGGAACACCAATAGTCCTAGAAAGAATCTCAATGGACACAGTTGAACACCATTATACAAGCAATGAACCCAATGAGACACAGTGAACACCAATAAACATGGATCCAATGGCGCACATAGTAAGCCACTAAATACAATCTAAGCTCCCTGAAACACATATGAACACAAGTAGACAAGATTTTATTTGTAATTAGCAACAACATTTGAATTGTTGAATATTTTTAGGCCAAATCTAGTTAGAAATAATCAAAGATATAATTTTAGAACTTCTATTCTATGTTCGAAAGAGTTAATTTATCACGGCTTAACATGTCAGAATAATAATAATTTAATATTAATTATTTATGTAGTAGTTACCCTTTCCACATAAGAACGAGACTATGATAAGAACAATCGTAAATACAAGAAAAATTCTAGTATGGTCAGTCGAGCAATAAAACGAAGAATGACTGCCACAAAAATTAGAATAACGTTTAACTGCAAATGAAAATGGATCGATATTAGAATAAAATATAATAATATAACATAACATGTTGAATTAAAGAAAAATGTAAATTTTACAACAAATATTAATTTATATTTGAGCTAAGTTCCTACTATTGTAGCTAATCACCGAGTTTTGGTACCACTCCTGAGTAGCCAAATAGGGTTCTTGGCTCGGCTTGGTGGCTACCGATTCGATTCTTCTGGGAGTGCCTTTAACGAGAGTCACTGACTCCAAAGTAGAGTTATCTTCTTTCTTGATTGCAGACTGGGTAAAGATGTTAGGGATTTCTTCAAAAGTAAAGAAATCGTATGTGCTGGAATTATTGTTCTTTATTCGGAGTGAACTTAGAAGGTTTTCAGATGTATTTCTCTTCATGTAAGTCCCTTCATCCTGATAAACTTTTCAACTTCCCTTTTATGTAAACGGCCACATACTCTACGTTCAATAACAGATACATGAACTTATTTTTTGTACATTCAATGAGTTCCAAGTAACATTAAATTTGTACATTCTACTTACATTAGTTTATCTTACGTTTTACATTATAATATAATCTTACAATAGCTATTTAATTATACATAAGTAATTAATAAAAAGTTTTCTTTAATATTTCTTTGATGAAATAGTTGGTACTTAGAGCGTTTAATAGATTCAAGTAAAAGTTTGGGGGATTTAGTTCATTGTATATTTTTTTAATTAAAGATATATAAACTTCAAAAGAAATAAAACAAAGCCATTATATTAATTGTTTTTCTATAAGATTAAAGTCATTTAAAGGCTATATTTCGATATTTAACTAGCGCACATGGTGCAGACTGGAAAACATACCTTCAATAGTTGCCAAATGCCACCATATATCTCATTTCATTGCTGAAAAAACAAACTTTCTTTTAAACCTCGATTAATTTTATTTAAGTTACACATATAGAAGCTATTCAATTGGAATTATTACCTACAGTCTTTTACACAAAGTTTTAATAATTATTCAAGTAAAATTATTATATTCCTATACTTTGTTTTGTTTTAAAATGGTACTAAAGTTCCTCGTGTTAACGGATATAGGGGACACAAATAAGAAACCGCTTACGAAAATAACAGCAATTTGGAAAAATATGATTAAACTGTTTATTCTTTTAAGTTAAGAGATATTAGATTAAAATATTAACGGTATTTAATGTTATAAAGTTTACTTATGCATCAAATTCCCTTATATCAAAAGTTTATTTGGTTCGAAGTGAATCTTTTATATGATTTCCTAAAACACTTCAAAGTGCTCTGATTGCATATTACAATGTGGTCCCTACAGATACCTTAGTTAATAGATACTGGTGTAACAACTTCGTATTCGGTTATGGACTTTAATATATCCATTTATCTTCACAAAAAATGAGTTTTTACAGCTACTGTTTGTATAAAATGGGGGTTCTAAATTTGATTGCTATGTGATGGACCGACACGCATACATCAAGATAGGGAATCATCGAGGAGAAATATTCAAAATGGAGGCTGGCCTTCCGCAGGGAGTATGTCTGAGTACATCGTTATACTCAGTGTACAGCTAAGGCATCCCACTACCCCTCGCTGAAGGGGGCCTCAACATCCGGTTCGCTGATAGCGTCACAAAAATAGTCATATGCCTATACAGGAATGGTGATATAGAAGCAAGATTCACAGAAGAAAAATAAGAAGGATTAACAAATAAGAAAGAAAATGGAAAATAAGTACGAACAGGAACAAGTTTAAAATCATACCAATGTTCAGGAAAAAACTCGGAGATATATATTTCAAGGAAAGAAATAGATATACAAACGAAACCAAAGTGCTAGGATTAACAATAACCATATCAGGATATAGTAAGCCTGTAGTAAAACGAGCCAACAGAGTAAAGGGAGGACTGAGACTACTCTACAGGCTTAGATCACTCAAATGAAAAATAAAGGAAATATATCAAGCAATTATTCAGTCAGCAACAGTATATCCAGTTATACTTATATCAAAATCAAACATTACCCTTTGATGGACAATGGTTCCAAGCGGTACCAGATAATTTCAAGCCATTCTAACCATTATGATATAATTATTTAAGGGTTATATTATTGTTCCCGAATTCTCAGCTTTGAGTCTTTCCTCGCGAGAAATTTACAGGTAATTGATATTTTTGGATTATTATGTTGCGAGTTAAAAATTAACGATTGAGGAAACACAGGAAACACATCAGGATAAACCAACCTTAAACAATCAGCCGTTAGAAGATAACTGGGGAGATGATAAAATGGGGCGAAGGGGGATGCCCTCCCTGTGACATTTGGAGAGTCCTTATAGATCGCCTAGGTAGGAACCTGAAACGGGCAGGTGGTTGTAAATAAATGAATCCAAAATATTAAGGTTTTTTAACTTGAGCAAAAGGTGGTTTATTCTGTCTTCTAACTTGATGGACAAAGATTGAGGGGGTTCAGAGATCTTTTTGAACTTTGAGTTATCGGACAAAACAAAATTAATTTTTTCTATGTAATCTGATTTGTTAAGAAGAACGACACCTCTACCCTTATCAGGTTTTGTGATGACTATCTCATTTCTTTTTTCTAAACCTTTGAGTGTATCGATGTCATTTGGGCACAGAAAACGCGAAGAGAATTTGAGTTTGCGTAAGAGATGGCGAAATTCCTGCACAAAATATGACAGTGTTAAGCGAAAATCCTTAAATTTGCCGGTGATGGGCCAGTCTTTTAATTCGCTAAGCAGCTTCTCAAAGAGAAAAAAATAGTCAATATGGCCAAGTTTGAAAGGGAGAAGTTTAAATTCAAATCCCAGAGCAAGTAAAAAAGATTCTCTCGCGGTTTCTACCGAGGCTCTCTATACGGACTTCCCAAATGTCACAAGGAGGGCATCCCCCTTCACCCCACTTTAGCATCTTATAATCTTCCCTCTTATAACTTAGCTAAATTCTTGGCTCCTTTAATAACCCCTCTTTCCTCAAACCAGTTTAAAATTCAAAATAGCTTCACCTTTGTTAAAGAATTACAAAATTTTCAGCTTCATTATCCCTTTTATGAGTAGTTTCGATGTTTCATCTCTCTTCACCAATGTTCCTCTTGACCAAACCATTGACATAATTGTCCGACGTCCATTTCCCCTTAACAACTCCAATTTTCATGGATTTACCCACCCACTATTAAAAGAAACGCTGAAACTAGCCGTTAAGGACAATTACTTTACTTTTAACAACGAAACCTGCTGCCAAATAGATGGGGTGGGCATGGGCAGACCTTTGGGCCCTATCTTCGCAGATTCCTTCATGTCCTGGTTTGAGGAACAATTATTCAGCCTGGAACTTGGAAGCATTAAACCCTTACTTTGTCGATGATACATACATTCTGTTCAATACAGAGGAGTCGTGCGATAAATTCTTGTAATATGCCAATCATATACATCCTAATATTAAATTTACTTGCGAAAAGGAGTTCAATTCATCCATCTCATTTTTGGATATCCACATTTCCCGTGTCCCAACTGGATTTGTAACCAAAGTTTCTCGTAAGCCAACCTTTACTGGTCAAGGCCAAAACTTTTTCAGTTTTTGTGACTTTTCTTTCCAAATAAGTGCCATCAAAACAGTAATATTCCGGGCTTTTAATATTTGTTCATCCTACTCTGGATTTCACCAAGAAGTCGTATTTCTGACTAATTATTTCAAATGAAACGGTTTTTCTGTGTCTATGACTGAAAAAATTACGGCCCAATTTTTAAGCAATATTTACCATGCCAAATTTAAATTTCCTACTGTTTGTAAAGATATCCATTACATAATCTTTCCGGATCTGGGTTTTTTTAAATAAAAAAATTTCAAAAGAAATTACATCTCTATTAAATAAATTCTTTTACATACCAATTTTAAGTTAATTTTCATAAATAGACACCACATAGGATTATACTTCAATTGTAAGGACAGAATCCTGCCTGATTCGAAGTGCTCCGTTATTTACGAGTTTACTTGCCCCAATTGTAAACTGGGGAGATACATAGGCAGTACGGTGCGCTCACTGAGGACGAGGTTCTGTTCCCATTTGGGTGTTAGCCACAGGACAGGAAAGGTTCTCTCTACGAAAGAATTCTCACCTGTTAGACTTCCCTCTATTAAGTTTAAAACTCAAATCACAACGGACGATTTTAAAATCTTAAAAAACCACCCCTGATCCCATATCATTAAGGATTCTTGAATCCATGTATATATTATATACCTTTCTCCTTCTTTAAATTCCGATTCCTCTTCTCACCCACTACTTCTACTCTAAACAAAAATAGAGCCAACCTCCTAACCTTCTCTTTCTTCTTACGCTCCTCGCCCTTTCTCCCCAGTTATCCTCTAACGGCTGATTGTTTAAGGTTCGTTTATCCTGATGTGTTTCCTGTGTTTCCCCAATCGTTAATTTTTAACTCGCAACATAATAATCCAAAAATATCAATTACCTGTAAATTTCTCGCTATTTTTCCCTTAATAAACATTGAATACTTTCCATAAATTCATCCTTTTGATTATCTGTTTAACGCTAACTTAAATTGTTTTCCACGAATTGTATTTCCAGTACCCGAAGATGGGTGAAAAGTTCACCCGAAACGTGGTATCAAGAAAATGAAATGAATTTTCCTTTATACGTCCTTTCGTTCATCCTTCAATATATATATATATATATATATATATATATATATATATATATATATATATATCATCACTAACTCAATAATTTAAGAAGGCGAATTTTTGAGGATTTTAATAATAATTTCATCTCAGTTTGGTTATGACTTATGGTTTTTTATCAAAGTTATTTCGAATAATTCTTTTATAATATCAACCAAGCAATGGCTTCGCCACTCCCCCTACGGGTTTTTCCTTTGCGCTTCGCTACTAAGATTAAAATTTAAAATCTAAAAAAAAAGCAGCAAATTATAATAATTTTAAAAAGGAACTCTAAACTAAATTTCCCCCCTTTCAAAATAACACGTTGCTAAAATATAGTTATAGATAAACTAAAAGAGCAGCCTTACTTAAATTTTAATAAATTTTCTGAACTTCAACAATTGTAATTCTTTTTCTTTTAAAACATTATAAAGCATTGGATAATCATGTTTATTTTTTCTGAACTAAACTATTTTGTTTTTTCAAACTCTAAAGAAACTCTTAGAAATTATCTTGATAAAAATTTAGAATATACTTAAGTCATAACCAAACTAAGATGAAATCATTATTAAAATACTCCCCAAAATCCCGTTCCTTAAATTATATTGTTAGTGAAAAACAAAATGGTGAAGTTCAGAAATAATAATAAGTGTCGAAATTTTGTGAATTTTTAAAACTCAAAGAATTACAAATCGTGAAGTTCAGAAAATTTACTTTTATATATCTTCTTCTATAACTATATTTTAGTAGCGTGATATTTTGAAAGTGGGGAAATTTAGTTTAGAGTTTCTTTTTAAAATTATTATAATTGGCGAAGTTCAGAAAATTTATAAAAATTTAACCATGGCTGCTTATTTTTAGATTTTAAATTTTAATCTTAGTAGCGAAGCGCAAGCTCCCCTTGTAGGGGAAGAGTGGCGAAGCCATTGCCTGATATATATATATATATATATATATATATATATATATATATATATATATATATATATATATATATATATATATATATATATATATATATATATATATATATATATATATATAAGTGGCAAACGAATTGATAGACGCAAACTTCAAGCGAAGTATAAACAGGATAACCAGGCCTAGATAAGCACTGATAAACACAACCCTTCGGCGGTCGAAATAAAATCACTAGTGACATCACAATATTTTTCCAAATGAGCAAAGCTTTGAGCAATAGACGCCTAAATTATCATCTGCGTTTTCACCGTGCTATATCTAATCTTCGAAAAAATCCCTCTATACATATTACGAAAGCAGACAAATCTGGTGACGTTATTATTATGGACAAAGTGAACTATATTGCAAAAATGAACTTATCATTAGAAGATGAATCCACTTATGATGTCCTACACAAAGAACCTACATTAATTACTAACAGTGAATTTCATAAAAATATTCGATCCCTTTTAAAAAAATTCCCGATTTAATTACTAAATTTAAATCTAGCAACGCCTCTCTTCCATATATGTACGGTTTGGTAAAAACTCACCTACCCAATAATCCTATGCGGCCCATCATAAGTTCGTTAGGCTCTGTCTCATATTCCTTATCAAAATAGCTTGTGAATCACTTATCCACGCTTGTGGGGTCCATCTCCCAATCTCATATTAAAAATAGTTGTGAACTTATAGAGAAACTTAATATAATTCCTTACTCCAACAATTTCATTCTTGTCAGCTTTGATGTTTGTTCTTTGTTTACTAAAATTCCTTTAGACGATCTTCTATCTCTCCTTTGTGATAAATTATATAATTTAGATCTCCCTGTAGCGGTCAACACTTTCCTAAGGCTTATTTCTCTCTGTGCTAAAAATTGCAAATTTTCATTTAATGACAAATTTTACCTTCAAAAATTTGGTCTTCCGATGGGGAGTTGTTTATCTCCCACCCTCTCTAATTTATATATGAAATTCTTTGAGACGTTATTCTTGCCCGAAATCCTCGATTTTTCTATTGTATGGTACCGTTACATTGATGATATTATATGTATTTGGCCTTCCTCAAAAGATATTTACAATTTTCTATGTAATCTTAATTCTCTAGTCCCTTCTATTAAATTTACCCTTGAAATTGAGGAAAATGGGACTCTTCCTTTTTTTGACCTTTTAATACATAGGACGCCGTCTGGTTTTAAATTCTCTGTTTATCGCAAACCGTCCAACTCCAGTTCATATATTCACTTTTATTCTTATCACAGTGTTAAAATTAAAAGATCTGTATTCACTTCTATGTTTCTGCGTGCATTACGCCTTGTTAGTCCAGAATTTTTGGATAAGATATTGTCCAATATCTTTGAAATAGGTAAGAAACTTTGTTACCCTCGTCAATTTTTGCACACTTCATCAAACTTTGCTAAGAGAACTTTTTATAGAACTTATAACCCACCGGTTTTCAGTTATAAAAATTGTCTTATCTAGCCATACTTTGAACCATTTTTTGGACTCACCCGTATTTTTAAGCAACTTAATATCTCTGTAAATTTTAGATATGAATCCACTTTACATAAAATGTTAGTCCACAATAATACAAGAAAAAAAGGTGGAGTATATTCTATAGAATGTTCTATTTGCAATTTACCTTACTTCGGGCAAACTGGTAAATCTTTATCTACTAGAATTTACCAACATAAGTATAATATTAGAAGAGGTGAAATAAACAGCGCTTTATTTTTACATTTATCCGAAAATCACCACCCCATTGACTGGAACTCTGCAAATTCCTTTATCATTCCGCTGATTTTACAAAAAGAAATATTGTCGAGTGTTAATTAATGAGTATGTTGCCTAATATAAATATCTCTCCTGGCTTATTTAAACTCAACCCTGTTTTAAAAAACTTGTATTAAATGAAATGACTCCATAATGCAGCCTGTTGTCACTCTTTATTAGTGTAATTTCATTCGCATTGCCTCCCCCACCACGTGTCTCTGCTTTGATCGTGGATTAACTTTTAGCCGTAAATGTTTTCGTTCTAATGATAATCCTTTAAAATGTTTTTGTTTTTTCACCCACCATTTCCATTCATATACACGGCGTTGTTGTGTGTATATCGTTTTGAGGATGCATATGCCGGTTATTAGTTACCAAATGATCTTTTGATTGGTATTTTTCTGTCTTGTTATTGTGTTTTTCCATTGATTTGTATTATGTGATGGGCGTTCCCTTCGTATCTTTGTACCCTATATAAGGTTGTCTTCTTCATTTTCATGCTAATCCTTGAAAATGAACTTACAAATATAGTTCGAAAGTGCTTGGTTTCATCTTTTCATCTTCCTGTGGGTGAATTTTCATATTATTGCTTTCCTCACGTGCCACTTTGTGAGTTTTTTTATTATGTATATAATATTTATATATATATATATATATATATATATATATATATATATATATATATATATATATATATATATATATATATATATATATATATATATATATATATATATATATATGAAACGACCTGCTCGTGTGACAAATGGTGACAGATGGAACCACTTTTTATTTAGTTTACATTTTCTCAAAATAAAACAAATAGTGGTGTTCTATTTTATTACGCTTTCCCTAAAACTAGTTAAGCATATTAAAAAATTAATCATCACTAACTCTATAATTTAAGAAGGAGATTTTTTTTTAGTATTTGAATAATAATTTCATCTTAGTTTGGTTATGACTTATGTTTTTTTATCAAAGTTATTTCTAATAATTCTTTTATAATATTAAAAATAAAATGGTGAAGTTCAGAAATAAATTTAAGTATCGAAGTTTTGTGAAATTTTAAAACCCCAAGAATTACAAATAGTGAAGTTTAGAAAATTTATTTTTATATATCTTCTTCTATAACTCTATATTTTAGCAACATGACATTTTGAAAGGGGGAAAATTTAGTTTCGAGTTCCTTTTTAAAATTATAATAATTGGCGAAGTTCAGAAAATTGATAAAAATTTAACCATGGTTGCTTTTTTTTAGATTTTAAATTTTAATCTTTATAGCGAAGCGCAAGCTCCCCCCGTAGGGAAAGTGGCGAAACATTTTCCTGGTTATATCTATATTATATAGTTGCGCATCAAAGGGTTAATTTGCAAAGAATTCAAAATAAGGCAGTATTAATAATCACAAACAAAAGAGGAGAAATGAGAAGAGAACGTGACATGAACAGTATTGCTGACATAAAAGCAATGAACAAAATAATTGAAGAAAGATCTAATAAAATAATAGAAAAGACACGAGAGGAAATAGGAGAGGAGATCATGGCATTGATAGCCCAGAGGAGAAGGAGTGATCACACTACCTCTTCACCGCCTATACATAAAGTTCGATCAAGAGGAGGAAGAAATTTTCAAGTGAAAATTTAGAAAAGGAAAAGTAAGTTAACAAACTTTTTATAAAAGCTATTTTAATTTTGTACACAAATAAACAAAGAAAAAAGAGTTATGAAAAAACTATATCAGAGGTAGAAAGTATATAATAACGGTTTGAACGCCTAAAAACAACAACAAATATAATATAAACATGAAACAACGAAGAAGGATAGGCGGAGACTCCGGCATCAATTGAAACTATCTAATTTGAAACTACCCGAAACTGAAAGAGATTCAAATGACTACCATGAAACCCACATAACAGTTTTTTGAAAACCTCCTACTTCTTTCCAGTTCTCCCTACACCTTTTTTCTATCCTTCACACCTTACGGGCTAAATACTTTATACGTGTGACAGGGCCACAATAGAAAAATAAATAGCGAAAGAATATAATATACACTCTGGTTCAGAACCCACGTAAAGATGTAAGTCTACGAACAAATTAGGTCGAACGTCAAGTCTACTACGTTATTTCAAGCTTTGCTATCTCTACTCTTTACTCTTCCTCTCCTTCTTTGACTCCTGGCCTCCTTGCCGCTGCTTCTGAAGCCCCTTTAGGGCTCTGGAGGGAGCGTGGAGAAGGCTGAGGGCGCTGGTTCTCCCGTTACTTCCCTGCTGGCCACCTTAAGATGGCCGGAGGGGGAAAGGAGGCTTGTAAATCTTTTACTGTCTCTCCCCTCCCACCTTTCCTTTCCTTTCATTTAATTTGTTATGATAAATCTCGTACTCAAGTTGTAACTACTAGCTTCAGGATCTTTGACGATCCTCCTAAAACTACGCAGGTTAAGTATAATATTAAAATTAATTACATTTTTATTGCTATATAACATTGGTAGATAGTCAATTGAATGTAAGAAATGCCAAATATTTCGGCCTTAAGTTATTCCAAGGATATGACATCACCTAACTTGCTCTTTTTTAAACGTCATTTCAATGTTGCTTCCGCCCCAGGATTTGATTCGGTAGACAAATCGGTAGAGCAAGTAAAACCTCTCTCTATTTTAACATGAAACGGAGTCAAGCTCAGCATTCTCTTTAAACTTACATATACATTCAGTTTGACTACAACTATTTGCAAGAACTCCATGGAATTCAATACCAGAATATACATGAAAGGAGCAAAACCTTTTATTTAGTAATCAGGATCACACTCTAGTTGTGACTAGTTTCAGGATCTTTGAAGATCCTCCCATAATTACGCACTTTAAGTATAATATTAGAATCTATTTAAACATAATTTACTGCATCTGGACAATGAGAAAATTGAATGACGTTATCAAGCCTCACTTTGACTTTCGATCTGGTTTGCATCCAAAGTCTGACCGAGTAATCCACCCAGCAGTTTGATTCGAGCATTAAAAGAAGTTAAAGTGACGGAAAGGTTATTCACTGAATACATTTTTAGATTTTAATTGTAAATATACATTTAAAGGGGCAGGAATTATTCATTAATGACCTTCAAGGCAGTGGTTCAGGAAGTGTACCAATCCATCCTTCTAGATTGGCCCAAAACCGAAAGAGCGCCATAGGGAAGAGCAATATCTAGATTGTCTCATACAAACATAATCAAATAAATTTTTTATTCCTTTACTTTAGATGACTTCATTTCTCTAGATCAGGGGTCTTCAAACTACGGCCCGCGGGCCAGATCTGGCCCGAGAAGTCAGTTCATCCGGCCCGCCGGTGCACTGTGCCACAAATGAGCTAAAATATAATTATGTACATATTCCTTGAACATTGCAACTTGCAACTTTGCATAAAATTATTATTTTTTCTAAAACTATTTGGATAGAATATTCAATGTGTAAAATTATAAACACTTATAGGTATTATTCGGAATTCGGTGGCTCAGCTGCGGCAAAGTCCTGTTTCGTTTTTGATAAGCACCGAATGGAAATAGATATTTTTCTCACCGAAAAGGATAGAGCTGATCCACTTCTGTCAGATCCTAGCTCGGTCTCAGAATTGCCATTTTTGGTTGACACCACATCCACATGAATGAATTGAAATTGAAACTTCAGGGAAAAGATAACCTTATCTGTGATCACTAGAGAATCATCAAAGGATTTTGGAAAAAGCTATCATTGTTTGAAGCACTACTGGAAGAAGGAAGCTTCTCGCATTTTCAGTGTTTCAAAGGGTTTCGCGCTGGAATCACAGAAGATGTCAACCTCGAGCTTCCGAAGAAGATTATTTATGATTTAAATAAGCATTTCTGGGAGAGATTTTCAGATCTCGACAGAATTGAGTGACATTCTTCTTTTCCAAAATCCGTTTGATTCCAAATTTGATGACTTGCCAGTCGAGCTACAGTTGGAGCTCATCCATTTGCAAGCAAATGACTTGTTGAAAGAGATACACAGAGATGAGTTTTCAAAGTTGAAAATATTTGCCTCTAGTATGGTATCAATATTTGGAACACCTTCTGTCTGTGAGCCAACCCCTTCAAAAAATAAAGTATATGAAGTCAGCACATCGAACGAGGCTGACTGATGATATTTGAAAGCAATTCTCTTGATTGGATACAGCAATTAAAAAGCAAATATTGATGATATCTTGAAAGTTGAATGCCAGTTTCACAAATCTCACCTACCTTTTTTGCTGCTTAGTTTGTGAGACTTGGATATGTGCGCACTGGGTGTGATAATACTATATTATTGCTAAGGACGCCTTCTTTGATAATTTGTGGGTAAATAAATATGTTCATTGTTTTATATTTTGTTTTGCTATTTTGTGTATTGGTAAATGAATATGTTGGTTGTCTTGATTTTTTGTCTATTCACTATATTGTATTAAACAAAATGGCTATGCAGCCCGCGCTGGTCATTGTCTCAGTTATCTGGCATACTGTTAAAAGGTTTGGCGACCTCTGCTCTAGATTAAAGGTAAGGAACCTATGACACGCGTGTTCAAAGTGTCACGACTGAATTTCTTCTGGCACGAGAAGCTCAGGGCATCCTTAAGAAATGGGCATTTAAGCTTCATCATAAGGATTAAACCTTAACCTTAATTTAATGCATTTTTAGTTTTCGAGTTACTCCAATAAAAATGTGATCAAAAGTGATGAAATATGTGATTAAAATGTTAGTAGAACGTATTAGTTAATCGGGGCTGCAAATGTACTGCACCAGTAAAAATAAGTACTACTTTTTTACGACTTTTTATCTATCGGTTGTCAACTGAAACTTTAAAATTAAATATTTTTAAACATCTCGAATGTGATGAAGGAGTCGTAAAAAAATATTTATCCTATTTTTAAAGCACCGTAGAAAAAAACGTTCCTCCTGCCAGGTTTCTCAAACCCTTTTCACTGGAGACCTCTCTTACCACCGAAATTTTCGGGACCCCAATCTCAGCAACAAGAAAATTGAATGTAATGAGGCAAATGTGATAGACAGGTAAAGAAATATTGCCTTTGTGCTTATTTTGATCAAAAGTAAAAGGTACACAGTTAAAGACTAAATTCCGTAGACCGCATCGATGGTAATCTAAAATCTTCGATCTGGATAATAGTAGAATCCGGTGATTTGATTTTTCTTCATAAGGAAATCGAGCATATGTAAGTAAAATCTCGATTGCTTCCATTTAGCTCAGAATTAATTCATTAATTATATTAAATTCAATATATATACTATGAATCCGCTATTAAATTTATTGAAAAAAATAGTAAAACGTATAAAAGTGAGAAATAGTAAAAATCCTTGGTATAAAAATACATTTTGTCAATTTCTTCCTCGCTCGGTACTTTTTGCAACAACTTTCTTGCTTACTCTCAGTCATTGGATGCACTCTACAACTACTTGACTACCAGTAAATATTTTATATAATATATCGATATGTGTCAATGCCACCCTTACTGAACTATTCAACTTTTTTATAGTGGGGAAGCGATGGTTTCCTTACATCCACTCCCGATTTGCCCTTACGGGAGAACCAATGAGCAAATTTCCTTTCGACAATAAAAACCTACAGAAAGAAGCCAATATCAAATTTATATTTTGCCTGAATATCATTTAGATCAATTCTAAATGTTAAACTAAATGATGGGCTTCGTATTACTGACTTATTCCACTAAATGACATATTTAGATTTATTCTAAAAATCTGCATGTTACCATTCCCGTTACTGGGACGAGCGGGGTTCCTACCGCTTGTCCCTTGTGCTCAAGACGAGTTCGTACCACACAAACTTGTGGACTTTGTGACCTTTGGGCTGTTTTGTTTTCTTTGTTGTATTTATGGTCATCATTAAAAAAATCTTTAATGTACCTGAAGAATATCTTGTTTTGACAAAAATCGAATATTTTGATCGTCTTTGCTCAAATTGAAGGCCCCTTTCCTGTAAGGAGACCCCCTCCTCTCAAATCCCCGTTGGGTTGTAAAATTATGGAAGAAAATTGCTGTTCCAAGGCGCTAGAAATTGATTTTTAGATAACAGGGGCAAAACTGTATAGCTCTATATGAGACTTAAGGGAATTCGGAAAAGTTACTCCTTTTGAATCTTAGAGGCCTCAAATATAGTGATGTCACCTCAAAAAAGAGAAGATATTGGCCATTAATAGGCTCTCCCGAAATTAAAAATGTCTCAAATTAAAAAAAAAAAACATTAAAATGCAACTTTGTGTATCTTGGCATGAAATCTGAGAATAAAGAAGAAAAATTATCGCAACAAAGAACTATTAAATAATGAGATTATATGATAGAAATGGGAATAATGAAGTTGAAATTGGGATATATTATGGTACCCGCACCGATAGTTTGGTCTATTTGAAATGTATGAATAATTAAATAAAAATTTGACTTCTAACATATGGAGGATAAAATGAAAGTGCAATTATCCTTTTCATTTAATAATAATAATATAATTTTGTTGTATGGCACTCCTTAAGGTCGTAGGCTTCAAGGCACCAAGGTAGGTCGGTGGGCGTATCATACCTGGCTGATAATTCCACATTTTCGGAGCCTATTTAGAGAAAACACGATCACTTATAAATCGCAGACAACTACTACGAATAATTATTCGGGAAACAAAGCCAGAGCATTGCGGTTTTCGGGGATGAGATGGGGTCAGTGAGGAAGACAGACAGGAGAGATCTTCGGCGTCTAAGGTTTAAGATGTAAGAAGATGGACCTTAAAAGGGATTCTGTCTCGAATGGGGGTCAATGGAGTTCGCAAAGCAGGGGAGTTGCACGAGAGAAACGTCCTCGGTGGAGAAAAGCTCGAGCTGCGAACTTTTGAACCAATTAGACAGGTCAAAGAGTAAACACTGTGATCCAATGAGAAAGAAGTAGCAGTAGTGAAGGCGGGAGGTGAGCAAGGCAGTAATGGCAGTCTCAAATCTGTCGCGGATGCGGCTGAGATTATGGAGAAAGCAGAGAGAGTATTTAAACATGTCAGCAACATTAGTTTTGAGAAATAACTATCAAGGATCACACCTAGATATTTATATGTATCAGTAAACGAGTTGGAGAGGCACCAGGGCTAGGTTAGTGGACTATATTTTTGCAAGAGTCCCCATCTAGAGAGGTACCTACCAGTAATACCTCTGTTTTGTCATGGTTTACTTATAAGCTGTTAGTAGATTTCTAAGAGCGTCAGCGAATTGGTCAGCGGAAAAGTGAAGATAGATTTGCCTGTCGTCAGCATAGAAATCAAATGATAGAGCAAGACGACGCCTAGGAATACTTTGAAGGATAAGATAGGGCGAAACAGAAGTGGACTAAGAGCCTATCCTTGTGGAACAAAAAAAATGCCTTTTACCAGCCGAGAAACAGTAAAAGACAGAAAGGAGATCAAAAAGGTGCATAATTCGAAAGAAAAGAAATACAGAAATGGGCTTAACTTCCTTGAAACCGATCTAGTATAACTTGACAACCCTAAATCTTGAGGCATGGAATGTATCTTTTTAAATCTCCTGAAAGAAGTTCGCTCAAAGACTACAAACATTAAAAAAATTAGGTTCGAACGCAAATTGCGGCTCCTTAAATAATGATCAAAGAACATTAGGTAGCGAGAAAAACCCATTTGACCATGGAAACTGGTCTTTTGACGTGACATTAGCAAAATAAGTTGGCGAAATCAGTCGTATCTCGTTTAGGTCACAGTGTCCTAAATTGGGCTCTCAGTCCTCAATGATGGAAGTCGCTTCCTCCGACTTCCAGCCTATTTTATTTTCTATTTAAAGATAATTTCCTGCGGTATTTCTATCGCTACGCTATATAAGAATCCCCTTCTCCCTAAAAAGATGTGCTGTTGCTGAACAAAACATTCTACAGGGTGTCAGAAAAGTTTGGAACCAAACCTACTCACCAAATTTCTGTATTTTGATTTGTTTCTATTGTTTTGGTTCCAGACGTTTGGGCCACTCTGTGTAGTAATGGGCAATCTCTCCTCTCATTGTTTTGTGTATACACTCTTCTCTCGCTAACACTGGAGGCTACCAGGTACTACTCTTCATCAAGAAAAGCGTAAATATAAAAGGCAGAAATTCCATCGGAGTATACTTGGTGAACCCTCCGTTGCTGTCTCTAATTTGCGTCGGTTTTATTCCAATATGGATTTTTCGTTAGCGAACACTCAAATTTTCCCTACGAAGCACCATAGTGTTAACCTGGAGTTTGATTATATTTACTTCTATGTGATAACCTGATTTATATACACTTAAATAACTCTACTTTTAGCTTGAGATTGCTATTTATAATTATTATGGGCATTCATTCATTTATGTATGTACAATGTACCGTTTGCGTTTAAGCCACCGCCAATTTTTTTCTGTATTACTAAATTTGTAATCGTGTTTGTTTCTTATTTTGATTATTTAGTTTCTCTCATACATTAGGTTCTATAATTTGTAGGGGTGATTATGAGGTAAGGTAGTGTAGCAAAGGAGTGTAGGGATTTATAAATATTTAATTAGATTTTAACTTATATTCTAAACTCCCAACGATGCCAATAGAACTGACACAATAGGGAGTTTGCCTGATAGAAATCTACTATAAAAATGACTAAATCTTGTATCGTAGCCTATTTATTCTTTCTGTTGCTGTCTCTCGTTCACTCTGGTCCTAAATTGACTCCCAATGTCTTTAATATGTCTTCTTCGCCTCATTCTCATCCCCCCCCCTTCTTCTTGGTCCCTCAGTCCCCCAAGTTTTGTCTTGGGCTAAATTGTGAGTGATTCGTGTTCGCCTTTGCCATCAAGGCCCAAATGCAGTTTGGAGCGGCTTCAGACACTAAAAGCTCGAGTCTACTCAATCAACGCACGACGCAACATACAGAGAAGGAGAAAAAGATAAAAAGAAGGAGAAAGGCAAACATACAGTTACCGAATGTAATGTGAAAATATAATTTGTGTAACCTTAATGGGGTTACAGTATAGAGGAAAATAAAAGAAGAAACAAACTGGGAGAAGGGCGATTAGTCTTGAAACAAGGGGAAAATGAAGTAAAGATAGAAGAAAGAGTAAAGACAGGGCAATAACTGTAATTAGAGTAAAATACGGTGTTATAGTAATATTCATATAGAAATCCCCCTTCACTCATTTGTGGTACGGGCAAACGGGTGTTTTCTAATCCTTCCACAACGAATTATCGCTACGAAGAAGACCAATTGGAACCACTAATTTAATCGCTTTGCGGGATTAACATAGCAACAAATGGGAGATAGATCAAATCGGAGAAACAGAAAAAGAAACAAAAGGAAAAAGAATGAATTGTTTGAAGATGACATAGACAACAATATTAACCCCTTTCAGGAACTCTTTTTTTCCCGAAAAATATGACATAACATAGCGATTATTTTTTTGACAGCTGTAAAGTTATGGAAATGAAAGCGAATTGTTTTTTGATCCAGAAAAAGTCCCGAAAAATCTCGAGTTTGTTTCTGAATACAAAATTATCCTGATAAATGCCCGAGATATCTCGTGGTTTCAAATAACTTTTTAATCGAAAATCTGACCTATTTTTTGATAGTCCAGGGAGGGGCTAAAATTACCAACCCTAAGCTCCATGTCGGGAGGGCCCAGATCCAAAACCACGAAAGAATTCGTGTCTACAGCCGGGGTACTCAAGGCCACGAATACAACCAGGTACAAGCGAGTTAGAATGATTTGGACAAGGTATTCTTAGGGAAGATGTATAGTGTAGGTTTAAATGTGTATAAAGTATTTAGCCTGAGTAGACTCTGTACTGATATGTTACGCAAATCTCCTGAATTTAACTTCATTCCTAATCGAGGGCAGGCTGGCCGACTGCGGGGTGGGGAGTGATGGTGAAGTTGAGTTAAGGAATGAGGAACCCTTCAAATCTTAAACTCATCATGTGATAACCACTTTTTACACCCTAGAGGTGGGAAAGGCTTATCGAAAGGGTGGTGAAAGAGTGAAAAAGCGTGAAAGCAAAGAGACCGATCACTGAATCTCCACACGTCATTCAAGTCGCGTATTCACTCAAGAAAAAGTGTAAGATTTGATAATCATCTTTTCCAACGCCCTCCCTCCCCCCCGAAATCTCAACACCACACCCTACATCTATACCCATCATATCATCTTCGCCCAACCCCCAAGCAGCTCATGAGCTACTACACTACATCACAAGACTCGAACCCTGGCTTCAACCGAACCTAATAACCTTCAATGTCCTGGTACCTCTCCACAACCCAACAATTGGAGTAAAAAATACATCACTCCTGTTAAATAGAATACTTAGTGCTCGGTGTTACACCGCACGCAACTTTCCAACAACACATATCTAAGACTTAAGACAAACAAAGACAACACGGAAATTAATACACCCCGAACATTCACGGAAACCACATTCAGACATTTCAAATAATCGTTCACACATTCAAGCAGTATATCCGACCTTCAATCGCCAATATCTTTATACCCTGAACATTCACTTACCCTTGCACACTGCAATCTCCCCTCTCCCCCAAAAAACAAAAAACAAAACAAAGCACTTTACCCCGCCACTGAATGCAACCACGACACCCCTATCGACTACAACACTCCAAACGAAAGGTCGTCTCCATCAAACCGAATCTTGATCTCCATGGAAAGCCATTTTTTCATACTACAGGGTGTTCCGAATGTCTTCTTCCCTCTGAAGGACAATTGTAACATTGTAATAATTTAGATCTCTTCTATAACGCTGGACTGCATCATAAATGCAACATAAATGACAATATCATTTTCCAGACCAATTTTGCGTGCTGAACACTGTGATAGTATTTGTTTTGCTCCTGAGGTTCTAGTTTTTGTGTTATACAGCGCTGTTATAGAGCTAGGTGCATAGGCAGCTATGTATGAATTATAACTGTGTAATGTCCGCGTGTGATCATTGACTGTGTCTTATGTTTATTTATTTTGTTGCAGATTAACTGAAGGATGCCGCAGACTTGCAAGAACCATCCTGACTCGTTCTGCTACATATGGGGAAAGTACACACCCTCAAAACAGAAGCGCACTATCACATCTTCAGTAAAACGTCTGTATCATGCCGACTTTGCCATTGAACTAGGAGATCAGGACAAGCCATGGGCTTCTCACTTTGCCTGCGTGAACTGTATTTCTGGCTTCAGCCATTGGATTAAAGGGAAACGTAAGTCAATGCCATTTGGTATACCAATGGTTTGGCGGGAACTGAAAAATCACCATGATGACTGCTATTTTTGTATGGTGAAACCGCTGGGGAGGAATGCTAAAAGCATGAAACACATTAAATATCCAAAGATTCCATCAAATATGGGACCTGTACCTCCCAATGATGACGTCGCAGTACCAATATGTCCTGAGAATGTGCACCGTAGCAGTTCTAGTAACTCTTCAAGTAGTGACCGTGAAGATGCAGATGTGGATGAAGAGTTTAACCCTACCGGGATCCGTGGGGAAAAGCCCTCAATTGTTTAAACAAAGTGAGCTAGATGACCTTGTTTGAGATCTTGGACTGTCAAAAGAATCTGCACAATTGCTAGGTTCAAGCTTAGCAGAGAAAAATCTTTTGGGAAGCAGCACACACTTTGCGTGGTATAGGCATCGAGAGCAGGAATTTGTGCGGTACTTTACTAAGTCAGATGACATGGTGTATTGCCATGATGTTTCAGGTCTTGTGGGACACATGGGCAAGGAATACCATCCTGAAGAATGGAGGCTCTTTATCGACTCCTCTACAAGGAGTTTAAAAGCCGTGCTACTTTTTAATGGCAAAAATGTAGCATCACTGCCCATTGCGCATTCCGTCACCCTGAAAGAAACCTACGCTACCATGTCACTTCTTTTTAACAACATACAATATCAGGATCACAACTGGCTTTTTTGTGGTGACTTGAAGGTCCTAAGTATTTTGTTAGGGCTGCAGGGAGGCTACACAAAACATCCCTGCTTTTTATGCTTTTGGGACAGTCGTGCAGATTCTGTGCACTACCGACAAGTGCAATGGCCATAACAGACGGAATTTGTACCCGGCCGCCATAACGTCTAAGCTCTAGCACTTGTACCAGCGGAGAGAGTGCTTCTACCTCCACTTCACATAAAGCTGGGATTGATGAAGAACTTTGTAAAAGCACTTCCGAAAGATGGAGAAGGGTTTAAGTACCTGTCCCACAAATTCCCTTCTGTGAGTGATGCTAAAATGAAAGCCAGCATATTTGTTGGACCACAGATTCGTGAGCTTCTTTCAGATGCCGGATTTACTGAAGTATTAACCCCTCATGAAAGAAGTGCTTGGAATAGTTTTAAGTCAGTGTAACAGGCTTCTTGGGGAACACAAAAGCCGATGACTATAAGGAAAGAGTTGGGAACATGCTTCAAGCATATGAGACGGCTGGCGTACGGATGAGCATAAAAATGCATTTCCTCCATAGCCATCTTGACTACTTTCCTGCCAACTTGGGTGACTTCAGTGAGGAACAGGGGGAGAGGTTCCATCAAGATATATCCTAAATGGAGCACCGCTATCAAGGCAATTGGAGCGTGACGATGATGGTTGATTTCTGCTGGTCGCTTCAAAGAAGCCGGGCAACATCTGCTGATACACCGGCACACAAGAGAAAGTCTCGAACGCGTGCCTTTGAACGAGAATAGCTGGCCTCAACATTCGAATACAATGGTGATTTTCATAAGCAGATATGTACATGCCTGTATGTGTGTAACGTACATTTATCATGATTTTGTTTCTTCTCAATAAAATAAAATGGCCTGTCTACCTCTGTTTGCCTTTACTTACTAATATAAACTTACAGGAATTTTATAGACCTGGCTCAGACGCATTTCTGCACGATAAACCTGAATAATTTAGTGTCGGTTATTACAAAAAAATGAGAGCTTCCCTGAAAAAATGAGTATGATTTCTGGATTCAGCAAAACTCTAATGGGAAATGGTAATGACGTCTTTGTTGCAAGGAACTTTGGGGGGGATGCAGCCAGGTGATAATCAATAATATTCTATAATCTCTTCTATAATTAATCTATCTATGAATAGATTTGTGTATACATAGAAAGAGCAAGAAATATTTCATCCGTTACCTAATCTTCCTTCCGTTACATTCTATCAGTCTCACAGTTGTTCTTCAGTGGGTAATGAGATACTCGGAACACCCTGTACACGAAATCCAAGCCATTTATACTACTACATGCAAGACCCTACCTCTATGCCCCCACAATACAGGCAGAAACCTATAATAACATACTATAAAGAGATGACCCAGGGAACCCCACCTCCTCGTAATCGGACAACCATAACCCATAAAATAATTCCCATACACCACAGCATCCAATCTCTTAGTCCCAATCACCTTCTTAATGACACTGCACCGGAAATCCACCGAGAAAAAAACCTCTATCGCTTCCAATTAAAAAACGGGTCGATCTGGCAACGCTCCGATGCGGTCACCAAACAAAGTTAAACGCCCCGCAACGGCCTGACTGACACAGATATTTGCACCCACTACCATCATGAACTACCATCATGACCAACACAATAACAACTGAGACAAACCTGTAGGGGAAATCTCGTTCGGTCGGTGGATTTCGTCAAGGCTGTCGATCCTTGTTTTAATGCTGAAACCAAGGAGGGCAACCTCCCCTCACCTCTACGAAAAATGTAAGGAGAGATCTGTAAAGAAAGCGGTGAAGATGAAGAAAGTGAAAATGTGTTCATGGCCAAGATTATGAAAGGCTACAATAATATAAACGTTGAGTGACTATTAAAACTCACAGAAAAGACCATACTTGCAAATGGTCATAAATTGAAGTCAGACGAAAAAAGTGGTGGGAAACTTTTTCAATTATAAAATAATTTCAACTTTGAATGCTCTTCCAACTAATGTACAGGGTGTCACTAAAGTCTGCACACAAAGGAAAAATGCATATCTTCAATGAAAACAAATGAACTACATTTTATTTAATTGAAATATGAATAAATAACATCTTTAATGTGATTTAAACCATTTGTGATACAAAGTACGATGCGCTTGAGAGATTCACCCGATGAACGCGATGCAGTAACTCCCAATTTGAGCACTTTCGTTTGTGATGCGTTGTTTTCTCAGGTGTCTCGTATGATCCATTCTCCCAGGTGTCTCTTACGATGCGTTCCCTCAGGTGTCTCTTACGATGCTTTCCCTTAGGTGTCTCGTATCATTATTTCATTGAGTACATCTTCTCCTTTACCAAGACAAATTAGTTGTGATATTTCCTGAGCCAAGACTTCGGATATACCCTCTAGTTCAAAGGGCGTAAAACGCAGTAAACTGAACGAACAGATATTTAATTATTAAAGCATTACTAACTCTTGTCTACATATTTGCCTTCACCTCTAAAACTATTCCCAGTATTTCCTTACCTCAGCGGCCTCGTTTTCCCTCCAACTAACTATAGATGGGGATCGAAGGGCATTCAACATTCTTGATTCCATATAAAGCTACAGATCCCACAAATGCATTGGAGCCTGGAGGGTACGTAATTCTCCAGATGTCAGCTGCTATTCCATGCTACAACTGACACACCATAAGGAAGGTACTGCTGGCTTAATGGAGAGACCTCAGCTGAGGAAAACGTAAGTAAAACTGTTTTATTTATATTAATTTTATTATTTATAATGATACTATTCGTACTATTGTTGCCAGGTATAAAAATATGCTATCGAATTAATCCTGTGTATGTATATTCTATTTAAATAATATTATTTTACTTATGAACTATTTCAATAAAAATGAAGGACCAATGGCTAACCTAGTCGATAAAGCGGTGGACTTCCGGCGTCGAGGCACATTTGATCCCAGTGAGCATCGACGAAGGAGAAACATCCACATTTCTGAGAGTTTCAGTATCGGTTTGTCGGAGGTCCCGGTCTCTATTTCTATCAGGTGGTAGGTCTGATTGTCTGTCGCTCAGTCAGTCTGACGGTCAGTCAGTCTGTCACTCGGACTGTCATCATGGTCTCTTTTTTCTATGGGTCTGTTTGTTTGTCGCTCAGTCAGGCTGACGGTCGGTCGGTCTGTCGCTCGGACTGCCATCATGGTCTCTTTTTTCTATGGGTCTGTTTGTCTGTCGCTCAGTCAATCTGACGTTCGGTCGGTCTGTTGCTCGGACTGTCATCATGATCTCTTTTTCTATGAGGCTGTTTGTCTGTCGCTCAGTCAGTCTGACGGTCGGTTGGTCTGTCGCTCGGACTGTCATCATGATCTCTTTTTTCTCTGGGTCGGTTTGTCTGTCGCTCAGTCAGTCTGGCGGTCGATCGGTCTGTTGCTCGGACTGTCATCATGGTCTCTTTTTTCTATGGGTAGGTCTGTCGGATAGTTCTGTCACTCTGTCACTTTTTAAGCCTTTCGGTCGGTCGGTTTGTTGGTCAGTCGGTCTTTCAGTCCGTCGGTTTATTGGTCAGTCGGTCTTTCGGTCCATAGGTTTGTTGGTCAGTCGGTCTTTCGATCCTTCCGCCTGTCTCTCATTCGATCTTTCAGTTGTTCTGTCGGTATTCACAGTCCCTTTCTCCTCTCTCCTCTCTCCATCGGTTGGTTGATCTGTCTGTCATCTCCCTTTCTATCGGTCGGTCTGTCAGTCTGTTGGTCTTTCGGTCGGTCAGTCATCACGACTAGTCTTTTTATCAGTTGTCGCTTTTTCAGTCGTCGCGGTCTCTCTTTGTATCGGTTAGTGGATTTGTCTGTCTGTCTGTCTATTTATCTGTCTGTCAGTCAGTCAGCCGGTCTGTTGTTCCGTGAGTTGTTTTGTTGGTCCTTCGTCCATTATGTCGGTCGTCAAGGTCTATGTTTCTCGACCTTAAGCTAGAAAGAAGGCTTAATCCGACTTCACTCACACACACGAAACCCACACCCATAACAACACATGCATATACACATATCACTACTATATATCCAGGTCGTACGCTCACACAAACACAGATTCTAAGTAAGCAACATGTCATTCACAATTACGTATCCAACACCTACACGCAGATTGGTTCACCCATGTGTATCACACGCACACATGCAGGGAGTGCACATACACTTATTTGTTTTTAATAAGGTTTTTGTTGGCAAGTTTTGGCAAGCGCAGGTAGACCATTGATGTGCGGGTAATTAGACTCGAGTTGGAGTGACGCAAAGCGGTGCCGAGAAAAAAACTGGAAGCATTTTTACACCTTCTCCATTTTTAAGACATTGGTAATTGAGTAACGCAGTTTGTTGAAGGGTGTGAAAGAGAAGAGGGCTAGGGTAGGCAATGAATGAGCTGTAGAGTTGTGAAAAATGAAATCTTTTATTTTAAAAACTAAAGTTTCCAAAACAAAATTTCAATCTTATTCTAATTAGGGAAAGTTGAATCTTTCGAATTAAAAATTTTAATTTGGGATGATTTTAAAAAGGTAGGTGGGGGAGGGGGGGAGTGAGAAAGCAGTGGGAGTAGGGATTTTAATAGGTGATGGGGGCGAGGGTGGTCAAAATGAGTGTATCATTTGTTGCGTTGGTAAGATTTAATATGGAAGTTTTCAACTCCCATGCCGCAAACATACACAAACATATACACATGTGTATTATACATTAGTAAGAAATCATTTTTTTTTCTCTGTGGCTACGTTTCGAGAAAAATATGTTTATCTTCTGGTCTAAATGATCTAATGCGGATTATATATATATATATATATATATATATATATATATATATATATATATATATATATATATATATATATATATATCAGAACAATTGTTAAATCCAATGACAGATTCCGGATATTTTAATAAAACTAATGTGGAGTAGCGGAGTA
Organism: Ceratothoa steindachneri; assembly: GCA_963969495.1. Classification (NCBI taxonomy): domain Eukaryota; kingdom Metazoa; phylum Arthropoda; class Malacostraca; order Isopoda; family Cymothoidae; genus Ceratothoa; species Ceratothoa steindachneri. Next base: position 4,905,217 of record OZ018338.1, on the reverse strand, counting down.
TTTATTATCTCGAGACCAGTTTCGGCATGGAGTTTGTCATGCCAGCTTCAGTCATGTATTCTTATTGTTCAACTGAGGCTGGCATGACAAACTCCATGCCGAGACTGGTCTCGAGATAATAAATACTCCGCTACTCCACAGTGGTTTTATTAACCTATATATATATATATATATATATATATATATATATATATATATATATATCATGAAATACATTTAGTTCATGATACAATGGTTAAATTGAGGCCCAACTGAGCTGGAAATATATATATTTTCGAAACTTTCAGACTTAATTGTGTTTGTGTGTGTGTGTGTAAGATATAGCTGTATCGGCAGTAGGTCCACTACCTTTCTGTCCCTCTGGAAGCAAGAGGGGAGAGGACCCCCGGTCAACCCTTACCTGTCCCATACAGCCCTTCTCCCCCAGGTCCCACCATGTTTGGTAGTTGCTCTAAAAAGAGCAGCCATGGTTAAATTTTTATAAATTCTATGAACTTCGCCAATTTTAATAATTTTAAACAGGAACTCTAAACTAAATTTTCCCCTTTAAAAATATCACGTTGCTAAAATATAGTTATAGAAGAAGATATATAAAAATAAATTTTCTGAACTTCACCATTTGTAATTCTTTGAGTTTTAAATAATTCTCGAAATTTCGATACCTATATTTATTTCTGAACTTCACCAATTTGTTTTTTAATATTATAAAAGAATTATTAGAAATAACTTTGATAAAAAAACATGTCATAACCAAACTAAGATGAAATTATTATTCAAATACTCAAAAAAATCTCCTTCTTAAATTACAGAGTTAGTGATGATGATGATTATATTGAAAAATCAATGAAGTAAAGAATTCTAAAAAAATAATAACAAGAGGTCATAGTAAAATAATAGGTATAACATAAAAATAAGGTAATAATAATATGATAGAGTGCATGTATGTTATTTCTCAAAATACATACAAGTTTCTATAACATATAACTGTAACCAATTTTGCCTGACTGACAATGGATCTTAATATAAATTTAGCCAAAATTGCAAGCAAAATTTATTATATTAATAATGATGTAGATTTCATATAACTGCTGAGATTTATTTTAAGTTTGCTCTTAAGTTCCATGTAGTGTCCTTGTCGCTCGTGCTTGAGGAATCTGTATTTTAGATTACATGAAAGTGTTATGATTCGTTTGTGAGCACAAATACTTCTTTCGCTTCCCTGAAGAATGCACGTGTGTTTACGCTTCTGGAAAAAACTTGTAAAGGCCTTGATATGAATGGTGGAAAAGGTCGGGCGTTTTTATGTCTCTTACGAACACGTGTGTACATTCCTGCAGATTATTTGGAATGAAACTTTCTTGTTTAGACAAGGGGCGAGAAAGGAGAGGTGCAATTGAGTTCATTGCTGGTTGATGTCGTTGTATGAATATATATTGTAAAGGGTCACTCTCTCTGGCGACATACAAACCACCTGGAATGTGTAACGGGGAACCATAAACCATTTGGGCAAGGTAAAATCCTTTTTTGGGGGGGTTTACTCCGCTTCGCATTGCAAATAGAACAGAGGGAAGGTTATGGAACCATTATCCAGGAGAGTTGCGCGAATAGTTCAATCTTGCATTCTAATTATGCCATTTCCAGTCGCGTTTGAGAGAGATGTGAAAGTTTTTAAATAACTCCTGAAATAGCCAAGAATGAAATTGCAAACCATTATTCAAGATTACCTTAGGAGGTGCATCAAAATGTGATATGAAGTTGAAAAAGAATCTCTTAACTAAACAATAGCGGCTGAATTTGCTTAGAAGGTGTTTTAACCCTCTTTTGTAACTAGAAACCACTTAATATGTCCACATGGATGGTGTGAATTCTTGATTCAGGAGCAAAAGATTATGTAAATGGTGGTTTCTTATGTCTATGTACTTACGTATGTCAATTATTTTCTCGCACCAGACAAATCTGCCTGAGATAAATTTGAGTGTGGAGCGTGTTCCAAAATGACCTAAATTATGAGGACAATGACCTCTTATGAAAGTGAAACGAGGTGGAGGCGTTGTCCTGTAGACTTGTCAATTGCAAATCGGTTTCCTGGCCTTTTGCACAAGTTTCATAGTTGATGGTAGGGAAAAGGGTATTATTGAGTTAATAGACTTACATGAGAATTAGATGAGGAGATTGTCTACTTGCGATTTAGATGGTGGTGTTGATTCAATAGGTTGCAATCATTGAGGGTGCCTGGGATAGAGCAGGAATCGGATTATCTCTTTCGGCTCCACTCTCTGAATAAAGTCTGATCAAAATGAATAAATACTCTCTGATTCATTTTTTAGCAAGTTTATAACAAAAGATTCCATCTCATTAACATTTTTGATTCCATGGCAAAACTAATTAATATTCACCTTTGGCCCAGTGACTTCTATTAGAGAATATCTTTTTTTTTTAGAGAATATTTGATCTATCAGAGAATATTAAAAAAATCATCGATCACCATGCTTTAAATTCCGAAACTTCTAATCTTTCCTACTAGAAATTCCTATAATTAAATAATTTTAAATCGTCCTTTATCTTGTACTTATTTTCATTCCCATATAATTACATATGCTGTTTTAAATAAGTAATTAGATTTCTCATGACACATATTTTTTATTGGTTTGTCATGACAACTTAAGCGAAAAATCCACTAATATTTTCTTTTATCATCGAAATTATTTTGCTTCGATATATTCACCTATTATAGTTGGGGTTTAATTAAATCAATATAGAATTCGAAGATTGTCTATATGCATTTACCATATTCATTTTTTTCCTAGTTAACGATTGATGTATCTTCTCGATAGGCAAACTGATAAAAAAAGTTATGATAGAAACCAGCCTTTCTCTAAAATAAATCTCGATTTTTTTTCGTTTTCGTCAGTTATAAGCGAGAAAACGGAGTTGCTAGGAGTATAGAACTGCATTAAAATTATGCATCTTTTTCCGAAAAAAAAACAACTTGGCATAACCTACGTAAGCAGCAAACAACTCATTACATCAAATAAATTCAAAGGTCCTAAACAACGTAACACTCATCACACCTCTAATAGTTCACAATCAACTACCAAATTAACAAACCTATATAGCTTGATATAACCATTACAAGTTAAACAGCTCGCAATCACTAAATAAATCCAACACACCTAACCTAGGACCCCCAGTAAGCTTTCTGAGAACCCTTTACTGTTGTTCGTTCGCGAGAGACGCAAAATGGAAGAAAGCTTTGTATCTTGCTAGTGTTTTATACTAAAAATCCTTCTCCTCCTCTTTGCATGTAATTCACTTGCAGCTCTCTGGTAATTTAAATTTGTATCCTTTTATCTTAGCGATTTTATATTATTTTAGAAATATAATTGTTTTACATTTTAAATTGATCGTCTTTGATTAGGGTTACTAAGGAAGTCCCAAAACGTCGCTCAATTAAATGCTTAGCCTAACCTCCTGCCGTTTGTACTGGTGCAGCCGACGACCGCTTCCAACTCCATGATTGCGACAATTGGCAACCTAATGCTATTCGTGCCGATTAATTCTTGCACTCGCGGAAGAGGAAGATTATTGTCATTCACATAACTCTCTAATTCACCTTCCACCAACACTCCAGCACAAGTGCCAGCCTTCACACCAACGTCCAAGAAAGCTCTCCATCCATGCAAGCTGCGAGCCCGCTGACTTAAGCAACCAAGAGAATTTCCATCCATAGACCTTATTAATAAAGACAATTAGTGGGTATGTTTACTTTACAGCCGCTCCAATAGTTTTCGCATTCCTATTAACGATCAAGTTACCAAGGAAAATATTGCCATAGGCCAGTTATTCTTATTTTTGTCTTTGTCTATCTGTATTAATACGTCATGCTTAATTATGTTTCATTTCTATCATGCTAATTAACTAAAGATAGTTTTTTTGTGTGTACATCTATTATTTGTATTTATGAGGTTTCTGCACTCATCAACCAACCCTCCTCCTTTCTCAACCGGGCTTGGGAGTGGCCATGTAAATGTTGGTTGTGGGTTAGGTTAGGTTAGAAAGCATTTGTATAATATTTGTCATTGAAGAATAGACTCATATTTTCAACAATGGAGAAATCATTTCTCTAAATTTTATAGGGACCAGTGCTTATTTTCGCGGCCTAAAGAAAAAAAATCCTTTATGGCATTTTTTGTGAAATACAGAAAAGACTGCTTGGCTCTCTTTTCTGAGCTTAAGAAACTCTAATAATTTGTTCTTGGTCTATGTTGACAAAGATTTTTGGGGGAACGGAATAAAATCTTAGAAAAACTTCCGAAAAACTTCCTAGTTAAAATATAATGTAACCAGGTAATGGCTTCGCTACTAAGATTAAAGTTTAAAATCTAAAAAAAACAGCCATGGTTAAATTTTTATACATTTTCTGAACTTCACCATTTGTAATTCTTTGGGTTTTAAAAATTCACAAAATTTCGAAACTAAAAAAAATGTGAAATACAATTTTATCAGATTTAGAGTAGCTTCACAATTATTTATAAATTTATTATATGCAAAAAGCTAAAGTGTAAAATACTTAGAAAAAAGAAGGTTTTTTGCTCAAATGTGCATTTCACATTTGTTTTAGCATACGGCCGTTATATTTATTTCTGAACTTCACCATTTTGTTTTTGATATTATAAAAGAATTATTAGAAATAACTTTGCTAAAAAAAATAAGTCAGAACTAAACTAAGATGAAATTATTATTCAAATACTCAAAAAATCCCCTTCTAAAATTATAGAGTTAGTGATGATGGGCTATATATTTTTTTAATCAAGTATGTGACTTAACCATTTATAGTGACACTATAGCCTTTTCTGGAAATGTTTGCTTCACATTTGGTATAATCTTTGTAACTCATTTCTTTGTTAATCTCTGTAAGATTGAGATGGAATTTTTGTTTCCATCAACCTTGACCGACTCATCACGCAGGGACGATGTACCTGATGGGTCTCCGCCTCTTCAAGTAGCGGTTCTGCGCCTCTTCCCTCGACAGTCTCTTTTCTCTGAGATCAACAGTGATTTTGTCCACCTAACTTTCCTTTCTCTTGCCTTTTCACCAGCACCTCCATTTCTATCACCCTCCTGCCCATATATTCTTCATATCTTCTCATCACATGTCCATACTAATTTAGTCTTCTCTCCTGGGCTTTCTTTGATGTGTCCAACTTTGGTTGTCACTCTTATCATTTAATTCTTGATCTTATCCAACTTTGTCACTCCACACATCCATATTTGCGTCCTCATTTCTGTGACATCCAGTTTCTTCTCCTGAACTTTCCTCCTCGCCCTTGTCTGAACTCCATAGATGACCGCTGCTCTTATAAACTTCCCCCCTTAACCTCCATCCTCTTTCTTGGTGGCCACATATCAACGCTGACACTTTCTTCCACTTCTTCCAGCCAGACCGCACTCTATAAGTAATTTCTGCATCCAAATCATTATCCTCTGCCACCATCTATCCTAGGAATGTAAACTTGCTCACTGCCTCCAGTTCATCTCCTTGCATCAAAACGATTGTGTGAAGGCGAACACAGCACTCGCCGGAATCGCTGCAAAATAACTGGAAGAATGTGCACAGGACAGAATCTACTGGCCTGCTCTGATAAAGAAGGCCCATAACCGCTCTGAAGAGGAGCGACGTTCATGTGTCACTGATGCCCGAAAGAGAAGGAAGGCCGCAGCAGCCGTACCTGCAGAAGCTGGGGCAGTTACCCTACCCATAATCCTCACTCTCAACTCTCATCTGTGGCTCCAAGTAGTTGTTAGCTTAGAACAACGGCCACATCCCGGGCAACCATCTCAGCCGATGGGCTAAACCAGGTGAGGGGGCACCACAACTCCAAACTGTGGTGTTGAACAATGCCAGCTCGACTAAGTAAAGTCTGGAGCAGTGTAGATGTGACAGCAAGGTGGGTGACACCCCTCAAGGCGAGCCAGGCATCAAAAGTGGTTATCGGCCAGTCACCGGAGAAGAGGAGTGAAGCCCTCACTACGTACTAATACTAGATTAACCATGAACTTGTCAATAATTATGGAAGTCATTGGTTGCTGGTGTCCTGGAGGATATGGCATAGCGGTAAAGGTAAAGGTAAAGATCTTTGTTGAACCTCAGGTACTCCATCTTTTTCCTGTTGATCTTGAGCCCTCTATTATTCAAAGCAATTCTTCATTGTTCTAATCTTCTATCCATCCCCTCCCTACTTGTGCTGCACAGAACGATATCATCCGCAGAAAACATGCACCATGGAGGGAGATCCTTTATTTCTGAGCCAGTAAGTCTATGATAAGATCGAAGATATATGGACCTAAAGGGGATCGCTATGTAAGCGTACTCTAGTTGGAATCCAATCTGTCGATCCTATGCTACTTCTAACCTGATTTCTAGCTTATGCATAGATATTATGTATGGTCCTTAGATATTTTTATAACACCCCCTTCTTCCTCATACATCTCCAAATCTCCTGCCATGGGACTCGATAATAAGCCTTCTCTAGGTCTAAGATCACAACATGCAGTTCCTTCATTTTTTCTCGGTGCTTTTCTATAACCTGCCTCAAGGCAATTATTGCTTCAGTCGTCCCTCTCCCTCGCATAAAGCCAAGCTGCTCCTCTTCTATAAATTTTTCTTCCCTAAGCCTTCTCTCCATAATTTTCTCCCAGATCTTTATGGTATGAGACAATAACTCTATCCCTCAATAGTTCACACAGTCCTAGACCTCCCTTTTCTCTTTATACAATATATAAGCACAATAACACTATCTCTCTACTTCCCTGGCATTTATTCCTGGAATTAACAGGGCATAATTTTATACTTCGCGGACAGACCTTTCGATCTGGAACTTTTCGATCTGGAACTTTTTGATCTCAAGCTTTAAATCAAAGGTAGACAAAAATTGTTGTCTAAAAGACAAGGTAAAATGATCGTATTTTGCTATCTAGGTAAAAATGAGTACGAATAGAGATATGACTCATCGAAAGCAAACCCAAATAAGGAGTTTTCTTTTAAAAAAACATTCCATCTCGTGACATTACCAATAAAGTGAAAGAGATTGAGTCTGTTATCAAGAAAAAAGCAGAAATTTGCGAATGATAAATCTGTGACTCCAAAAAGAAAGCGATGTTTGGGACACTCAAACGAATTACAACTAGGAAAGATGACGGATAATGGAAGCTAAGATAAACAAATCGAAAAAAACCCTTTATAAATACAATTGAAGCAAGGTTTATTTAAAGTTGCCTTCTCTACCGGTGCCTGACGTCGGTTTTTATATATATATATATATATATATATATATATATATATATATATATATATATATATATATATATATAAATGCCAGCACGGCCAATGAGGAGATAAAAAACAAACAAATTCAAAGAAACAAAAACCGTCAGTAAAACCTGTTAATTGGAGTGAACAGGAAAATATGCGATATGAGATTTATAATATATATTTATTATAAACCTTAAAAAAATATAGTATAAATCATTTGCCCCCCCCCCAAAAAAAAAAACCAAAGTAATAAAGTAGTTCTTCAAAAATCAGCAGATCAGGTTAATTGGGATAGGTGGTCCTTGTCTTCGTGTCTCCCGGCCAACAGCACGCATAGCGCATTACCGCGAAGGATGGCCATGCCAATCCTTTGCTTCAGCCACAAGGTCTCGCGTGGCTCGCCGGTCTCCGCCCTGATACGCCGACCCAGTTCCTCGATGGTCTTGAGAGTCGAAGACTAACAATTGAGAACAAAGTGAGATGTCAGGTGTTAAAATGAATTTTGTGCAGGTATTGATTGGGAAATAAAACTCACATATCACTTTATTCTCTTCAATTCCATTAAACTGTCAAACAATCCTGAAAAATATCACTTTATTGAATATCACGTGTGTATGCGGGACTTGAAAGGTGTACATTGTGGATTGCACTAGACAAGAGGGTTACGTGCGTAAATAAACACTAGAATAAGGGACGGAAAGCATAATGGACTTCATATTGATGCAGGATGGGACTCCCGCAATAAAGGCAAAATCGTGACAAGGTTTTCGAAGGACAAGAACATACTAACTCTTCCCTGGCCCCGGAAAACAATCTTAGATAAGAAAAGATAACTTTGTAGGGTTTTTTCTACCGATCTTCACTCGTTTTGTGTCTTTTATCAGTTAGGATTTCCAGTTTAACGAAGGATTCGAACCACGGTTATCGACAGCCTATGAAAACGACCGTGAAGGCGACCCGAAAATAGACCCATCCGTCGACTAACCACATCTGATGTGGCTTAACTTCGCTGCAATTGGAAGTGGCGCTTCCATTAAAATAAACCCTGAATCAGTACAAGTACGAGTATGAACCCCGTAGAAAATCTATGGACGCATTTTAAAAAGAGAAATAAAATTCAACTAAAACTTGCGCTCATGTGTAACAATGGGGGCAATGTCCCCGCTACAACTGAAACCTGGAGGAGTGGCATGCCCTTCCGACCCTAGTGGCCCATGTGAAATTGGTGCTTTCTCTCGGTTCGTGTATTGCACCTCTTTTAAATCTCATAGTATCTTTTCCCTGCCTGTTTAGACTAAACATTGGGTGAAAGAGGACGTTAAACCTTCTCAAAGAAAGCCAAATCGCGTTTCTTGACTAATAGGTGTAAGCTAAAGGCCTGTTTACAAAGTATTTATATGGATATTAACGTTTCTAAATGTTAATCCATGTATTATTAATGAATATATAAGACAGTAAACTGGAAAATATTAGTAACTACTAGGAGCGGTCAATAAGTTTTGCAATTCGGATATAAGGAAACGAGATATGAGGAAAAGTGTTTCATTATTTTTCAATATAACTACCCTCGACTTCAATGCACTTGCACCACTTGTCCCTGAGGCTTCGAATTCCCGACAACCAGAAATCTCCCGACTGCTGTTCAATCCACTCCTGGACGACGAGCTGGACATCTTCATCGTGCCCAAGATCTGGACTGTAGGGGGGATGGTTGAGCTCCTCGAATCCGCACTCGCGCAGAGCAGCTTGTGCAACTCTGGCCTTGTAGAGTTTGACGACGTTGAAGTCGATCATGGGGCGTGACGCTTCTAGGGACCCAACGGGCAGAGACCATATTGTCGTGGATGATGTTGATAACACTTCCATGTGATATTCCAAGTTCTCGCTCTATTTCTTCGACCTTTACCCGTCGATTTTCGAGGATCATCCTCTTCGCACGGGCCACATTGTCCTCGTTGGTCACGTCTGACGGGCGTCCTGGACGGGGATCATCTTCAAGGGACTCACGACCATGGCGGAACTCCGTATTCCAACGAGCAATGGTTGCATAGGAAGAGGCGGTGTCGGTGTACACTGCAACCATGCGTTCATGGATCTCTTTTGCATTCTTGCCTTCCTTGGTCAAAAGTTTGATCACTGTGCGGTGCTCAACCTTCTCCATTGTTGAAAAATTTGTTACTGATGGTCTGCGATCAGCTACTGCTTGTTAAATAGACGAGGCAGGAGCGTGCGGCTGCAGGTCCTGACTTGTCATAACTTGTCCTAACACCCCCACAAACAGCCATCCCCCTTCCTCTGTTTTGCCCTACTGATTCGCAAAACTTATTGACCACCCCTCGTATCTTTTATTTCACCTTCAAATTTTAAAACAAATATTTGAAAGTGTATTTTGATGGCGTCGAAATTGAGACTAGCTTTCTCTATTTTCTCGTCCTTGACTCGTCTTTTCCTTCATCATGGATGGCCTTAAATATTATTTCATATCATTAAAAATTGTATATTTCTCTTATTCATGGACATTTAACAAACTTGGAACAAGAGTTATTAATTGCATAATCAATTTATTTATTCTCTAAAGAGTGAATAAATACATTTTGCGTAACAAATTTACATAGAATGTTTTGTGATCATTCCACCGCGACCTCCAAATGACCTGGATTAAAATTGTAAAAAGCGATATATGCAACGATCAGAGGCCAATCAGGGAGACAGGCGGATGATTCACCAGTTAGAGCGAGAAACAACTCTCAAGAATTTGTTCTAACATCGTTTCTAGATTCCTTTAACATCCCTATCAGCCGTTTTCATCAGTTTGATACAAATAATGGAACCTTTTTTATCGCTGGGCGATCTTTTAGCAGGAAGTCTTGAGACATTAATTTGCTAATTTAGGATATCATAAAGGCCACAATGAGAATCAGCATCTCATATAGACTTTACCCAAACATGCCACAATAGAGCACGCTTTGTTCCTCGCTATTAGAATTGTGCGAGTTTTTATTCCAGTTTTGGTCTTCCTTATGTTAGAATGCGAGAAGTAACATTCACTCCCTCACTGTTGGTGTTTTTTTATATACGCTCTAGAATTTTATACTCATTGTGAGGTATTGTATTTATTTTTATCCATTGAAGAACTATATTAATGTCTGAAATATAGTTCTGCTCAAAACACTCATAACTTTGTTCCTTGCAGCGCGATAGTCCGATTTTGATGCAAACTCAAAGTTTAACTTTTTTTTTTTAATTCTGGCAAATGTTCTAAAAAATGAAAGATATAATAGTTACAGCTGATGACCCTAAAGAAAACAATAAATAAAATAAGTTCATATGAAGCTAGCCAAGCAGTAATATGATCGAGGCACACCATTAGTATTTAATATATGAAAATAAATTAATATTTATTGTTTTAAAATAAATTTAAATTATCCCATAAATATTAAATAATGGATGTTGAAGCAGGGTATAATTTTATGTTAAGATCTTCAAATTCAACTTGTGATGAAAATGAATAGCATAATATTAACAGGTCCTACACAGTATAAGTTAAAATAACATCTTGTAGGTTCCAATAATTTATTTTGCTTGTTTATATTCCTTTATATCAGTTCTTATTGTTTTAAAAATGATAAAACACTTGATTTTTCCTTCGCCCAAGCGAGTAAATTTCAGGTTCCCTCGTTATAAATGGCCCCTAGATGGTTTAAGATTTGCAGTTCGCCCCTGGATGGATTGCTAGGTTTTCAGATATTAGCTAAAGGTTTTTATCTTTTTTGCCTTATAAACATAAATACAACTTGTGTCGCCAATTGTCGGTGTATAAACTTTAGGATCTGACACAAACCTATGATGAGAAGAGGTCTGCCCGATTTTGCCTAGAGTAAAATTAGTCTCTGAGCTGAGTGGAGTCTGGCAACCTCAGGATTACGATAATGGGAATTTGGCAATACTTTCTTTAGCGAGATTGTAATTAGGAGACGAGATGGTTTAAACCTTTCTTTGCTATCAAGTTAATCAGAAATGAACTATTAAAAAGTTACAAGCATTTGAATAAAATTGACGCAGTACACAAATTGCCATCAGACCAATCCTTGTGCGGGTTAACTGAGGCTTGGAATTAGAAGTAATTTGATAGTGCATTCTGCCTTAGGGAAGATAGTTAAACGTTAAAGTCAGGTGCAGCACCTTACTTGCTTAGAGTTCCTTTAAAGGAGAACGCTAAGGACAAGGATTACCGGAAGTGCTGAAGAGTCGGGAACTGGCGGTGGAGGAGGGATACAAATGTAGTATGTTTATAGCACTATTAAGTTTATAAATTAAATAAGTAATATATGTTGTAAGTGCCTACGGACCCTGTATATAATGGCTTCCCATTGGAAGAATAACCTCTGGGTCAACTCCTTCCACGCAAGGAAGGTTGTCTTGGTTTTAGACTAGTAATACTTGGGAGGTGCTGTCTCCCCAGCTGAGCGTTTAGCTCGAGGCGAACGAGCAGCGCGGCTCAGCAAATTCCCGAGCAGATCGTTGGATTTCCCTGACCTCTTGAATACATGTGTTTGGGGTAGCCATGTGCTTCTGTATGAGACATTGTCCAGTCAATGTCAAGGAAAGAGCCATCCCCAAGGTCTACCCCAAAAAGTACCTGCCCTCGTTTTGCATTGGAGCCGAGCTAAGTAGATTTGCTCCCCATCTGGCCAGTAGTATCCCAAATTCCTAGCTCTGCTGTCGTAAATTCTAAATATTTTAAATATTACACTAAACCATGTCATGTCATAAGAACATCGCGGTCAACGATATTATTTGTTCTCTTTTTATTATTTTACCGTCTTTGTAGGAAGGCGTTGATGCGCCGACTCTCGCGAATTGTCCAATGAAACATGAGAATATTAACGAATGTTGACCAGGGAAAGAATCTATTTTTTAAAACGAACATTACCAAAAGACCGGACCAAATCTAATCGCCCTTTGGTCCAAATAGTTCCCCACCACTTAAAAATAGCGCCGCGTTAGACAGTTGACTATAGCGTATTTATATCAGATCCCAGCCTGAGTAATCTACAGACTTGAAGATCTCTACTAGGTATTGAGTAAATCTTGACTTTTCAGAAATAAATTATGTGGTTTACTCGTTCGCGTCCACAATATTGATCCAAAATGGCTCTCTCCAATCAATACCTCAATATTAATCGGATAAATGAAGATTGTAAACCGAGACAAAGCAGCTGATTTTCCTTTTTGTTGTTGTTTTAAAAAGATATTCCTTTTTTAGATGATTTTCGAAGTATATTGGTACCTCATGAGTGGGTGAAATTCCTTCGTCTATGTGACGGCAAATGTGAAGGTTAAATTTGACCTTCGGAAAGGAGACCTCAAAAGCCTGAGTTTGACGAAGAGATGTTCTGAGAGTACCAGTCTCATCGCCCCTAAAAAAGGATGTTTTGATATCTTAGTCATTTAACCCTAAACGGTCTCTTCTTGAGAGGGATAAACTAACAATTATCTCCAGAAAACTATCCTATCTCTCTCACAAACAGAATTTGCTCGTATTTTGCATTATACCCATTTTCATAATTGGGATATTCTGATCGCAATTTTTACGTCATCATATATTTTCGCAACTCAATGAACAAAGACGAATGAAATTCCTTATATCTCTTTTTTTCTTCGACGATCTTTTCAGGTCTTCACCAATGGGGATAAAGTTTCCGGAATAAAATTTAAAAGGTAATTCAAAAAAGTGTTCAAAATATAAAAAAACAACAAATATCATTAACTATAATAAAAACATTTAAAAAAAAGTCTGAAGGAAACAAAGGCGGTCAAATCCTCCAATATAAACAAAAGGAAACGAATTTTTAATGTGAACAAAAGGAAACAAATTTATTAATTACAGGAAGGGAAACAAATATTCAAATCTAAACGAAGGAAAATTCTTATATCAATCTCAAACAAAGAGAGCTCCTATTTGAATGTCAACAAAAGGAAACAAATTTCTTCCTCGAACAAAAAACAAGCAAATATTTCAATCTTAACAAACAAAAAAAAAAATATTCCGATCTAAATAAAAGAGGAAAATTTTTAAGTGTAAACAATAAAACAAAAGCAAATATAATGAGGAGGATTCAAGGTAAACAAAAACAAACAAAGGGGGAAATTGTAAATGCAAACAGAAGCAAACAATTAGTCTAAAAGATATTCCAGGTGTAAACAAAAAAAGGAACTTCCAGATGTAAATACAAGTAAACAAATCTTCCAATATAAAAAAAACCTACCTTTGATAAAAATTGACAAAATATTTGCGAAATTAGATGATTATTATGAACGAGAAGGAAATTTGTGTAATCCAAAGAGGAAACGTTCATTTAAACACGAAATAATCCAATGAAGGTAAGTAAGCTCATTTAGTGTGAAGATAATCCAACGAGAGCAAGTGTTCTTAGCATCGCGAGGAAAAGTAAAAAAGAGCAAATGTGAAAATGAGGTAAATAACGAAACCCCAATAACCTTTGATTATATTATAGTGAATGAGGGAGGGGGGGCAAAGTTCGTACCAATGGACAGAATTAAAAAATAGGAACTTAAGACTAAACACCCAACGGCGAAATGGCAAAAGAGGAAACAGATTTTCAAATTCGTTTCGGACGTTTCGCAGAAAAATGGGGAAAAGGGCAGGGGGTGGGAGGGGTAAAGGGGATGAAGGGGGTAAGGAGAGTGAGGGAAAACCGTGTTCCAAATGAGGGTCATTCGTTCGTCAGGAATTCTTGATGGCGAGAAATGATGCTTTCCGACGAGACGGGTGAGAGCCGATCGCGGCACCTTCCTGACACTAACTGCAGGAGGCACTCGATTTATGGCACCCCCCCCCCCCTCAGACTCACAATCCCATATATATATATATATATATATATATATATATATATATATATATATATATATATATATATATATATATATAGTACAAGAAAGAGAAATTGGACGCGAATGAGCAATGAGACAAGAAACAAGTTTTTTAGAGGTAAGAGAAAGGGACATTAGAAGAAGACTAGAATGAAAGAGAGCAGAGGGCGGCACAATGTAGCCAATCCTTTACTAAGAAGACAGAGATAACGTCAGCGGAAATAAGTTTACCTCGCCCACAGCGTTGCTCCATCAAACCCATAATCTCCCTAAGCTAGGAACCTCCAAGGAATTTTTATATCACTTCTTACCAGCTCACAATATATGGCTCATTATCCATGTCACATGCAAAGAGAGAGCAAATGCAAGTTCTGCGGGTGATACCAACCACTACAGGGCTTTCGCCATATTTATTTTATTGGGCGAGGTAAACTTTTTTTCCCTAGCATTATTTCTGTCTTCTCGGTAAAGGATTGCCTTCATTGTGACGCTCTCTGATCTCTTTGATTCTAGTCTTCTTCTAATGTCCCTTTCTCTTGGAATATATATATATATATATATATATATATATATATATATATATATATATATATATATATATATATATATATATTCTTAAAGACCAGGTTGTATTTCGATTTTATCATTTATATTTTGGAACGTTCCAACTGACGAGTGCAGTTTTTTTAAAATCACTTGAGGAAGATCCATTTTATTTTTTACAACTAATTTGAGTTTTGGCCGTGAGCTTTCGCCTTTCTTAAGGTATCTTCAGACGGAAATCTTCGTTATTGTTGAGGCTGCGCTGATTTTGTGTTTGCCTTGGTTTTGCCTCCTTTACCGGTGAGGTGGCTCATTGCTGGTCGTGAGCAGGGAATAAATTGATTCAAGATAGTATAAAGTTAGAATGTGGAAAGAATGATAAGATAGATAGAAGATATTGTGTAAAGAGCATTTGTTGATGGGATGATAATAAGTGTAGGATGATCGATGAGGGTGATGAGATGAGGATGCTAATGATTTGTACCAGGTTGCCTGGCTAACGCTTACCTTTTTGTTCTACTTTTTTTTGCATTTTGATGTGATTTTAAGTGAAATAGGTATAAGACCCATCCATTCATTATTTCACTTCCAAGACAACATCGAGCCATACGCACAGATTGACGAGGAGAGATCCATCTATGCTGAAGAGGGAATGCCGCTCACAATAGCAGATTACTTGACAGCAGTCAAGTGCTTTAAACAAAGGGTTCCAGGATTATATGGTATAACACAGGCGCACCTGACTAATGCACCAAACAATATGCACGAAGCAATCTTAAGGATCTTCAATGCCTTCCTGAATTCTGGATATTACCCCCAGGACTTCAAGATGGCAAAGATGATCTTCCTGCCAAAACCGGGTAAACCAAAACACCAAATCGAAAGCTACCGCTCAATCTAACTACTCGAGTTTCCTCGGGAAACTCCTCGAAACGCTCCTCAACGAAAGGTTGGAAAAACACCTTGAAACAAATAACCTATATAACTCACAACAACAGTACGGGTTCAGGAGCAAGAGAGGGACGGAAACCGCGCTGACAGTAATAACTGAAAAAAATGCCGTCGAAACAGCGCAGGGTAACAGAGTGGACGTCGTACTCCGCGACGTTGCCAAAGCTTTCGATAAGGTATGGATCCCCGGTTTAGAAGCTAAAATCAGCGCCCACAACATGGAAATCATCTTAACCAAAATATTATGCCACTACTTAATTGGAAGAAAAGCCATTCTGCAACTAAATGGCCAAATGGGTGACACATTCGCTCTACGGGCGGGGGTGCCACAAGGAGGGTGTCTCTCCCCAACCTTATATACCATATATACCCATGATCTACCCCAACCAACGGATGAGTGTGCGATGTACATCCAATTAGCGGATGACATCAAACAAATTATCTCAATTAACAGACAAAACCAAAGAGATATCGCCCAAAGGACAGCGAGGGAAATCAAAAACATAAACGATTTCGAAAAAAGGAACAAAATTAAAACAAATACGAACAAATTCAGAATTATTTCAATTAATCGAAGGAGAACAGCCACAATTAGACTCGAGGGGGAAGGATACCATTACAACACGAAGGGAAGAGTCCTCGGACTCAAGCTAACGACGAATGGGTATGTCTCCCACATGGCAACAAAGGTAAATAGAACAAAAGCAACGATGTCAACCCTACTACGATTTCATAACCTTTCAAGCAAGAATTAAAAAAAATTATATACAGCCCTCGTCCGTTCTAAATTATTATATCCGACATTACCTACTCACAGTAAATATCATATACTAAAGGCACAAAGCGTACACAAATGGGCAACGAGATTCATTGAAAATAAAAGACAACAGGACCGAATAACGTTTGAGGAAGTGCATAGAATACCTGAACTTGAACCTATTAACACTGTACTCCACGGTCGAGCCAGAAAAATGTGGGAAATGTTAAATGAAACTTTACCCTAGGAAAAACTAAATAAAATAGTCGTACCAAACAATGAAATCCGTCAGATAAAATCCATGATGAGATTTGACGGAAGCAAGAAAAATACAACGTTGAATGTAAACCCAATCTATAAATAACACAAAGTGACCTACCGAACAAAGCACCACCGATATTGACAACTAACGAAGAATGACACTAAAGAGAATACGAACAGAAAATAGTAATGAGAAATAAAAAGAAGGAAATATAAAGAGTATATAAATATAGGACTAAAAAAACACTGAAAAGTGCAAAAAACAAATAAAAATAAATATAATAAATTAAGAAAGAAAAAAAAGAAAAAATGAAGAAATAAAAAGCTCATATGAGCAATTGATAACAAAGGCTCGAATGCTTAAATTACAAACCTTATATATATATATATATATATATATATATATATATATATATATATATATATATATATATATGTCGAGGTTTATTGAGTGGGTAATCCCAGTCCCACTTCCATGACATATATTTTATTACCTCACCAAGGTGAAGCGGAGGTGAAGTGTATCCAATACACCCACCGTAGCCAATTCCGGTGAATAAGAATAACCCCGGTGCTTCCCTTTTGATCAAAATTAAGATAATGATCCCCTGAGTGTGTTTTCATTCAGTAAAAGCCAGTCATGGATGGACCTGTGTAATATTGAGATTTAAGCCGAGTTGATTGCTTATTAATTGCCATAGGATCGTCCAAAATAGTTAAACACACAGATACAAAAATAAGCTTTAATATACGTGAATTTTAAATATGAAACAGCGTATATAGGTATAAATAGAATTCATCTTTGCACTGAATAATTAAGTCTACATAATGTCGTAGGGATTACACTTGAAAAGTACTCACTAGGATGCTTGCGTCTTAATGGCACCCGACAGAATGAATGGAATAATATTAATAAATTAAGAACTGAATTAATCACTTCTAATACTCGATGTTATGGGCTCGGGATAGGAATTCTAGTTAACGAATAAACTGGTGAAGTTAGGGTAGGGGATAATTCACTTTAACGATACCTTTGAGTTCGTAAGTATTTTTGAGAATGGCGGTGAAGATCTTCTTCTGGTGACGATGATCATACTTAGTCCGGCCGTCCGAGTTTACGGAATGAGAAGGTAATCCTAGACCGGTGATATAATAATCCTATGCCGGATCACGAAGGTGAGCCAAACTGTGGCTCAAATCGGACTTCTTCTTTCTCGAAGTGACTGTCCGATTATTCGGCTCCTGGAGTGGGTAGCCAAAACTGATTACCTAGCTACGTCTAGGGTAATCCACAGAGGGAGGTACTGTGCAACTTCTGACTCTGAAGGGGCGGGGGGGGGGGGGGCTGCGAGAAGTTTTGCACCTACAAGTACCGTGACGGCAACACACACATTCCCCGAAGTTTCTTTCTTACAACGGGGAACTGGTTCCTTTGTGGGACTAGCTCTCTACACTCAACGTAGGGCCAAGATCTTCTTTCTGACTCCAGGGAGAATTTTCCCTCACGAGCAAAAATCGAGAGAGAGCACCGAATTCTCATAAAATCCGCATCGCTGCGCAAGAGATCTTTTCATCTGCTGCCAGACAGAGTAAGTCCTTCACACCTTCGAGCTATCCTTGTTCCACGTCGCGGTTTACAACTTCGCGAAAACTCGGCCCTTCGTCGGCTCGGGTATCTTTTAGCGGCAAACCTTTTCCTGAGCGGCCGGGCGCAAATTTAGTCGTCTCTTTGGTGCGAAAAGGGGCAGAGGGAATTCGAGGCGAAAGGTGAATTTGGAATACGGGAGGAACACGCAGCTTGTGTCGGGGTATTTCTGCGTGCACTAATGTACGTGGTATTTAGACTTCTACAATATATATATATATATATATATATATATATATATATATATATATATATATATATATATATATAATAATAAATAATAAATTAGAATACAATGCAAAACGAAAGCGTTTGCCAGGCAACCTGGTACAATTCACTATATCATTATCATGTTCACCAAATCATCACCATATGTCACCCGACACTCATAACCATCTCATAAACACAGACCACGCACAATATTTCTACCTTTCTATCTCTCTCCTACACCTTCACCTCTTATATGATCTCAAACCCAATCCTAATCTTTAGGCTGCGAAGGTCAGGGTTTCTTCTAAGTATATTAGTGTTTTTGACCAGAGTTGCTCTTGTAATTTGTGCGTTATGCCTTTCTTTGTAGTGTGTTTTCATTCCTCCTTCTTGCAAATGCATCGTTAGGCGCCGGCTGATGGTAGTAGTGGTCATACCTATATATTGATTATTTGGATGAGGTTTGCAGTCCTCATTGGGGCATTGGAATTTGTAGACCACATTTGTAGCCTTTAAGATCGATTGCTTTTCGCGGAGGTTGTTTTAAATTAATAAGTTGCTTACTTTTGTGTTTAGATAATAAATTTATAAGGATAACTTGTTACTTTATTTGATAGTGTTACTTTTTATGGTATCTTGTAGTATTCCTTCATCTGGTTTGTAATCATCGTCATTTGGTTCTTGTAGTAGAGTGGTATTAGTTTTCCTTTTTCTCTTTCCTTCTTTACCTCAAACTTGGAGTTGAGAATTTTCTTCTGTAATTTGTCGAATTCTCTGTTTGAGTAGCCATTATTGATCAGGATCTGTTTTGATCTTTTAAATTCTTCATTAAGTGCTCAACATAACGATAGTTATTAACGATCGCAGATTGGTTGGTTGAATAATTAAATTACATGAATGTGTTGATGAATGTGAAGTGAGTGAGGATTTTATTAATACTTATTACGAAAATCGATTCCTCACTTCTGGGTGTTTGTTCATTTTCGCATGTAGTCAATAGTGAGGAGCATAATGGACTTCAACTCTCTCAGAAACTAGTCTTAGAGGATAATCCAGCCGAATGAAGCTTAATTATTTACTGTCGAATAGCTTGAGGAACTATTTTGACCTTCGACATCGCTCAAAGAAAACGACCTTCTATGGATTCTTATCGATGAATGACAATGCAAGTATTCAACAATTTACATCAGTTTCGTTTCTAGAAATTTCTCGAATCTTCAATCTTATCCTTTTCATCGAGTTTATAAGATTTATTTTGTTTGTTATTAGAGTGGTTGAATACTTTTGTCACCTGCTATTTCTTTAGTAGCAATTCTTGAAATATACAAAGAATATCTTTCTTGCGTGTATTTTTTATGTTACTGAGGTTTCTGTTAGTTTTATAATCAGACGAAAGCAAGAACTATTGTAAAATTGATTGTGCAAATCTTCTTTCAAAACACTGTAAGAATATATATATATATATATATATATATATATATATATATATATATATATATATATATATATATATATATATATATATATATATATATATATATATATATATATATATATATATATATATATATATATATATATATATATATATATATATATACCAGGCAATGGCTCAGTCACTCCCCCCTACGGGGCGAACTTGTGCTTCACGACTAAGATTAAATTTTAAAATCTAAAAAAAAGCAGCCATGGTTAAATTTTTATCAATTTTCTGAACTTTGCCAATTATAATAATATAAAAAAGGAACTCGAAACTAAATTTTCCCTCTCTCAAAATATCACGTTGCTAAAATATAGTTATAGAAGAAGATATATAAAAATACATTTTCTGAACTTCACTATTTGTAATTCTTTGGGTTTTAAAAAATTCACAAAATTTTGATACTTATGTTTATTTCTGCACTTCACCATTTTGTTTTTTGATATTATAAAAGAATTATGAGAAATAACTTTGATAACAAAACATAAGTCATAACCAAGCTAAGATGAATTTCTTATTCAAATACTAAAAAAAAATCACCTTATTAAATTATAGAGTTCGTGATGATGATATATATATATATATATATATATATATATATATATATATATATATATATTTTATATATATATATATATATATATATATATATATATATATATATATATATATATATATATATATATATATATATATATATATATATATATATATAGTCGACAAAACTGATTTTGAGAGGGCATAATTTTAATTATATTATAAAGGATAAAAAATAAGAGATATTCTTATTTATTGTAAACAACGTTTCGGATTACCTAATCCATCTTCAGGCTAAATGTATAAACAATGAGTTAAAGAACTATACAAAACGAACAATAAGTAAAATTTGGAAACATTCCCTTGAAGCATAGTCTAAGAGAATTTAGATTTAAATTAAACTCAACAACCCCCCCCACCCCAACCCTAGGTCCACCCCGTATCTCCCGTATCTGTCTTTTCGTCAAAAGGGCGTCGGAATTTCGAATGCAAAACGACACAGCCCCAAATCACATTCTCCGCTATGTCGCAGCTGATGGACAAACGGACAAATTTGAATTTTTTAATGCGGTTTTACCGATCCAGTTCATTTAAGGAATTGCAGCCGCCTACAACTATTTAGTCAACTTACACAAGACAAGAAAGGCGAAGTCTGCATTTATGCATACATATCCTCACACACTTACCAATAAATTAAAAATAAATCAATCCACGTACACGCATGTACTTCCTCACAAACTATTTTTTTGATTTGATAAATAAACAAGCAAATAAACAAATAAATAAACAAATAAATAAATAGTCAAGAACACTCGATAATTCTTGGACCGCTGCTTTAGAGAGCTTGGATGACATAATCGCATTGTATGTTTTTGTAATTTATATTTTTTATACTGAATTAGCCTAAATTAAGTGACCTTGCTGTATGTTTATCTATCTTAAAGAGTAGAAAATTTATGACCTATTACTTACCTGTTTTGATACTGGTCTTGAAATCGGCGTTAATTAAAATAATCGAAGATCCTCATTGTCTATGAGAGCCATAAACAGGTATTTCGCATTAATACTTTGCTCCAATGATTGTCGATATGTTTTCTGTTCATTATATGTAGTGTAATTACTTCTAATGATGCATCTTCCGGTGGCTAATTGCAGTCGGCTTCTTTATCGTCTGTTTTTTACAACTAGTGTATATCATTTGTGTGGTTACTATAGTGACTTACCTGTAGTTGTTTAATTCTTTCGAATCCTGGTTTTACTTTAATAATTTGTAAACAAAATGGTAATAGTTTCTAAAGATATTTACAAAAAATTTATAACGAAAATTATTACCTCATTTTTTTAAGTTGTGTTGACATTTTCATGCTCTTAAGTACCTGTACATTTTCGTTTTTATTTATAGGTGTAATTTATGATAGTTCTACGAGAGGGTAATACCCTGAATTTAGTATCTTTTTTTTATCATAAATTCCTCATATTATTTATCGAACTTTTCGATCATTTTTGTCGGATTGTATTGTCCATTTTTTTTTTTTTTTAGCGTTGTCATTTGCTTTTGGCAGTTGCCTAGTTGTATTATATGTTCTATAAAGTTCACTGAGTCGTTTCTAATAAGCTGGTTCAGTTTGGTGTATCCGATCATTTCTCAAGTTGTTCCATATAATTCTCCTGGTAGGAGAAGAATTTCCTAAGACTATAGTCGAAAGCAATCAGGTCTCTCGCATATTCCTGTCACCGATCCAATTTTATTTTCCACAACTGATAAGATTATCTTGTGCGTTTCTTTCTGAATGCAGGCGACTTTTTAGATCCATCTTGTTCATCTATCATCGTTTCTCCCGGCATTTTATTTCATTTATCTTGATTTAAGCAACTTTTATTCTGCTCTCTATATTACTTGTGTTCTGTTCTTACCAAAATGTTTATTTAACAAAAATATCTAAAAAAATAAAGCGTTTTAGATTTCTTTTATTTCTCCTCCCCTTCCTGAGTGTTTGATTTTATTCAGTATTTCCGTTTACTGTCGTATAACAAAGTTTATACAACGCCATGGTTCAATGCTTTACACCTCGGTGTCCGAGTTTCCCTCTGGTGGTGGTGGTGGCAACCTCGTACCCGGGCCAACAGTGGATCGGGGACCCGCACATCTATTCCAGGCCCCACCCCAGCTCCCCGGACAATCGCAGGAGCAGAACCGCTGCCTCCTCGGGTCTCTCCTAGACATCCACATGGCCCAGGTCTGTGCGTATTTGTGGGCAGTTTAAAAGATGTGTGGTGTCGTGTATCTGTGTTAGGCATTTGGGGCAGTTTGATGTTGTATGGTTGGTGGGAGATATTTTGTGCATGTATGATGTCAGGAGTGGTGATTTGTATTTTCGTATATGTGCTAGTGTTCTTCTGATCTGCTTTGTGAGTGTTTGCTCTGAGTTGTGTATAATATTTTGTTGTTGGTCCTGTGTGTCAAGTATTGTTGTGTGATCTGAGAGTGGATTGTTTTCATGTTTTGTTTGATTATGTCTTCTGTGGTTGTATTAGAGTCTGTGTCTAAGTTAGTGGTGTAGTTGTTGTTGTTATCAAAAATGGTATGTTTTTTGGGTCGGTGATTGGGAAGTTGTCTGGTGATGTGGTAAAGGGGATGATTTGGGTATTGCGTTTTCTGCCTGAGTTGTGATGCATGTAGTTTTAGGTGGTTATTGATTGGTAGGATGTTCGTCTCTTCGTATAGGTGTTGGGTATTTGTGTCAAGAGTGCATCCTGTGGCAGTGCGGAGGGCTGTATTTTGTATTGTCTGTAGATTTTTGGTGTTGGTTTCTGAACTGATTGGGGACCAGATTGTGTTGGCGTATTCTAGTACTGGTCTTGTGATTGTCTTGAAGGTGTTAATGAGCGTTTCCTTGGTTTTCTCCCAGTGTGTAGTTGTGAGTGTCTTGACGACTTTGAGTGTTTTCGTGGTCTTGACTATTGTGTTTTTTATGGGTTTTGAGTATGTGAGTTTGTGGTCGAAAGTGAGGCCAAGGATCTACGGTTCTTTTGTGCTGGGTAGTGGTATGTTTTCTATATTTAGATTTAGGGTTGTGTTGTATTCTGTAGGGTCTGGTGTGAAGAGATTGGTCCTTATTTGGTGGCGTTTAGCTTTAGTGATTTTATATTGTCCATTTGTGTATTTTGTTGAGGTAAGGTTGTATCTGTTGTGCAGTGGTTTCTGGCTTGTTGCGTGAGGAGAGTATTGTGATGTCGTCTGCGTAGGTGAAAATTTTTACTGTTTGTGGATAGTTGGTATATCTGAGGTGTAGATGTTGAAAAGTGTTGGGGAAAGTACTCCTCCTTGGGGAACTCCGGATTTTGTGTGTCTGTGTTTGGATTTTGTGTTTTCTATTTGGGTGTATTACAAAAAAACAAACAAACAAACAACTTTATTGCGGATTTCGGTGATCCATAAAAAAAAACTAAAACTAAAAATAAAAATAAAAATACATTACAATTTTGAAGTATACCACTATCTTACTGCTAGTACTTATTCACCTATTTACATGAACTGTCAATCTACTAATATTTAATATTGCCGGATTAATGCAATGGGTAATATTTATCATGTGAGTAGTAATTTCAGAAAGATACCTACAGTCTGAGTGAAAAATACCAGACACAATTTTATTTGAGCTGCTTTCTAACCTATTTAAAAAAAAAAACAATTACAAGTTTTCTGATTACTTCTTTAGGCGAAGGTATATTTCTACATACATACATCGGACTAGCTCTACAATACGTAGGTTCACCACACAAAATTCTGAGACAATTGTTATAGGCAACATTAAATCTACTATGGGTAGCGTTTGCATTATTCCACCATAGATGAGCTGCGTAAACTGACTCACAATAAGACCTAAACAGTTTAATTTTTACACTTTCAGTACAATGTCCGAAATGTCTTTTGATCATGTTACTTTGTTTATACACCTTGTTACGCTGGCGTTCTATATGTAATGTGTCTTTGAGATCATCACTAATTATATGCCCCAAATACTTTATATTGCTCACTATTGGAATTGTATCGTTACCTAGCTTAAAACTATCATATTCACAACATTTAAGAAATTTAGACTTAAAAACTAGCACCGCACTTTTAGAACTATTAAATTTGATATCATTTTTTATCCCAAAATCATTACAAACGTTAATTAATATATTTAGACCACTTGCAGATGGTGCAATTAGTGCAATGTCATCTGCATAAATAAAATGATTCGTTTTTGCATTACCTATTATACAACCTACTTTAATTTTGCCTAATTTTATGGATAAATCATTTATATACATACAGAATAGGTAAGGAGAAAGAATTCCTCCCTGTCGAACACCATTACTTACGGTAAAGAAGTCAGATATGGTATTTGACCATCTTACACACATTTTTTGAGTAGCATACCAGTAACTAATTATTCTTATAATATATGATGGAACCTTAAATTTACTTAACTTATCTATTAGAACTCTGTGATTTACTCTGTCAAAAGCCTTTGACGCATCCAAAAAACAGGAATATATATTGCTATTAAGATTATTATATTTCAATATCATTTCTTTTAATGAGTAAATACATGTATCTGTACCATGATTTTTCTCAAATCCAAACTGGTTGTCTGTTGTTAAGATAAATGATTCTATTCTACTAAGTATGATTCTTTCTAAAATTTTACTACAGATACTAGCTAACGCAATTGGCCTATAATTGGATTTTATAGTTATACTTTGACTTTTGTTTTTAATAATAGGTATTAACACAACAGACAACATGCTTTCAGGTAAGACTCCATGTACGAGACATACAGTGAGACACATAGCTAATAATGGAATAATTTTTGTACTGCTAAATTTAATATGTTCAGCTTGAATTCCATCCAATCCACAACTTTTATTTACATGAAGTTTTCTTATCATGGTTGCCACCTCTTCGCATGATACTAAAACCTTTTTATAGTTATCATAGACTGCATAATTGTTTTTCTAAGGATAGTGAACTATCGTGCAAACAATTAAACAGTTCCCGATAGTGTGTTTTCCACATGTTACAAATATTTTCAGCTCATGAATTACCTTCAATTTCATCAGGTGGACACAATTTTTTGTTGTTATGCACTTTAATTTCTTTCCAAATTCTCTTTTATCTACTCTCATATTAAAGAGCTTGCGGGCTAAGGATTCCTTTTTTAGATTTTCTTTATTTAATTTAATAAATTTAAGTGCCCCTTTAAATCTGGCTTTTGTGGAATTTTTCAGATGGAAAATTGGACCACTCCTAGGTTTGCTTACTTCTAACCACAGAGCATACGCCTCTCTGGATCTCTCATACAATTCCTAACAGTGTTCATTCCAACCAGGCCGATTGTACTTCTTATTTTTATCTGATGCACTCTCAAATACAATTTTTGATGTCTCAGAGAGTGAAAAAAGTCACTTCTTTCTATAGAAAGAAGTGACTTTTTCCATATGTTCATTATTTCTACAGTTCAAATTTTTACAATAAAGGCCTCGCTTGGAATTTCCACATTCTCGAGGAACACCCCACTCATGTCAGTGTATTCATCTTTTTTATTTTGTGGCACCTCATCCCAAAATATCCTATTATAGTTAGCTAAGTTCTCAAAAGAATTTTTTGTTGAGACTTTAGGTATTAATTTAAGAGTCAATTTTGACACAAATGGAAGATGATCAGACTCAAAAGAATCATATAATACATACATATCTGAAATTAATTTATGACCATCTTCAGATGAAATGCAGTGGTCCAACCAAGATTTTGAACCCCATGCGTCACTGACATATGTGAAAGTGTCTCTCGGCAGGCTTAGTCTGCTTGACCATTTAAGTTTATAGGCTTCACAAAAAAAATTTAAGTGTTTAGAAAGCTCTGAGTCATTACCTAATATGTTACTATTGAAATCGCCATATACACAATCACATGTACTATCTAACTCTTCTAACAAAGTACCTAACTTATATAGTCTATCTATATATAATTCCTCATTTTCTACTGACTCACATGGTAGGTATACATTAAAGATATACATTACTTGACAGTTAAGCACTATTTTAATACCAATAACCCAATCATAATCAAAAGTTAATCCACTTATATAATGTTCTAATTTTGAATTCCATACTATTGCTACACCTTCTTTTTTATTTTTCCTACCTACTAACAAACAGTTACTATCATCATTTGGAGAGTTTGCTATACCCCTATGATTTAAAAAAAGTGTATTAATCTCTTTACATTCCGTTTTTGATATCCATGTCTCCTGTAGTAAAACTATGTCAAAATTATTTATTATCTTATTTAAACCAATTTCATTTATTCGCAGACCCCTGCAGTTGTAACTAACTACATTTAATTTACTCTCCATTGTGAACTGTAGTATTACTTGTACGTTGTGGTCTGAACCAATTGAAATAGATTCCTTTTGTCCATGTTGATGGGTCTATAAAGATTGAAGGGTCTTCACATTGAGCTTCCACTTTAAAACTACTGTAATTTTCAGGAAATTTTGATGGCATTTTGGTGCATTTCGCATCTATGTTTGTCTTCTTTTTAATATAACTTTTGAGTTCTTCTTCTGTATAGTCAGGTGCAAATTTGGTTACATAGACTCTAGCAAGCCTTTTAGCAACTCTAATGCCTTCATATGATGATGTACCGACTTTGATAGGTTTCTTGGATTTTTCTATCGAGTTCTTCATAGAGTTAATTGATTTTGTACTATCGGATTTTAGTATTTTTCCTCTTGCTCCAACATTGAACCACGGGTTTGTATCAGTGTCAACGGCTGGCAGAGCTGGGTATATGCATTCATAATTACTTTCATCCTCTGTTTGGGCTGATTTTCGGTTCTCATTAGAGTCCTTGTTTGTATTGGTGGAGGTTGGATTGACTTGATTGCCATCTTGGTTTTCACTAGAAATGGGTTGAATAGTTTGGGTAGTAGTGTTAGGATGAGAGTCTGTATCTTCTGTGGGATTTTGATTCTTTATTTTTGGTTTGACTTTAGGTGGAACTGGGTTATTCGAATTTTGAGACAGAGAGCCTTTTAGAAAATTAAGCTTTTGGTTATGCTGATAAAAGAGCTTGTTGTGCCCATTAATAATTTGATTTTGATTACTTATTTGTTTCCTAATTTCTTTTAAGGTATCAGATATATCTTTGTCTACTTCTTGAGGGTGGTGAGTATGGTGAGTTTGTGGATCTTGTTGACTAGTTTGTGTAGGTCTACATTATCGAATGCTTTGGACATGTCAAGGGCGACTGATATGGTTCTCTGTAGTGGAATTTTCTTGTTGAATCCATTTGTGATTATGTCGTTTATTGTGTGTAATGCTGTAGTGGTTGAGTGCATGGGTTTGAACCCATGTTGGTGTGGTGGGTTTGGGATGTTGGATGTGATGTAGGGTAGAATGATTTTTTCTAGTCTTGGCTATGGGGGAAAGCAGCGCTATTGATCTGTAGGAGTCTCCTTTGTTTATGGCTTTGTTTAGTTTTGGTATTGGGATTATTCTTACTACTTTCCATTGTTTAGGTATTGTGTTTATGGCGAGGTTGTAAGTGTGCGTGAGGAGGTTTATAGCGTTTTAACCTAAGTGTTTGATGTTTATATCATCAGGGCGAGTGAAGTTGTTGTCTCTTGCTTGTTTTATGGCTCTGATGGTTTGTTGTGTTGTGGTTGTGAATTGTGGTTGGGGGAGTTTTTTTGTAAGTCTGTCTATTTTTTTGTTTTCCTTTTTCGTTTGGTGTATAGTTGTATTTGTTGAAGTGTTCTGCTTTTTGTATAGGTATTGTAGCTTCTTTGTTTCCGAAGGTGAAGGTGTTGTTTTGTGGCTGTGTTGGTTTTTTGTTTGTGAGGCCAGCAATGGTTTTCCTGAGTGTGTGTGAGTTTGTTTTGCGGTCCCATTGCTGGTCTAGGTGATGTTCCATAATTATTGTTTGTGTTCTTGTATGGCGCGATCTATTTGTTTGTTTTGTCCTATAATGTTGGGGTCTGATGGGTTTGTTTCCTAGTGTTGTTCCGTTGTGCTATGAAGTTTCTGATTGGTTCAGGGAATAGTTTTTGTGTGTTGTGTTTGTCTGCTTGTAGGATGGTGTTGGTTAGTAGTTTGTTTGCCGTGTGTGCATCTTTGGAGAGTTGGATATTGTAGCGTGCTTGTTCAATTTCTTTTGTGTATTCTGTCCAGTTTTCCTTGCAATAATTTGTGTATGTTTTAAGGTTTTGTTGCAGCCTGAAGTTTGTTTTTGTGCTTAATGTGATTAAGATGGGGAGATGGTCAGAGGAGAGAGCGTGTGTCGTGTTCAAGGTGAGGTCTCTTTGTAGGGTGTTTGTTGCAGTGGTGATGTCTGGCGAAGTGGGTTGTTGATTGAGGTGTGTGGGTATGCGGGTTGATGTATCTGTATTTAAGGTTATGTGATTTGAGTTTTGGATAATGTCAGCGATAAGTTCTACTCTGTGGTCTTCTGTGGATGAGTTCCAAAGTTCTGAGTGTGCGTTGATGTCTCCTGTGATTATGGAGTTCGTGATTGTGGTTGCTTGGGTGAGGAAGTTTGTTATATTTGCATTTTCATTTGGGTGGTTGGGATCGGTGTTGTCTCTGGGTTGGATTTAGATGTTTGTGAGGTGTGAGTGCTTAGTTTTGATTAGATGGATTTTGGTGATTTGTGCTTCAATTTTTTTTTGTATTTATGTTGTTTGGGAGGGGATCTGTGTATAGGTGATGTTGTTTTTGATGTTTGTGATAAGGCCTCCTCCCTCTTTGTGTTTTCTGTCGGTTTTGATTAATGTGTTGTTTGTTATTTGAGGGGTTTTCTGTTTTTCCGTGAGTTTGGTTTCTTGAATGGTGAATATGTCTATTTCACGTTTGAGAGGTGCTCGAGTTCTGTCGTTTTCTTGTTCAGCCCATTTGTTTATTTGTAGTATTTTTAGGTGCTTGTTGTCTGTGTTTTGTTTGTTTGATTGTCTAGGGGTTTGTGATGTTTGTGGGAGTGTGGGTTGTGAGATTGTTGGTTGTGGTTGAGTGGGCGTTGATGGGTGTGGTGCTTAGTGTTTTAAGCACATCCAGTGTTTTGTGTATTGTTTCATTTTAGTATTTGCGCATTTGAGAAGTACCCAGTGTGTGGTGTGGTGTTGTTGCACATTATACGTGTTTGTTTTTTGTGATGTGTTTATTGCATAGTGTACATACATGTCCATGTTGTGGGGCTCGGGTTGGCCTCCACGTGCCCCTCGAGGAGGAGCAGAGCCGCTGCCCACGTGACCGAGTTCACGGGGCAGAGCACCCAAAAGATGATATTCTCCGCTTCGGTGTTCCCGGCTTCGCCCTCTTCTTACTAACATCCAATATAATTTATCCCTTTTTTGCCGTACTCAGCCATTCGGTAGAACAAAATGTACTAAGTAAACCTCTTTTACCGTTTGTCCGAAAATGTGAACCTCATTTCTATTTGCTACATCTGCATCCAAATTATTGCTCAATGTTTTCTTCTTTGAAAACTCCATTTTATGTTGGAGTGTGAAACCGAAGTGTGATAATTCAGTTATCATCGATTCAATATCAACGGCGAATCGAACATTAGTTAAACATCAGCCATTCATTTTGATTTCTTTTAATTACCATGCCAGAGTCCTAACTATACCTTCAAGCCCTACCATACACCCCTTATACACCCCTTTAAGGAAAGGGCATCCTTTTTACAATCTCTGTTTATTTTGGCTTTTCTTAATAATGGACTCTATCTTCAAAGAGGATTTTTCCTCACACTAATGGGAAAAATAACATCAAGGGATCTACTTCTTATTAATACTCATTTAAGAAGTAGTGTTTCGGCGTTTCCTTATTCAATAACGCGTAACTTTTTATTTATAGAGAGCACTTATGTCCTGAAAAATGATCACAATTTCCAGTTTTCTTAAAAAGATAGTAGGAAAAAATTGCAATACAATAGTCTATTTTTATTTTATTTTAAATGTACATTATATATATATATATATATATATATATATATATATATATATATATATATATATATATATATATATATATATATATATCAATAAATATTAAAAGCTTTTTCCTATTATACTCGTCATATGTGATGAAAGATTTGATGCACACTGTAGATATAAAGGAAAGTAAAAGACTGGCTAAAGTAAAGCAAATGACTTTACTTTCTCGACAAAGTATTTTTGAAACATTTTTGCAAGTATCAAAAGGAAGGAAAAAGGTCTGAGAGAGAAGAGGAATTAGCTCGGCTTTCAGGACTCATTTCTTGCAAATAGTTATTAATAAAGCGGCTGTGGCCGTGCGAAGATGGAACCGTTGTGTAGTAGTAATAGTAGTATTGTCAGTGATGGTGTAGTAGTAGTGGTGGTGGTGTTGTAGAAGTGATGGTGGTAGTAGTTGTGGTAGTGTAGTAGAGCTGGTGGTAGTGGGGGTGGTGTAGTGGGGGTGGTAGTGGTGTAGTAGAAGTGGTGGTGGTGTAGTAGTAATGGTGGTTGTTTAGTAGTGGTGGTGTTGTTAGCGGTATATTAGTACTGGTGGTAGTTGTGATGACGTAGAAGTATTAGCATTAGTGTAGTAGTAGAGGTGGGGTTGTTGTAGTAATATTGGTGGTGGTGGTGGAAGTCTCCAACTCAAAACAAGAAGCCATTTAGCAGTTAAACTCAACCAAGAATCCAATGATCAAATCTGGAATTAAAAAAAAAGATTTAAAAGATCCTCACGACTAAACTATTGAAGTGAGGTACTTCTGTTTGGTCTCATTCAACAGATAATTATCAAAACCTTTCTTTGGCTCTAATGGTCTCATTAATGAGACCATTAAAATGCGTGGATTTCCCCAAGATTTCTGAAATGCCACAAGTGAAAAAGTAAAACCTGGTTTCTCGACCGAGACAAAAATTGACAAAAGAAAAGTCATTACTTTTCTGCCGATTTTTCCGATCAATAACTAAAAAACGAGACTTAAGATGTCCGGAGACACTCCTTCCCCCTCTAAATTTTACCTCTATTAATTTCTTTAATTAATGACAGAAGGAAAATTCTATTATTATAACAATAATTTCCCTCAAATGATTCTTCTACACTCTCTCTATCAATAGAGAAACTTTAGTTTCACCTGAAAATGCCAATTCGAGAGTTTGATGCTTCTCTAGGCTTTGTGTTCCTCCGTGGGATTATCTATTATAAGTATTTTGTATGGTGCTGATTAGAGACTCGAATTGGAACGTGAAATAGTTTGAATTAAGAGGATATATAGTAACTAATTTTCATTTTATTAAGGATATACAATGATTTTTTTATTAAAGTTCACAAAATGAAGCAGAACTGTCACAAATTAGCCATAAGTCGAATAAGAAAGAAAGCTTTTTACAGACAAAAATAAGCAGGAGTTTGTTTAACTGAGGTTAAAAAATTGGAGGCGGTAGTAGAAACCCTTGTCTTGTAACAGCTTGCAAGTTCTGAAGTCGTTTCTCTTATTACGACACTACAAACTACAGTGTGGTATTGCAATTTTTGCATCATTTTAATTCCAAACATTTTAGCATTGCATAATATGTGTAGCGAACGGGTGGGTTGTTTGCCGTTTTGGGAGACTATTCGATCAGACGTATTAGCCTCATTTTATCAGCTCTGACTATTGCAAGCCTACTTCCAAGGGATTCCTTACTAGTCCTTTTAGTTGTATTCATTTCACTTTTAAATTCAACAGCGTCATCCTTATCGCCGATTATGTTTTTAAGGTGAGGATGGCGCACATCTGCGCCACTACTGGCATGACTGGGCAGCATCGATGCCAACCTCGTCAACCAACACCATTGGGCATTGATTGCCCAACTATTTGGCCCATACAGAGTGAATCTTGATTCGTCTGTAATGATAGCTTTACTAAAGTCAGTTTTCATGTATATCTAAACCTGGTTTCTCTCGAAACTTAAGAAACTAGTAATTCCGAAATGGTTTTGTTACTAGCCTGATGGTGGTTAGCCACTTTTTATTTGATTTGAGAGAGAGAGAAAGAGCTCTAGGGGTAGGAGCTCGAAATTCTGCTTGAAACCATTTCTTTCTTAGTAGAATCCAATTCATTCTTTACAATTTTCTTAAAAGTACGATGATATCCTTCAACTCCTTTGAAATTTGTAGAGAAGACTCCCCTTTACCTAAATGCATCACGAAATAAATCTTCTTTGGGGGGAAGTACTTTTTTCTGGGTCTTTTATACAGAAAAATGCTTCTTGCAAAGGATGTTTGGACCGTAGTTGTAACGAATCTCAGAAAATCGACTATAAACCTTAGATTAATAATGTTGTGAATATCTACAAAATTGTGCTTATTATATTAAAAAATATCTGAAACAAATAAAGTTTCCTAAACATTTTCTTGAATAAATGAGACGCTAAAGAGGTATTGCATATAATCTATAAACACCCTCGTTTGCAACGGTCTGAATTAAGGTAATAATAGCAATTGAGAAATATCTCTACTTGAGGAGTATAGGGAAGGCGATGTTTTTGGGGCTATCCATTACATAACGAACATAAATTGTATTATTATGGCAATTGCAAATGAATATAATGAATGATATACAAATTAAACGTTTAACTTTCGTTGCAAAAGAGATTTATCTAAAGTGGCGAAAATTCAAAGGCAAAAAAGATCTAGACGGTTAAGTACACACAAATACTTAAGATATCACACGAAGATCTATGTATTTATGTTTGGTTTCCAGCGACGGAAGAAAAAAGGTTTCGTTCAGTCATGGCTACATTCTTCTTATTAGAATCTGAGATCCAGGAAGCGTCCTCTGTAAAATATATATGTATATGAACAACACAGGGTCTTTTTCAATTAGATTACTTATAATTATTAACCCAAATTCTACTTCTATAAATGAAAGGTTATAAACACATGTCACTAGGTCTCTTCTGCCACTTTTCATAGCAACTCTCCTAACCCACCTAGACAGGTAGGCCTTCACGTTTGACTGTTGCTTGGAGCCTGTTTATACATATGAAGCTATGGGTTGAGAAGTGTACAGACCTTTCCATGTACGTTGTCAGAAAATACACCATTGTAGATTTGTTACTCTTGTAATGGACTCAATCTTCTTATGATTATTAGTCATATTTAACAGGAGTTTCCTCCTTTTAGTATGTTGTTGCCAAAGACCTTTTGGTGTGTGGATGAGGGTTGCCCAAAGATCTTCAACCTGAAAGGACGAATTGTGTTAGAAGACTCAACTCAACCAGAATGCGATATATTTTTAATTTTTTTTACTACGTCTGTTCAACTTTTATTGAAAGTTGGAAGGTCATTATCCTGATATTCCTTGATATTTTTTTTCGGAGATAATCTACCTTTACAATAACGGATAATCCGTTCCTTTTGAAAATCCAAAGATCGTCGGCCTTTTAAGTATATATAACAAAACAAAACCTAAATTTAGATGATTACAGGTTAGGATAAAATTAGGATTAACGATTAACATCTTTCAGGTTCGTTTGCATCGCTGGAGCGCTTTCCATTTTGTTTCCTATCAGGGCACCGTAAGTTAGGTTAGGTTTGGTAAGTTAATGATGGCTATTTTTTAAATGATATTTGAAGGTTTGCATTTTTGAGACAAACTGGATTTATTTGCAGCCGTTTCATAACAGCATATTTGTTGATAGGTCGGATCTTTATGCATTGAATATTTATTGAGTTAGTGCCTAGAAGTGATCTTTTTGTTTGTGTTAATCGTAATGGCTCTCGATTATTTGTGTTGGTGTTTTTCGGAATCGGAAAATTATGTGGCTTAGGAATGAGCTTAGAATAAATTTTGTTCCTCTTTAGGTTGTTTTGATCCAACTTTTGCACATTGTGTGGACATGTTTTGTAGTTCTTACTCTTCTTTTCATTTGTTTCTCTCCTCCATTTGCCTTTTTACTTTAAATTCTCTTTTAATCAATTCACAAATTTATTCTTGCTTTCTTACTTCCGTTTGCCCCCTTCCCCTTGAATTAAAAGCGCAATAGCCTGCAAATTATCTTGCAGAAATGGAGTTTGGTAGGCAAACTACTAGTGTTGGGGCCGGGAGGGCACACAATCCTCTAGATGTCAGCCGCAGCAAGGCTGCTAACGCTGTATCATTTTTCTGTTCATATTCGTTGTGCTCGTATCCTTTATTTTCTTATTATTTGAGTTTTCTTATTTGGTTTATTTCCTACCGCCTTTGTTTTTGATTGAATTCACTTTTCTTCTACCTTGCGGTTACTATAGTAACATCAAACAAAGCTGGGGGACGCTCTTCAGCCACGCCATGCAAGGGCCTCTATCCAATAGACCAATCTAAGACCTAAAAATAAGCGTATCAATTGGCTCTTTTGACCTTCGCTTTTGAAGTCGCAGGTCAGGGTATCTTTTCGTAGTATACGGGATCGTTTTCTTGGTCTACGGGATCGTTATCGTGGTCTACGGAATCGTTTTCTTGGTCTACGGGATCGTTATCGTTGTCTACGGAATCGTTTTCTTAGTCTACGGGATCGCTTTCTTTGTCTACGAGATCGTTATCGTGGTCTACGGAATCGTTTTCTTAGTCTACGGGATCGTTTTCCTCATCTACAGGATCATTATCGTGGTCTACTGAATCGTTTTCTTGGTCTACGGGATCGTTATCGTGGTCTACGGAATCGTTTTCTTAGTCTACGGGATCGTATTCTGGTCTATATGATCTTCGTCGTAGTATACGGGATCGTTTTCTTGGTCTAAGGGATCGTTATCATGGTCCACGAGATTATTTTCTTGGTCTATGTGATCTTTTTCGTAGTATACGGGATCGTTTTCTTGTTCTAAGGGATCGTTATCGTGGTCTATGCGATCGTTATCGTGGTCTATCTGATTTTTTTCGTAGTATATGGGGTCGTTTCTTGGTATACGGGATCGTTATCATGGTCTACGGAATCGTTTACTTAGACTGCGGGATCGTTATTATGGACTACAGGATCGTTTTCTTGGTCTACAAGGGCGTTTTCTTGGTCTACCGGATCGTTATCGTGTTCTACGAGATCGTTTTATTGGTATATGTAATCTTTTTCGTAGTATACAGGATTGTTTTCTTGTTCTAAGGGATCGTTATCGTGGTCTATATGATATTTTTCGTAGTATACGGGATCGTTTTCTAGGTCTACGGGATCGTTATCGTGGTCTACAGAATCGTTTTCTTAGTCTACGAGATATTATCCTGGTCTATATGATCTTCTTCGTAGTATACGGGATTGTTTTCTTGGTCTAAGGGATCGTTATCATGGTCTACGAGATCGTTTTTTGGTCTATGTGATTTTTTTCGTAGTATACGGGATCGTTTTCTGGTTCTAAGGGATCGTTATCGTGGTCTATGGGATGGTTATCGTGGTCTATGTGATCTTTTTCGTAGTATACGGGATCATTTCTTAGTCTACGGGATCGTTATCATGCTCTACGGGATCGTTTTCTTGGTCTACATGGCGTTTTCTTGGTCTACGGGATCGTTATCGTGTTCTACGAGATCATTTTCTTGGTCTATGTAATCTTTTTCGTAGTATACGGGATCGTTTTCTTGTTCTAAGTGATCGTTATCGTGTTATACGAGATCGTTATTGTAGGGAACGGGATCGTTTTCGTGGTCTACGGGATCGTTTTCTTGGTCTACGGAATAGTTATTGCGGTCAACACGATCGTTATTGCGGTCTACACGATCGTTTTCTTGTTCTATGTGATCTTTTCCCTAGTATACGGATTCATTTTCTTGGTCTACGGGAACGTTATCGTGGTCTACGGAATCGATATCTTAGTCTACGGGATCGTTATCATGGTCTATGGGGTCGTTTTCTTGGTCTATGGGGTGTTTTCCTGGTCTACGGGATCGTTATCGTGTTCTACGAGATCGGTGGTTTGGTCTATGTAATCTTTTTCGTAGTATACGGGATCGTTTTGTAGGTCTACGAGATCATTATAGTGTTCTACGATATCGTTTTCTTGGTCTACAGGATCGTTATCGTGGTCTATGTAACTTTTTTCGTAGTATACGGGATCGTTATCGTAGGCTACGGGATCGTTTTCTTAGTCTACGGGAAAGTTATCGTGGCCTACGGGATCGATTTCTTTGTATACCGGATCGTTATCGTGGTCTACAGGATCGTTTTCTTGGTATATGTGATATTTTTCGTAGTATACGGGATCGTTTTTTTTTTGTCTAGGCGATCGTTATCTTGGTCTATGGGATTGTTATCGTGGTTTACTGGATCGTTTTCTTGGTGTATGGGTTCGTTATCATGGTCTATTTTATCATTTCCGTAGTATACGGGATCGTTTTCTTGGTTTACGGGAACGTTTTCTTGGTTTACAGGATCGTTTACTTGGTCTACCGGAACGTTTTCCTGCTCTACGGGATCGTTTTCTTGATCTACAGGATCGTTCTTATGGTCTACAGGATCGTTTTCTTGGTCTAAGGGTCGTTTTCCTGGTCTACCTGATAGTTATGCGGTCTAAACGATCGTTATTGCGGTCTACAGGATCGTTTTCTTGTTCTATGTGAGCTTTTCCCTAGTATACAGGTTCGTTTTCTTGGTCTACGGGAACGCTATCGTGGTCTACGGATCGTTTTCTTAGTCTACGGGATCGTTATTATGGTTTACGGGATCGTTTTTTTTGTCTACGGGGCGTTTTCTTGGTCTACGGGATCGTTATCGTGTTCTACAAGATCGTTTTCTTGGTCTATGTAATCTTTTCGGTGTATATGGGATCGTTTTCTTGTTCTAAGGGAATGTTATCGTGGTCTATATGATATTTTTCGGAGTATACGGGATCGTTTTCTAGGTCTACGGGATCGTTATCGTAGTCTACGGAATCGTTTTCTTAGTCTACGGGATCGTATCCTGGTCTATATGATCTTTAGTGTAGTATACGTAATCGTTTTCTTGTTCTAAGGGATCATTATCGTGGTCTATGGGATCGTTATCGTGGTCTATGTGATCTTTTTCGTAGTATACGGGATCGTTTCTTGGTCTACAGGATCATTATCGTGGTCTACGGAATCTTTTTCTTAGTCTACGGGATCGTTATCATGGTCTACAGGATCGTTTTCTTGGTCTAAGGGGCGTTTTCTTGGTTTAAAGGATTGTTATCGTGTTCTACGAGATCGTTTTCTTGGTCTATGTAATCTTTTTCGTAGTATACAGGATCGTTTTCTTGTTCTAAGAGATCGTTATCGTGTTATACAGGATCGTTTGTGTGGTCAACGGGATCGTTTTCTTGGTCTATGGGATAGTTATTGCGGTCTACAGGATCGTTTTCTTGTTCTATGTGATCTTTTCCCTAGTATACGGGATCGTTTTCTTGGTCTACGGCAACATTATCTTAGTCTACGGGATCGTTATCATGGTCTACGGGATCGTTTTCTTGGTCTACCAGCCGTTTTCTTGGTCTACGGGATCGTTATCGTGTTCTACGAGATCGTTTTCTTGGTCTATGTAATCCTTTTCGTATTATACGGGATCGTTTTCTTGTTCTAAGGGATCGTTATCGTGTTCTATATGATATTTTTCGAAGTATACGGGATCGTTTTCTAGGTCTACGGGATCGTTATTGTGTTCTAAGATATCGTTTTTTTGGTCTACGGGATCGTTATCGTGGTCTATGTGATCTTTTTCGTAGTCTACGGGAACGTTATC
Source organism: Ceratothoa steindachneri (assembly GCA_963969495.1). Classification (NCBI taxonomy): domain Eukaryota; kingdom Metazoa; phylum Arthropoda; class Malacostraca; order Isopoda; family Cymothoidae; genus Ceratothoa; species Ceratothoa steindachneri. The sequence continues at coordinate 4,866,901 of OZ018338.1, read as the reverse complement.
GTGGCCTACGGGATCGATTTCTTTGTATACCGGATCATTATCGTAGTCTACGGGATCGTTTTCTTAGTCTACGGGAATGTTATCGTGGCCTACCGTGATCGACTTCTTTGTATACCGGATCGTTATCGTGTTCTACAGGATCGTTTTTTTGGTATATGTGATATTTTTCGTAGTATACGGGATCGTTTTCTTTGTCTACGCGATCGTTAACTTGGTTTATGGGATTGTCATCGTGGTTTACTGGATCATTTTCTTGGTGTACGGGATCGTTATCCTGGTCTATGTTATCTTTTCCGTAGTATACGGGATCGTTTTCTTGGTTTCCGGGATCGTTTTCTTGGTTTATGGGATTGTTATCGTGGTCTATGGCATCTTTTTTGTAGTATACGAGATCGTTTTATTGGTCTCCGGATAATTTTCTTGGTATACTGGATCGTTTTCTTGGTCTACTGGAACGTTATCCTGCTCTACGGGATCGTTTTCTTGATCTACGGGATCGTCATCATGGTCTACGGGATCCTTTTCTTGGTCTACGGGTCATTTTCTTGGTCTACGGGGTAGTTATTGCGGTCTACAGGATCGTCATTGTGGTCTACACGATCGTTTCTTGTTCTATGTGATCTTTTCCCTAATATACAGGATCGTTTTCTTGGTCTAAGGGAACGTTATCGTGGTCTACGGAATCGTTTTCTTAGTCTACGGGATCGTTATCATGGTCTACGGGATCGTTTTCTTGGTCTACGGGGCGTTTTCTTGGTCTACGGGATCGTTATCGTGTTCTACAAGATCAATTTCTTGGTCCATGTAATCTTTTTCGTAGTATACGGGATCGTTTTCTTTTTCTAATGGATCGTTATCGTGGTCTATATGATATTTTTCGTAGTATACTGGATCTTCTTCTAGGTCTATGGGATCGTCATCTTGTCCTACGAGATCGTTTTCTTGGTATACGGGATTGTTATCGTGGTCTATGTGATCTTTTTCGTAGTATACGAGATCGTTGTCGTAGTCTACGGGATCGTTTTCTTAGTCTACGGGAACGTTTTTTTGGCCTACGGAATCGATTTCTTTGTATACCGGATCGTTTTCGTGGTCTACCTGATCGTTTTCTTGGTATATGTGATATTTTTCGTAGTATACGGGATCGTTATTTTTGTCTAGGTGATCGTTATCTTGGTCTTTGGGATTGTCATCGTGGTTTACTGGATCGTTTTCATGGTGTATGGGATCGTTATCGTGGTCTATGTTATCTTTCCTGTAGTATACGAGATCGTTTTCTTGGTTTACGAGATCGTTTTCTTGGCCTATAGGATTGTTATCGTGGTCTATGAGATCTTTTTTGTAGTATACGAGATCGTTTTCTTGGTCTCCGGGATTATTATCTTGGTCTACGGGATCGTTTTCTTGGTGTACTGGAACGTTATCGTGCTGCACGGGATCGTTTTCTTGATCTACGGGATCGTTATCATGGTCTACAGGATCGTTTTCTTGGTCTACGGGATAGTTATTGCGGTCTACAGGATCGTTTTCTTGTTCTATGTGATTTTTTTCCTAGTATACGGGATCGTTTTCTTGGTCTATGGGAACGTTATCGTGGTCTAGGGGTTCGTTTTCTTCGTCTACTGGTCGTTTTCTTGGTCTACGGGATAGTTATTGCGGTATACAGGATCGTTTTCTTGTTCTATGTGATTTTTTTCCTAGTATACGGGATCATTTTCTTGGTCTACAGGAACGTTACCGTGGTCTACGGGATCGTTTTCTTGGTCTACGGGATCGTTATCGTGGTCTACGGGATCGTTTTCTTGGTCTACGAGATCGTTTTCGTGTTATACAGGATCGTTATTGTGGTCTACGTGATCGTTTTCTTGGTCTACGGGATCTTTTTCGTGGTATAAGGGATCGTTTTTGCAGGAAACAGGGTCGTTTTGCGGTACACAGGATCATTTTCGCGGTACACGGGATCGTTTCTCCTCCCCGTGAGCAGAGCGCAGATGAAGCGTGTCTACCCAGGCGTGCCAGATGCACTATGAAGGTGGCTACCCATTGCTCTACTAACCACATACTACCCCTGTCTACCCTTTTACCTTACTTTTCTTCTACTTTGTTTCACTTTTGTACCCAACAACGCTCCTCTTCATTCACTCGTTCGTGCTCTTCTGTCTCTGAATACGCCCTCTCCCTCCCCCGCCCCTCCCTGGAGGGGGAAAATGGGAAGTATGACGAGAAGAATGAAAATCAAAAGAAACAAGTTAAAATCGCGTCTGAGTGAAATAGGAGGGGGGCGGAGGGGGGGGGGGGGAGCATAGGACCCCATTATCCATTTTGATATATTTTTTTTAACGATTCTTAAACGAGGCCGCTTTTTATCACTCTGCGCGTCGCGGAGGTCAATTTGAACGTCGGATTTAGTTAGCCTCGAGGGTACTGCTGGGGCTCCCAACTCCCGCACGATTTCATTCAGGGAAGGGAGTGGGGAGTCTTTGAGCGGAGGGAGGATGGGGGGCTTTTTCGTATGATGCCGACGCCACTTTTGTCTTGATGGAAAAAATGAAGACCAGAGAAGGTGTTGAGGATGCCAAAAAGCTGAGAATAGAAGAGAGGAGAATACCCACAAACACACGCTACTTGGTGGACAACCTCCCCCCCCTCCATGAGAACGTCCACCCATCATGATCCAGCGGTTGGTTCCTCCGTGTTACTCCTGCCATTAAGCGAACATTACCCTCCATCCTTCTGCGAGGTCGTTTTATCGGTCTCTTTGTCTTCTAAAATGTTCTATTTAGGTTCTATTTAGTCAATCTTCTGTACTTTCCTTTTGAAACCTCTACTCACGAGTTCTTACCCAAGTATTTATGGTTGCTTCGCGTTATTCCTGAGATTCATTTTTTTTCAGGTTTCTCTGAGTCTTTCTCAGTTTCTGGGTATGTTTTTTTAAGTTCTGTGTTCAAGTTTCACTTCCAAAGATTAAAACTGGGAAGATACATTAATTTAGCAATTTTTGCTTTAAACATGGATATATATGGTTGGCCAGAAAGTCTTGACTCACTTAGGAAGCGGAAAGAAAACAAAAAAAATATGGACCGACACAAACATTTCTTCTTCAAAATTAAGCCCATCATTCTCTACCATCTTCTTCCAGCGATCAGCCAGCATCCGAATCTGTCCCCCAAAACAGATCGAGCTAACTTTTCTTACATCTCTCAAATCTAATTTTGTTCTTCTATTAATATCCATGCCCTTCCTCTCGTCAGGAGTCATAAAGTGTCATAAGTATGGCTTTTCTTTTGTACACTCCCAGACAGTTGCTCATGCACAATCGACATTTTTATCTTGGAAATTTTGGCAATTTTTATAGACCAATGAGTACTCTCTGGGTATGACCTAGCAATTTCGATTTTTTCTCTACCCAATTAATGAAATACGGGAGGGATTATGTGACATGCTTTTCTTGGTTGGTTGAGTGCTTCTAAAACAAGTAATAAGGCTGTTTCGAAGTATTGTGGCGACGGGAAAGGCCGCTATGAAATCACAGAAACATTTTGTAAGAAATTGAGTCTTTAGAAGGAATCCTTTAGAATTGAGACTTTAGAAGGGTAGGTTTAGAATTAAGACTTTAGAAGTGAGGCTTTATAGGTCATGCTTTATATGTGAGGCTTGGCAAGTGATACTTAGAAGGAAAGCTTTATAATTCAGACTTTAGAGTAGATGGTTTAGAATTGAGACTTTAAAATGAATGCTTTAGAATTGAAACTTTAGAACGGATGTATTAGAATTTAGAGTTTAGAAGGGACTTTATAATTGAGACTTTAGAGAGAATGCTTTAAAATTGAGACTTTAAAGTGAAGCTTTATAAGTCATACTTTATAAGTAAGGTTTTACAAGTGAGACTTAGAAGGAATGCTTTAGAATTAAGACTTTAGAAGGGATGCTTTAGAACTGAGTCTTTAGAAGGGATACTTTAGAAATTTGAGACTTTAGAAGAGATGCTTTAGAATTAAGACTTTAGAAGTGAGGCTTTAGAATTAACGATTTATAAGTGAGTCTTTACAAGTGAGACTTTAGAAGGAATGCTTTAGAATTAAGACTTTTGAAAAAATGTTTTAGAATTGAGACATTAGAAAGCATACTTTAGAATTGAGACTTTAGAACTGAGGCTTTCGAAGTCAAGCTGTATAAGTGAGATTTTAAAGTGAAACCTTCGAGGGATAATTTTGAATTGAGACTTTAGAAATAATGCTTTAGAATTGAGACTTTAGAAGGGATGCTTTAGAATTGAGAATCTACGATGGATGCTATAGAATTGAAACTTTATAAGGAATGCTTTAGATTTGAAACTTTAGAAGTAAAGCTTTAGAATGTAGTCTTTAGAAGAGATACTTTAAAATTGAGACTTTAGAAGGGATGCTTTAGAATTGAGACTCTAGGAAGGATGCTTTAGAATAGAGACTTTGAAGGAATTCTTTAGAATTGAGACTCTAGAAGGGATGCTCTAGAATTGAGACTAAAAGTGATGCTTTAGAAGTCAAGCTTTATAAGTGAGGCTTTGCAAGGGCGAATTTAGAATTGAAGCTTTAGAAGTGAGGCTTTACAAGGGCGAATTTAGAATTGAAGCTTTAGAAGTGAGGCTTTACAAGGGTGAATTTAGAATCGAAGCTTTAGAAGTGAGGCTTTACAAGGGTGAATTTAGAATTGAAGCTTTAGAAGTGAGGCTTTACAAGGGTGAATTTAGAATTGAAGCTTTAGAAGTGAGGCTTTACAAGGGTGAATTTAGAATTGAAGCTTTAGAAGTGAGGCTTTACAAGAGCGAACTTAGAATTGAAGCTTTAGAAGTGAGGCTTTACAAGGGCGAATTTAGAATTGAAGCTTTAGAAGTGAGGCTTTACAAGGGTGAATTTAAAATTGAAGCTTTAGAAGTGAGGCTCTACAAGGGCGAATTTAGAATTGAAGCTTTAGAAGTGAGGCTTTGAAGACAATTTCTAAAGAGATCTTGGATAGTTGGTGAGAAGTGAGATCATTGGAGCAAGTTACTATTTTACAGGAATAAGATGGAGTGTGATAACTTTATGTGTTGAAAGAAAGCTGTGTGTTGCAAACAATTTATTATTTGAAGTTTAGCCAAATAATAGAGGGTGTATGAAATAGTATAATTAATCTGCTCTTGGATAGTAAGAATATGCCGCAGGTTGCAGTTAGGTTGAAGGCTGTGGAAGTTGAAAATACAGGACTCTAGCCTGGTTGGCCGCTGTGTAGGATCAAAGTAGTTTGAAGAGGATGTGATGAAAAAGACAAAAGTCAAAGGCTATTGAATAGGATAGAGGATATGTAAGAATGAATTGGAGCAGGAGAGAGAGGAATAATGAATATGGGTGTAGAGCGTTGGTGAAATAAGTTGAAAAAATGATAGGGTGTAGGGCAAAATCTCTATGTGTAGGTGCTTTGTAGAACTAGAAAAAGAAAGCTTTTTACGACGCTTAACGTCATCTTTCACTCTTTGCTGGGTCTAAACCGGAGATAAAAAGTTAGTGGGAGATTTAAAAGATGAGCCGAGAGAGAGAACGACCCTTTATCCTTAGGGCATTGGGGTCGGGGCGGGGAGCTGCCGCTCCTCAAGGTTTTAGTTATAGCAGGGGCATTGCCCCCCTACCCCAGTCACTCCCCTTACGGAGAGAGCGAGAAATGTAATAGTGACTACTGGAATGGCAATGTGAAAATGGTAGCGTATTGGCAGATGCTTCACAACTTTCTGGTCCTATCAGATCACTCGGAATAGCTTAGGATGTTTCAAAAAAGGAGGAGCTGGGTTTGCAGGTTAATTAATAGCCATTTGTTTGTTGTATATATATATATATATATATATATATATATATATATATATTTAAAAAAAAGTTTCCTGCTGCTCTGTTGTAAAATTTCATTTTTCTCGAAAATTAGTGACCCTAAAACTTACCCTCCAACCTTCAAAGTTACGTAATCACCTTTTGTTAAACTCGTAACTTTTCTCCGGTGTAATGCTGTTGGAAACATCGATGTTGTGGGTGTATTACAACATTCAACATTTCTGCAGACCGCATCTTAGAATCTTAATATAAAGAATGCCTAAAAATTGATGCAAAAATTTTGGATGTAAATTATATGAATCAACCTTTTAAAGACTACGAAACTTTCTTAAGATCTTCCAACACATTTACATTACACGTAAACAAGAATTCATTAAAGGCCGTAGTGTTGGCAAATATGATGCAGTTTACAAAATAGAGTAGAGAGTATCTTGATTTGGCCACTCGTTTTGGATCTATTTAGCATATTTCTTCCCAAGACAATAATTGAACATATTGCTTCTCATTTTACATTAGTAAATGCGGCCACAAAATACAACTTTCACCCAAAGACACTTTAACATATTGCTTCTCATTTAACCTGGTAAGTAATAAAATGAACCCTCTTTTCTTTTCCACCACTCTCGAAAATCTCAGAAACTGCAACCAGAAGGTTGAGATGTATATTTTTTGTGAAACCTGTGGACTAAAAGTTGCGTTTTGGTGCTAGAAACTAACAATCATTCTCACTTGCTTTTAATTTGGAATCTATTGTTTGAAGGAACTCGTTACTCGCCTCCAGCGCATAAAGTTGATGGTAAAGGCTATGGTAGTCTTTGTCATCCTAACCTTTTGTTGATTATTCCGTCTTCCACTCTTATCTTGTTCTCCATGTCCCCCTCTCAACACATTCTTTCATAGGAGGAGAATTCCCTCGTTGTTTTGACCAGTTTTCTTCACTTCCTTAAACAAAATACACCATCTTGCCTCGATTCAAGATTACTTCAATGTCCTTTGCTGTCTCCAATCTTCTCCTTCGTCGTCAGCCCGTCTTTATACGGGGTCGCTGTTTTTGATGAGCTGCTTCCACCTGTTTCTGTCTCCTGCCACGTTGGTCTCCAGCCCCTTCTCCCTCATGTCAGCTTGTATGCAGTCTCTCCATCTAATCTTGGGTCTTACTCTCCTCCTCCTTCCCTGTATTTCCTTCGCTGTCTCCAATATTTTCAGTTAATATATATAAACACAGTCCTATTGTTTTCAGTTGCAATCATATTCTCCTCTCTTCTGTTCCTTTGTTTATCATTTTCTGCTGCTCTAGGTTTTACAGTGGCTATGATCTTGTCCTTTGTCTTCTTGATGAAACCTTAAAATTAAAAAATAAATCATTTTTTGCCTCCACTCCCTCGCCTCATCATGCTATTTCAAGTAATCCACTATCTAGACCAGGGCTTCCCAACCTCTTTTAACCCATGGCTCGCTTTAAACCCGGAATTTTTCTGTAGCCCATGAAATTATTATAGCCTCCAAAATAGTTCAAGTTTACATATGCATAATATATTCAATAAAGATACCAGTCATGTCTATTAATTGTGCATACACAACTCCACAAACACCAAAAATATTTTGCATTTCCAATGAAACAACCATTTATAACCATTATATATTTTCACATTTTTTCTAATATAATATATAACAAAAAACTTTCACTGGCAAATAAAAAAAAAATAAAGACGAAAATAAAATTCTTTGGCTTTAAAATACAAAAGCCTTTTCAAAATAAGAAAAACTATAACAAAATACAGTTACAAATGCATTTATTCAATGAGATCCTTGTGGCTGATGCAGTTAGCAAGTTTTCCACGTCAGGATTCATGCTTGTTAAAGACAGACGAAGATCGCCTTGACTTACGTTTACTATGCAGTTTCGTTCTTTTGATAATAGCTGAGACAGACTGCCTAAACCTGATTCTACTAGGTAAGACGTTGGAAATGCAATAATATATATAATTTAACATTCTCCCAGAGCAGTGGAAATTTTGCGTCAATTTAATTACTTGTCCACAAGTTATGAAGTCCGTGTTTAAATTTAGCTCGAACAGTTTGATTACTCTGCAACTAAACAAGGTTTTCTTGTAGTATGATGTCAACTTCAGCTGCATTTGTCTCAAATGAGTCTACCACTCAACTTGGAATATTCATTCCTAGGAGATCTTTTAACCTAATTTCCATATCATCGTGCAGTTTTTCAAATGATTAATGTAAATAAAAATAACATCCATGTTGCAGCTCATCAAGAGTGGCAAGAGTTGGAAAATTTAGCAACCCCTTACGCCTGATATTAATATTGAAAAAAAGAAGCTTCCCAAGAAAAGCACTGATTGTCTCTTTGCAAATCAAAAGGTTCGTACTTTTTCCTTGTAGCTGTTTGTTCAGCATATTTAACCTTTTAAATATATCTGAAAGGTAGAAGATGTCGGATTTTGCAGCTATGATTTCTTCTTCAAGCTCCATGCCATTCAGGAATAGTCCAACACTTTCTCATAGTTCAACGAAGCGACGCAATCACCTTTAGAGAGCCATCTCACCTATATATGCAAAATTAGTTTTCTAACCTCTTCATTATTAACACAAACTTGGCGTAGAGACGATCTTGAAGTAGATTTGACTCTATAAGATTGAAAACCTTTATTATATTATCAAGAACATATTATAAACGTCCTCTCAATTTTTTGGCAATTTAATGTTGGTGATGAACCACGCAGTGTACAGTATACAAGACACATTAGGGACACTCTATTTTAAATATGCAATAAAGGCTCTGTATCTACCTACCATAGCAGCAGCACCATCAGTTGCACATGCTATGATGGTACCCATTGGAATATTTTTTTCTTTGAAATAGTTCAATACTTCTATAAATTTGTTGCTCCTTTAGTATCTGTCACAAGACTGCCAGTAAAAAGTATTTTTTCTCTGAGTTCCCTTTTATCATCCAAAAACCTAACATAAGCCATAAGAATGTCTTGATTATTAGGTAAAAGTGTTTTATTAATCTGTAGCCCAAAATCTCTTACTTGTAAAATTGCAACTAGTTGATTTTTAATATCCTCTGCTATTTCATCTATGTGTCTTGATACTGTATTATTGCCCAATGGAATAGAATCAGTAATTTATTTGGGACTTTGTTGCATAACAGTAGAAACTACGACAGATATTAAAAATTAAATTCGTGCAATAATATTTTGAGATTAAATAATTATTTGCAATTTGCTTTTATGCCCCCTCTGATAAAAAAAACACAGCCTATTGTAGAGCTCACGGTATGCCACTGAAAACTATAATTTACAATTTGTTATACAAGATAACTATAACTAATATTTAGCTGATTAAAACAGTTGAAATACAAGTTACTCGCTTAATATAATAACAAAACAGTGTAGAACAGCTATACCTGTAATAAGCAAGATTGTTACAGAGCTGCAATGGTGGCGCAATACATTTGCACTGTTTAATCAGCTCCAACTCTTCTATCTAGTATTAAGGACTTGACAAACTCCATAGTGTTCAGGACAGAAGAAAGACTTCGGGAATATCTATAAACCACGTCCTTTGACACTCATAATTGTAATTTAGAGTCTCAGATCTTGCCTCTCAGTCTTCTTGCCCATGCATCTTGGAGGTGGGGGAGTTCTGAGAGAAGCAGATAACAGAAAATGCGAAAGAAAAAGGTAATCCTCACATTTAATCGCTCCAGCCAATTTAGATGACGCGTCTTCACTGTCCGAATATTTGGTGATTCAGAAAGAAGTAAGACTCCTGAAGGAACATTCCCTATCCACTCAAAACAGACTATACATCATGGACTGGTAACTTAAAAGAAAGAGAGAAAAAAGAAGGTATAAAGCAAGAAAAGGGAAAAAGCTTCAACATTTAGAGAGAGTCCTAGATTGGAGGGGGCACCTTGCGGATATTCTTTACCACTGACTTACCAGAAGTAGAGCCATGTGGCTTTGGGTAGTCTCCCAAGGAGGTAGGTCTCTCCTGGAATAGGTTCCACTGCCACTTACCCTTTAATCAAACAAAAAATAAATCGGAATTAATAGAACGCACCCTCCCCTCCGATTTCTTATTGGTCAAAAGAAATTTAGATAATTTGGGCGAGAAAATCAAATGTCAACGAGCAACTGCCTGCAAATGTAACTGATCTGAGATTTGGTCGCGAATTCTAAATGTTCTCTTCTCTGCAACATTTTTTATTTACCTTTTGCATAGAATAGGGAACGGCATACTAAGATGGATTGGAGAATCGCTCAAATATGGTTGGCAGAGAGTTGTTGTCAATATAGAGTTTATCTTTACAACACGAATTTATTAGGTAAATTCTAATTTTTTACTGAGAACACCAAACTAAGTAATTGGAAAAATGATCAAAGTAACTGCCAAAACTCGAATAGTCGAAAATATGGTAGATGCAATTCAATATTGAGAAGTGTAAGGGAATGCACATAGTTCATTATAATTTCTCATGAGATTACAATATGGAAGGGGAAATTTTAAATAGTTAATATCTGTTACCTCCATTTCAATCGTTCAGCCCTTAGCATAAAATATTGAATTCATTTGGCAACTTATTAACTCAACTTCACACGCTCATAATTCATTGTTGACTTCTCATTTGTGTTCCAAGTTATTGAATCCTAATCATTTAATCAGTCAAGTAACAGCATCGTCAATTGAGTGAAGTAATCTATTAATCAAACGATATTCTTCTGCTATCCTAAGCAAAATTAAATCATAGTTGCTCAAATCGATTCACTGTACGGGGAAAATCTCAGTTGGTGTGCTCTAATTTGGATTTTAGTAGTTCAATCAATAAATCAATTCTTAGCCTTCACCCTTTGTTAATATTCCTCTATGTAAAGTCAGAAAGACAATCTATTGTTTATTTTTATAATAAAAGTCCCCCTACAAACACGGTGTTTTTGATTTACCAGTGTGTTGGTAAGGTAGTCGAAGATGCTGGAGTGCTAGGGAAGAGTATACTCCACTCCTTCATATAAAGGTTGCGATGGGTAACTTGTCCCCGTTGTCAACTCTGAATTCCGCGCAATGCATGTTATGTGCCGTTGGTTCTCTGTTCTTTCTATCTTAGTTGTGCATCGTCCGTGAATGAAGCTATACTATGACTGAAATCAATCTTCTCTAAATTTGGAAAAGGAAAGCTGTACTGATGGTTCATCACAGCGATAGCTCAAATGCGAAGATATCCGAGTGTTTGGGTGTCCATCTGAAGACGGTGGATAAGATCAGGAAAAAGTTGATGAGTCAAGCTGTGATTTCGAGGGTACGGCGGCTCAGAAACCTCCTTCGAAGCGTCCTGATATGAACGAGTCTCTGAATTTGTTGTGGAGACTCAGGCTATCATAGACAAGGATCCCAACAAGACAATGAGGTCCAGGGTCAAGAGAGTGTTAGAGTCTCTCGTCAGGCAGTTAATGCATGGGAACATCCGCTAGTACTGAAGTAAGATGGGAAATGGACAGCTTTTGTTACTCAAAGATGTATCGAGAGTCACGAAGACCAAGTTCCTGGTCCACTTCAGGGTCTTTTGGGGTTGTTGGTAGCGAAGGCTACGCTATGCCCTCGTTGTTTATCTTACCTGATGGCCCCAGACTCAATTCAGAGGGCTACATCAAGTGCTTGGAGGAGTTGGTGTTGATCTGGATCCAAGGGGTGAGAGCTGGAAGGTAGCAGCATGATTCTGCGCCACGCCACACAAGCGGGAGAACCCAGACGCACAACTTCTTTGACCACATCACTTCGAACATCTGGCTTCCTAACTTTCCACACTACAACCTTCTGTGGTGCGTGGTTGAGAGAGAGGTCAACAGGTCCCGTTGCACTACCAAGGTGGAGCTTAAGTCAGGGAATACCATAGTTTTCAACCAGTTGAACAGGAGGAAGGTCGAGAAGGCCTGCAGCAGGTTTTGACGCCGCCTGGATGCTATGGTTGAGGCCGACGGCGATTTCATTAAATTCTTCAAGTCTTCATTGAATTCCTGAAGTCTTCATTCAATTCTTTAAGTCATCATTGAATTCCTCAAGTCTTCATTGAGTTCTTCAAGTCTTCATTGAATTCCTCAAGTCTTCATTGAATTCTCTAAGTCTTCATTGAATTCCTCAAGGCTTCATTGAATTCTTCAAGTCTTCATTGAATTCCTCAAGTCTTCATTGAATTTCTCAAATCTTCCTTGAATTCCTCAAGTCTTCAGCAATTCTTCAAGTCTTTAACACATAACTTTGGCAAATATATCTGTATAAATGACCACTGTTATTTTCTTCTATATTGATGTTAGGTGACAAATTACCTATCGCACCCTGTATGTAATATCCATACACACATTTACATAGAAATAAATATGTGTGCGTGTGTTTGCTTTATAGTGTATTTGCGCGCGCGCGCGTGTGTGGTTTGTTCCTTTGATCTTTTATATCGTTATTTAGGGCTGGAGGTAGAAATTTCTTTCTCCCCATTTCGCTTCAGTAAAAAAATGATAAGGAAATCATTTTTTATCCCTGTAGCAAAGAAAAGTATTTTGGAGTTTTCGTTGGCTGTTGTAAGAAATTAAATATCCTAAGAAAAATGGGAAGTATAGACACGATATTAAAAACAACTTTTTTTCCCTTTAGTTTGCGGCCTCTAGCTTTTAAACCCAGACGTATGAAATACCAAAATTTAAGACGAAAATTTTGTAAAAAATTTTGAATTTCTTTTGATGCGGAACATAAAAGTGGTGATATATTTTAATATTCCTTCGCTTCAAACGTTCCTGAAGTGAAACAAATATTGCTTGGTATTTGGGCGAAACTATGTCCAGTGTTATTAAATGCATAAGACCTGTGATTTTTTAAAGTTTTTTAGTACATTTTTATCTAACCTAATGCTAAAATTTACGTTCCCTAACTTTGAAGTTCTAAGTCTATCATGGGTTGCTCGTTAAAAGAAGTTTGATTACGGGCTGTGAACATTGTATGGTTATTAAATGTTAGACGCGGCTGTCGGGTGTATGCATCTGAACGTCTACTGGTGGTGGTAGATTCGATCTACCACTAAAGCTTCCGGGTTTTCAAATGGTTTTATCGGCCAGTTCCCCATTAAAACTCCTTCGGTTGACTCCTGCGAGATGCCACTTGTTTTACCCGAGCATATTACAGGTTATGCTTTTACGCGCGATTTCAACATCTGCCTCTGTGCTAACGGCTATGATTTCATCTGTGCCAGAGCTCGACGGTGTCCCAGCTAAAGAAGTGAGCCTGATAGTTTTACCCAAGATGCTACCGTGGAATATACAACTATTGGAATTTCGTTGTCACACCTCTTCCACCACGACATTTATAGTAGCGGGATTTAGTAGTGGAACATGACAGTAAGCAGGAATAACTATAATGGCGAGTGGAGAGCCGGCTATTTCGTTGTAGCTCATCAATTTGTAGTAAGGGGGAAAGATAGCTATCCCTGCTGCTGCAGAAGTCTTGGGGATCGAATTGGTGATTCATAGTGAATAACGGAGTGAGCAAAGTGCCCTTGAGTCATTGACATCCTCACACGCCCTCGTCCGTAGCATTCGTTAGGTACGACGGAGTGGGAATTAAAGTGATGTTGAGATGTTTTTTTTCTGTCGTTTCTTCTGGGTTGTAGGAAATAAGTGAGAGGAAGAATGGGCTAAATATTTTACAAAACTGAGCCACAAGACCAGTCATTTTCCTCTCCTCATGGTGACTACATTGCAGGGATCATGGCAAATCTTCGTGTATATGGCAAAAAAGATGAGGCAATGACTCCACAATAATGTACGTGCCATTAAGCCTCGTTCATTGACCTAGATGAATCCTTCAATTCCTCGACGGTTCCAGGTCTTCTCCAAATCGGACACACAACGCACGCAGCGCTATCTGATGCAGCACTCACAATACCCGGCGGGGCAGGCTGCTTGGTTATACAAACTATGCAATGTCCTCTACTGCAGTAGCTTAGGGTGCAGTATCTCTGTTAGTACTGTCATCTGTTCCAGGTGCTCTCGTCGCAAATTATATCATACCAAGTAGTAGGTCCTTTGTGTTCTTGGACTAGTTAGGCGTCGTCCAAGATGTCTGATTCCAGTTTAGAGTTGATAACTCATATTTATAGTCACCCAAATTCTTAAAGGGGCGCGCCCCTCAAACATTTAATGATATTTACTTTTATATATTTATATCTACCTAAATTTATCTTATGATTTTTATTGTTTGTTTATTGTATATACATATATGGATATGAGCATTATTGCCCTTCGCGAAGGTTAGGAATCAGCCTCCACCGAGGTTTTGATATGTATAGGATCGAGAGAATATAATAAATTATAGTGGCGGTGATGATTTTACCTGTTATCCTAAACATATTCAGGTACTAAAGAAAACGTGTTATATCTTGCCTTACGTCAAATAACAATAAATTATGTATAATTTTGATAACACTAACAAGCATATTCTTCCAATTAACTGAGATAAACACATTACTGATATTAGGTATATATAAGCATGCTAATTGGAAGATACTTTTATTTAGGATAGGTTTTCTGAGTCTCTATGTGTCACCTATAAGATCTCTTTCGTACAAATACCCCATTTTTACCTGCGGTTAAGGGCCAGGTCAAGGCGTCGCTTTTTTTTGAAAAAGGAGTAAAGTTCACTTGTACCCATTTAGAGCCATGAAATGCCCCCTATGACCATGGGACATATGGTTATCTACCCAGGAGATTTCAAATCTGTCATCGAATTTGGCGTTGGGTGGCGCCATCTAGTGGTAGAAGCCTCACCTAGTCATTTAGCCATTCAAAGGCACTTGTAAGTGATTTGAACCATGGGAAACCATCAAAAAAAGAACCATTTATCATCTTATCAGAAAACGCCGCGGGTCATTGCAGGCACTTTCCCTCTTGTTTTTATAACTGCGCCAGATTAACTTCATGTTAAGAACTTTATCATACTATGTTGTTCACTATTCATATTATTCATATCCAAGCAATTTTTTAACGTTTCAAGATGTTAAACTTAACTTTAATTGCCCTCTGTTATCAGACATGTGTTCAGTTTATGAAGGTAAACGTACTCTACTCGCAGTTCTAAATTTGATCATTAGTTCCAATGGCCCATGATTCAGATAGATTCTAGTATCTGAAAGAGAAATTTGGTGCAAAGAAAACCAATGCGAAACTTAAAGCTGGCATTTTTGTATGGCCGGAGATCAGAGAATTGATACGTGACAGGGAGTTTAGAAATAAACTAACTCCACTTGGGTTGGCAGCATAGGATTCATTTGTCCATGTAGTGCAGAAGTTCCTTGGTAATCATAGGGCTGTAAACTAGCGGACAACATACTAAAGGCCTATCAACGAATGGGGTGTCGGATGTCTCTTAAGATACATTTTTGGCATTCGCATCTAGATTTCTTTCCATCTAATATGGGTGGTATTAGTCACGACCATGGGGAAAGGTTCCACCGAGATATCGCAATGATGGAAAGCAGGTATCAAGGCCGCTTCAACGAAAACATGATGGATGACTACTTCTGGTTCCTACAAGAGGAGAATCCTATATCCACGTACAAGCGCAAGAGTAAGAGTCTCAAACATTTTTTAAGAAATTTATATTTAAGTGACTACTACCTCTTTTATATGCAATACATATCTTGTCTGGGTCTGCAAAAGGACGTACATAATGGCAAATAGGGTGCCCCGATTCCAAACTTTTGCCCAGAAACGTCTAATTCTTCTCAAACTTGTAATAATTATATCATTAATTGATCCAGGGTGACAAAGTGAGACATATAGCTTAGTTGCACAACTCAGGAACCTTACGTGCTAGGACAAATCTGAGCACAGATTTGGAATCAGCGCACCAAAATTAGTTAGTTACAACAATATTTACTCAAGTAGCAGAGGCAAAGTTAAAATTTGTTAACTAGTGAATTATGCATAGTACGCTTGGTGACAATAAAATATATTAAAAACAAAAATCAAAAGAACTTTTTTCCTGTTGGATCAAACTGAGATTCATGGGATTGAATATATTACGATTCAAATTTTTCTCTCACATATAATACATATGAGGTTATTTGCTTCATAGAAAGTGTATAATAAAAGATTTGTAGTTTCTGTGCTAATGGTTTGGAATAACAGAAGCTTATTTATCTGTTTATCATTTCAAAATATTTAATCCGTTTCATATAGTATGAAAATAAAATGCAAACGTGAAAATATAAATATTTGTAAACTCACGGAGCTTTAAGCTTTAAGCGAATTCTCTCCCTAATTACTTGAATATATATATATATATATATATATATATATATATATATATATATATATATATATATATATATATATATATATGAATGCAATCAACCGCATTGAAAGAGAAAACGGAATATATTTTTCTTACAGTAATATTTATTACTTTTTTTTCAAAAAATCCGTGCAGGGAAGCGATTCGAACCAGGCACACTGAGGCAGCGAGCACCGCTTTGATCACAGTAAAAAGTATGCCGTTGGTACACTATGCTACTGTGATCAAAGCGGTGCTCGCTGCCTCAATGTCCATGATTCGAATCGCTTCCCTGCACGGATTTTTAGAAAAAAGGTAATAAATATTACTGTAAAAAAAAAAAAAATAATAATTCCGTTTTCTCTTTCAATGTAGTTTATTGCATTCATCTTCATCATTCTCTCGCGCTACTTTGAGAGATATTATATAAATATATATATATATATATATATATATATATATATATATATATATATATATATATATATATATATATATATATATATATATATATATATATATATATATATATATATATATATCGGTGTATGTTGGGAGCGGCTTCTCATCTATACATGATTTGTTAAAGACCACGTTGTATTTTAATTTTATCAATTTTATTTTGGAATGTTCCAACTGGCGAATGCAGTTTTTTGTATTTGTTTGGATATTAAAGATCAGTTGTTGAAGATCCATTTTATTTTTTGCAATTAATTTGAGTTTTGGCCGTGAGCTTTCGCCTTTCTTAAGGTATCTTCAGACGGTAGCAAGTTGCTGGTCGTGAGGAGCGAAGAATGAAAGGTTTCGTTCTTTAGTGCTTTTATAGGTCAAAGTCGGAGTACCATGTTCCTTTAGCAGAAAAGGTGAAGTACTCGCTCGAAACTGGTACGTTGGGTGTTAAGTTTCGGACCCATCTCTTTAATGAGAAGAGGTTCCAGAATCTTTAGGCGGCGAAGGTCAGGGTTTCTTCTGAGTATGGTAGTGTTTTCGACCAGAGTTGCTCTTGTAATTTGTGCGTTATGCTTTTCTTTGTAATGTGTTTTTATTTCTCCTTCTTGCAAATGCATCGTTAGGCGCCGGCTGATGGTAGTAGTGGTCATACCTATATATTGATTATTTGGATGAGGTTTGCAGTCCACATGGGGGTATTGGAATTTGTATACCACATTTGTAGCCTTTAAGATCGATTGCTTTTCGCTGAGGTTGTTTTCATTAATAAGTTGCTTACTTTTGTGTTTTTATAATAAATTCGCAAGGATAACTTGTTATTTCTTTGATAGTGTTACTTTTTTATATCTTGTAGTATTCTTTCGTCTGGTTTGTAAACATCCGTCATTTGGTCCTTGTAGTAGATTGGTATTAGTTGACTTTTTCTCTTTCCTTCTTTACCTCAAACTTGGAGTTGAGAATTTTCTTCTGTAATTTGTCGAATTCTCTGTTTGAGTAGCCATTATTGATCAGGATCTGTTTTGATCTTTTAAATTCTTCATCAAGTGCGGTCTACGTCGAGCAGTTCTTGATGGCTCTTCTTATGTATGAGCTCATTACCGATTTTTATAGTCCTCGGTGCACTCACTTTTACTGTTAAGGCACAGACCAAAGTCTATCCCTTTTCGATAGAAGGTGGTGGTATATTTTCCATCGCTGTTTTGTTTTACGTCTACGTCCAGGAAGGAAATACGGCCACTTACGCTTAATTCATATGTAAATTTGAGAACCGAATGGGATTCTTAGGTCCTTTTGAGTTGTAGTAATTGGTGTTCATCATTAATTGTGAGGTATATGTCATCAACGAATCTGGTGTAAAGTTTGGGTGGGTTGCTGCTCACGACCAGCAAGAGATACCTCACCGGTTAAGAGCCCTTCACATAAATTGAAATTATCAACTTTGTTGATGATGATGGATTCCGCAATTCTCCTCTCAATATAATTGTTTGATTTATAAATGATTTTTGCATAGTTAAAATCAATTCTATGGTCGTGCTTTTGCATGTGCGTACAGAGACTTGAAGAGTTTGTACACCTTCTGATATGTTATGATGTTCTTTGGGTTTAGTTTAAAGGACATATTTGGAAAAGCGGGTATTAATCTAGCCTTTAAATATAATAATTCCTTAAACCAATTGATTATTGCCAGGAAACCCAAAGAACATCATAACATAGGAGTATATGCAATACCATGCAACGATTGCCATAAAGTTTATATAGGGGAAACGGGGAGAAATCTAGACAAAGATTGTACGAACACAAAAGAGATATTAGAGTGGGCAGCCAAAGCAGTGGAATATTTTGCCATGTTAGAGACTTGAATCATTCGATCGATTTCAATGGAAGTAAAATGGTATTTAAATCGGCTAACTATGTTAAGAGAAGAATTGTAGAATCGAGCTTGATATCGTAAGTTCCTAATTTAAATCTATCTGAGGGTCAATTTTCTTTTAATCCTGTAATACGAAAGCAAATAAACAAAATAGAGAAATGTCAACCCTTCAATATGTTTAGGCCTAACCCCCCCCCCCTGATTAACCTCAAGTAGGAAATTGGGGGGAAAAAAGAGGGGATCTTTCACGACCTGATCCTGTGTTATGTATGTAAGCACTTTTCTCATATTTTCTATCCAGTGTCAGTTGAAAAAGGGTGTGAGATACACCCTGTGAGAGAGAGAGAGAGAGAGAGAGAGAGAGAGAGAGAGAGAGAGAGAGAGAGAGAGAGAGAGAGAGAGAGCGAGAGAGAGAGAGAGAGCGAGAGCGAGAGCGAGAGCGAGAGAGAGAGAGAGAGAGAGAGAGAGAGAGAGAAAGATATTCAAATGGTCCGTTCCTTATTGGCCGGCGTTTCAATATACAGGCTTTGCCAAAATATGGGGAAGGTATGAAATAGTAAAGAATATGATTGAAACTCATTTAATGAAACTTAAAATAATATAAATAAACATTTTGCCGTATATTGTAGCAATAATTAATATTTGATGTGTCCTTCTTTTGCTTTTATAACCACTTTTATGCCATTTTGCATACTTGAGACTAAATTGGCATAGGTGGTTGGCTCAATTTTCTGTCCCTCTTGATGAATTTTAGCTGTTAATTCACTTTTATAGGATAATTTGTGCACCCTCACTCTTGTGTCCAAGTGTAAACACAAATGTTTAATGGGGGTGAGGTCTGGAGATTCAGGGGTCCATTCCATCAACGTCACCCCTTTCTTTTTAAATCAACCCTTTCAGACTTTAGATGTGTGGCATTGAGCATTGTCTTGTTGGAAGATTACAACATCTGGTATGTTATCATTGAAGATTTTACCTAAGGAAGGTTGATAAACCTGGTCTAACTTGCTGATGTAGGTGTTGGAATTAATTCTGCACTCACAAGTGAACAACAATCCTGGACCTGAAGACGACATACAGCCCCAAACCATTAAACTGCCACCTAGAAAATCAACTGTTGGGACAACAAATCTCGGAGAAGCTTCCTTAACTCTTCGACCAACATAAACAGCTCCAGGAGTTCCAAAGATATGAGGAGAAATACAAATTTTACTGATATTTTTGGCTATCCAATAAAAATGTGTACAAGCGTAAAGAAATGGTGGAAACTAATGTAGGCATCCTTGGACCTTTGATATAAACAGTGGCGAGATTTAGGGAGAGTTAGAGAGAAAGATAGTAAGAGAGAAAAGTGGTGAAATAGGGTCAGTTTAAAGAATAGAGGATGTGTGGGAGACAGAATAAATAGGTCGCTGTTGAGAGGTTTAGCTATGTTTGTTTTTGTTTGTTTTTATGTATTTTGTTTGTTTTTTGTTTTTTATTTAATAAACTATAAAATTTACAGTTTATTCAATTAAATTAAACCTGTTAATTTAATTCTTATATTTTGTAGATCTTAATGATCTTAATGCTCTTTCATGGCATTCAAGCCTTTATTTGAGGCGGGTTTTTTTGTTCCCGCTGTGGGTTTTCGAAAAGCTTTTTTACTTACATTTTGAATTTTTTCAAAGTTTGAAAAAGGGTAAATTTTAATCATGGTTTATAAATTTCTACTAAAGAAACTTGAGAGTTAAATTAGTATTTTTTTGTGTTTTGTCGATTTTGTCATGTGTATTTTGGAGTCACGTCGCCGTCAGACTGTATCTTACCATGTTTTGAGCGAGAGTATCCTCAACTTGCCGCTCGGGAACCTCATCTGAGCATTCCCACTTGTATCTTCCGGTCCTGAGACCTTCAGCTACTTCGCGGGACTAGATTTCGGTTGGGAAGGGAGCCGATTCGGGGGCATATAATTTGAGGTTGAAACTTCTCGAGTGGTATTTTAGTTGGTGTTCTCTCCATCGCGATTAAGAGGAGGTTGACCTTGGGCCGCGATTTTAGATGTTTTTCTTGCTCGTAGAGACTTGGCCCCCTTGGGTCGCACTGCTTCCTTGTTGCGTGAGTGATTTTGCGTGTTGTTTGTATCGATGGTGTCTTTCCTGGGTGAAGCTGGGGCCTGTTTTGCTGTTTGTGTTAACTTAGTCCTCTAAAGGAGGGTTGTCCTGAAACCACATCTTTTGCAGCCCGTTCTTTACGAGCATGCGATTTACTTTCGAGGCAAAGTTACCTGGTCGAGTAATGTTGGAAATATGTGCATAGTATATGCAGCACATTATTTTGGTTGAGTGTTAGTTTTCGATGTGGAAGTATCTCTTCTGGTTTTTGGTCTCTGCAATGGCGGCTTTGGGTACTTTAGCATAAGTCGAATTGGCCATTTTCTCTTCTGTGTCGCATTTAATTTGGGTTTGTTTTTGAATTCCCTGCTTTTTAACCGGACATGCCATAGACATAGTCCGGTGGGGGCCTTCACAGTTTAAGCATTTGGGGTAGTTACTTTTACAGTCTCGCCAAAAATGGTTGCGACCGGCACATATAAAGCAGAGCGTAAGGTCTTTATCAGGGCAGTTGGAAGTGGTGTGTTTGTCGTACTTATAGCACCTAAAGTACATTTGTAAGTCGAGAAACTCCTCACGTTTCATCTGCTCTGAGCAGACTCTTACGTTAAAGAGAAGCAAACTGTTTTATTTAGTTTTTTTGAGCCATAGCCGTGTCCTCGAATACAACTTTAAAAACGTACGTGTAATGTTTGAATTTTATTACCACAGCTACACTGCCCATTGGTGGTTCCTTTCAATTTCGTGTTTAATCTCATCTGCTGAGTGGCTCCCGACCAAGGAATCGAGGGGCCTGCAGAATAAGCTAAGGTGGGTTCTAATTTGTGGCGGTGTGGTCGGTTTCAAGTTAAGCGTTCTCAGGCATTCAACGGCTTTGCTTGAGGTCAAGGCTTCACAGGCGGCCTTCCTCACGGAAATGGCCGAGTAACCATTTTGGATGTTAATAAGTCTAACCAGTGCAATACTCAAGGATCCAAAAACTTTTTCGAAAACTTTTCCTCTATCTGGTTTTTGGTTTTGGGCCCTCCGAGAGGACCCGGAGAGTGGAGATAGGGGATAGTATTATGATATTTGGATATGAATTTTATGTATATATATATATATATATATATATATATATATATACACTGAGAAAGGTTTAGAAAAGAGAGGAGGTGAGTGAAATGAGAGAACTAGGGGCCAAGGTCAAGTAATTTTATACCACTTTACCTTATAATTCCATCCTTCGGGCTTGTGGGTGGGCCAGATGAGACTTCGGTCCTTGTTTCTAGCGAAGGAGCGAAGATTTCGCCCTTCACCTTCCTAAATCGAATACTATTGGTCCACTTTTCGAATGTAGTCGCGCTTTATCACTTTTACTAGTTTTTATTGTCACTACACCAAGTGTAAAGGCAAACGCGGAATTTACTTCACGCAGCCCTTTATAACTTTAATAAATTAACAAGGATATTTATTAAGAAGGAAAGCCAAGTTTGCTTCGAGGAGGACAAAAGGTTGCGCCACTGGGCTACACTATGTAGGTTACGGTTGGTTACCAGGTGGGGTCTGGAGTATCAGCGAGGGAAAGAGAAACGCAAGAAAAATTCTAATCTTTTAATTTAATGAGAAGAACTTCTTGACCATAAATACAAAATCTATATTTGGTAAACACAAAAATAAGATTTATAAGAACTTAAAGTCACCTTGTCCACAAACCGCCCAAGTCGTTATAAAAAAGGGGTGAACGCTTACGGAGAATTCACGTTATATTAATTAAGGGGAATACAATAGGCTTCACTCCTCGAGTACGAGGTACACACGGAATAACCTCTCCGTCTTACGCCCTTTCCTACGATGCCGAGGGATACTCGAGACTTACTGGGAGGCCTAGTAAGGGCGCAAGATGAAAGAACTATTCCAAAGTACCTGATACTGGAGCAGTGGAGGGACACCTCGGATAGGGTAATCGAACGCAGGACGAATCCACGGATGGCGACGGCGAAGGTGGTGATAGATCCCGGTGACGAGGGATTCCGAAGTTGGTACGGCCGAGGGACCGGCGTACCAGACGGGGATAAACGAGCCCACGGTTTTCAGACTTCCCAAATGGAGAACTGTCAACGTCCAAGATTAGTAGCACTCGTACAGCAGGTCCACGTCAAACTGGCAGGAGATAAAGCAAGGGTCCTCGCCGTATGGACTTGAACGGTTCTTCCCTTCTCGAGAGAAGGAAGCGTCCTTTTATACGGGTGCTGTGACGTAATAGCCTCATGCGCTCGCCACTTTTCTGGAATAATTATCGAGCGCGCGCGTGGGGCGTCGATCAACGGGCAGGGCTAGAGACGGGAAAATAACTTAGAAGTGGGCGCCAAACTTTGTCGCCCTTACACCAAGCAAGTCGCACAAATTCACCTTAATCAAAATTCAGTTTGTATAAATTCCGAAAATTGGGCACATCGGTAAAGCAGACTAGCTAAGGCAACCAAAGCAGTCAATGTGAACAACATAACTCAAAATTGATTTAATTAGACCAAACAACTTTAGCCCAATCATCATCAGTCCAATCTTCATGCTCTTTGGCCCAAGGCAATCGCTTCTTATTGTTAACCTGAGAAAGCCATGGTTTCATACTAGCATTACATCGTTTGAGCCCAGCTTCTAATAAACTTTTTCTCACTGTGGGTCTTGATATCTCTTTTGTTTTGTTGCTGCCTCAAACTCAGCAGCTACATTAGAAGAGGTTTTTTCCTATCGTCCAGAGATGTCCTTTTCAACAATCTCACTTCCCTCGGAGTTGTACCCCTTTTGCGACCTTGACTATCACAGTTTTTGAAAGAAATGGTCTCGTTGTACCCTTTGATGCTATGTTTGGACACCGTTTCTCCACCCTTTCAATTTTCTTGCAATTTTGACTTGAGATAATCCCTCTCTGAACAATGCAATGATTTGAGCTTTTTGAGCTTCAGGAATCTGTTTCTTCGGAGACATTTTTAAAAAAGAATTACCATTTGTAAGCTAACAATAAGATAATGACTGAAGAAATAGGAATAAACATTAGCATCACACATTGAATGGCAGAAGGTTTATGCACAATATGCAAAAAACGCATAAATGCGGTTATGAAAGCAAAATGAGGGCACATCAAATATTAATTTTTGCTAGAATATAAGGAAAAATGTTTATTTGTATTAAGTCAAGTATGAAATAAATGATTCAATCATATTCTTCACGTTTTCATACCGGCCCCATAATTGTGGCCAAGGCTGAATATGAGATTCAGGGCAGCAGAAAAGAAATACATTTTCTTTTTTCAAATAATTTTAAAGCAACGTTCGAGGGCCAACCTCATCATCTGGGTACTGAAATTATCTTACCTATAAATATATTAGTAATGGCAAACAGAGTAATTATAATTAGCATGGGAGTGGTAACATAATGGAAATCGTCTAACGTACCAGTTTTTGTATAATTCATGGTACATGAAATATATCTAATGCAAATGCATTGGTGATGGAAACAGTAGTTATAATTAGCATGAAAGTGGTAAAGTAAGGGGAAATGTATCACGTACAATGTGAAATGTGAAAGACAAGGTTTGGTCGTTGAATGTGGCTTTGCTTTCTCAAATATATATATATATATATATATATATATATATATATATATATATATATATATATATATATTCAAGTGTTCGTAAATCAGAGAAGGTATTAGCTAAGGACACTATAGAAGAAGTAATCGATTTTTACTTGTGAATTGCAGGATTCGGCGTGAATTCTAATAAGTGAGTAATCAGGTTTGTTCAGGGGCAAAACCGTTCGGCAAGAGAATCGTTGGCTCGTCAAGGCAACGAGAGACGAACAGCACGTCTCAGTAGGCGGCCTTTAGAGCGAAAGAGCGAGCCGATTGTATAGTAGCTTGGGGTGATTATCTTGAGTTCCTTAAAAGGCAGTTTTGGGGTGATTATCGAGAAATTTTAGCAGTCATTTTTAATCTTTGTGAGCCAAAGAAGGGTACCAATCAGAAGTGTAAAAGTTTAGTAGCCGTGGTTATATTTTTAGTTCGATTAAGAAAAAGATCATGACATTTTCTTGTGCAATTTTCTGTTTAAAAGATGCTAATCCGTTATCTTGGAAAAATTTCTTAAGAAAAGAAAACTCTTCATGTAACAGCTTGCAATTGGAGCATATTTTAAATGCTTTATGTAGCTCAGAGGACTCTAACTCCCCGTCCGTGCTCCAAACTAGTGAGAATGGTGAAAATAACATCGCAGAACAACAAGTAATGAATTATTCAAAGAATTGGCGTCAACCGACATCAACGTAATTCGGCAAACAGTGTGCAATAGATTGAGAAGAGAAGGACTCCACAAGTACTGAGCGCTAAAGGTTCCTCTACTGACGAAGAAACACATTGAAGCTCTCAAAACGTGTGTCACATAGATGTTGCACAAAGAAGACCATTATTTTAACTAAATTCTTTGGTCAAATGAAAAAAAATATTCGGCAATAACTACACTAAGTTTGTTTGGCGTGAACTTAATACCACCTACAAACAGAAAAAAACCCTGCCAACGGCGAAGCATGGGAAAGGTAGCATTATGGTTTGTGACTGCTTTTTCATCGACATGTACAGGAAACCCTTACACCATAGAAACTTTTGAAAAAGCAACTCAGTAACTCCGCCAGAAAACTCAAGTTTGGTAGATGTTGAGTCTTTTAGCACGATGGCCACTCTAAGATACGTCAAGGCCAACAACTAAGTAGCATAGTAGTAATCTAGTCTAGCAGTCGGCTCTCACTAACGAGCGAGGATGACTGTCCTCTGGGTGGCCATCGAATCCGTAGGTCCTCAGGTGGCTGAGAAGGCCCAGTCGCGACTGGCAGTGTTTCTCGCACGTCCCGCAGATGGCGCAGAGGTAAGTTGTTACCACAGCGTTGGGTTGCTAGCTTTCTCATGCCTACGCTCTCATCGCTGCTGTTTGTTATGTCAAGTGGGTTCGAACATCTCCACTGTTTGGTGGGCTGCACATCGCCAAACAGGGCGATCCCTCGTGTAGGACTTTAATGTATCCGTCCATCCATTTTTCTGTTCTCCTCTCGCGTGGGCGCCAGTTTGAAGTTCGGAGAACAAGACCCGCCGAGGCAGTCTTGTCTCTGGCATCCGAGCGCAGTGCCCCGCCCATCTAAGTTGATGTTTCCTTAGAGGGACCTCGATGGTGGTGGACTCTGCCTCTTCTAGAACGCTGATGTTTGTTCTTCGTTCGTCCCAGGAAATGTGTAGGATTCTTCGGAGACATCTTTGGTGGAACTGCTAGATGGACATCACATGACGCCGGTATGTGGCCCATGTGTTGCCAATGTATAGTAGTATCGTGAGGACCAGAACATTGTATACCATGAGCTTTGTCTTTGTTCTCAGGCCGCGATTGTCAAAGACTCTTGACTTTATTTTCTGGAAGGCTGCTCCAGCGTTGTGGAAGCGATGTTTCATTTCTTTGTCGATGTTTGCCTTTGCTGTGACAGGTGACTGCCAAGGTACTGGAAGTGTTCCCCGTATTCAAGTTGCTCTCCTTTCACGGAAATCGGGGTGTACGGCCTTAATGGTCTCGGCTGGAATACCGTTTTGGTATTCTGCGTATTCATCTTCAGACCAAGCTTTCTGTAAGCGTTGTTGACTGTACTTAGGGCTGCTTGCATCTCGTCGACAGAGTGTGCGATGATGGCGCAGTAGTCGCCATATTGGAGTTCAGATACACTTAGTTCTCTGACCTTTGTTCTGACCTCCAGGCGCTGCAGGTTGAATAGCCCTCCATCCAGTCAGTAACATAGCTCAACCGCAGGTGGTAGGTCTCTTTGAGCTAGGTGGATGGCCACAGCCACATGGATGATAACAAGACTTGGTGCGATCACACAGCCCTGCTTAACCCCTGTCTAGATGTTAAAAGGTTCAGTTTTACTGCCGTTGTATGCTACTGACGCTGCCATGTCATTTTAGAGGAGTCTCAAGATACAAATGTATTGGATGAGCACCCATATCTGGAGGATTTTCCATAGAGCCTCACGGGCTTCATATAAAGGTTATAAATAGGTCGTGGTCTTGCTCGCGGCATTTCTCGTGATCTATCAGGCAGTAAATATCATGTCCGTTGTTTCACACGCCACACTAAAGCCACATTGTGACTCAGGGAAGTGTTCTTCGGCAATTGGGGATAAGCGGTCTGCTAAGATGCGCGCCAGAATCTTTCCAGCAGTCGATAGGAGTGAAATACCACAGTAGTTTTCACATACCGATTATTATCCTTTCTTAAAGATGGTGACAATGGAAGCGTCTCTAAGGTCGGGTGGTATTAATGTTCTTGAGCGGTCTAGCCAGTTCCCAGAATTGAATTCCATAGAATAACTTTGAAAGGAGTTGAAAATTAACGATGAAGAAATGCAGCTCTACAACCTTGCGGATTTAAAGCGAGTATGTGTTGAAAAATGGGAAAAAACCTCAGCTGATTTATGAAAATTGTTTCATCCTACAAGAGAAGTTTGGAAGCTGGTATTGTTAACAATGGACAATCCACAAAATATTAACTTTATTTCTTTACATTTGTTCTGAATATCTTTTGTTTCTAGTATTATATTTTACGATAGTTTTACAAGTTAATATCTTTTGTTGCATATTTGTATGTTTTATTTTTTGCAAGTTTCATGGTATTCTCATGTTCCTAAATGTAATAAATTTCATAACATACATTTTTATAGAACGTTACAGATAATTATTTAACCACTGTATATAAATATATCTATCTATCTATCTCTCTCTCTCTCTCTCTCTATATATATATATATATATATATATATATATATATATATATATATATATATATATATATATTTGGTTGTACCACGTAGGGAAAAAGAAAGATTGATTGGAGCTAGTACTTTCATTATCTTAATAACATTTTCCAACTCACAATGGTTTATGAAATAGAGACACACAGAATTTATACAAAGCAATGCTTTCCCTATATTCCTATAAAGTCAGATGTTCAGATTTTTTTATGACCTCTGATAAGTTTGCTTTGAGGAAGAAAGATAGGACTGGATCTAAAGAAAACAAACCGGGGCTAATATTTACATTTCTCTCCTTTGTGCTGGAGATTAGGAACGATTCAAAGATATTTCTGTTAATAAAATCATTTATATGTATTGTGATATCTGCTTTTAACCAGTTAATCTGGTGACCCATCTTAAGCCTGTGGACGGCCAAGCATTATTTGTATATCCCTTAGATACTGCATTTTGATGTTGCTTAATTCTTACAGAGATATTTTTAGAAGTTTGACCTACATAGAATAAATTACTATCCAAACAAGGTATACTATATACTATATAATTAAAATATTTCTTAATGTATAATTGGTACTACATACAAGAAATTATCATGGTATGGTAAAAGTAATATGTTGTGTAAAGGTTCTGTTTTCCATAACTTGCGGTTATACAATGTTTCTTGAGCTTTATACATGCAGTTTTCCCCCCAAATATTTCGGTTAACACAGATTGAAGGCAATCTCTTCAATTCTCTGTAAATTCTTGGTCTAGATAGTCAGGACTACATATTCTGAATGCCCTAAGATACATGGAAGAAAATGATGATGCTTTAATATTTTTAGAATGACCTGAATAAAAATGGACATAGGATAAATAATTATTTGTCGGTTTCCTGAAAATAGAAAACTTAAACCTGTCTGGTTGTCTAATTATTAGAATATCTAGGAAAGGTAGGCTATTATTTTCTTCTTTTTCTAAGGTAAATTTAATTTAGGGAACTAATGAATTAATACCTAAAAGAAAACCATTGAGGTGAAAATCTTCCTTTAGAATTCCCAGGACATCGTCTACATAGCTGTACTAAACAATTTGAGTGGACCAAACCGGTGGAATCAGCCTCGTAGAACTTGCCATTGAAACTAAATTTACATTTTTCAATGCTTAAAAAAATAAGTTGAATGATTGAGTTGGACGGTAAAGGCAAATTATAAGAATTAAGAACGCCAGCTAGGAAATCCAATAAGGCATCAACGGGCACTTTAGTGAATAATGATGCAACATCAAAACTGACTAATCTCGTGTCTGATGTTGCATTCATGTTGTCTAACTTATTGCAAAGATCAACTGAATTTTTTATATGTGAAGCTGATATGGATCCTAAGATCAGAGAAAGTAAATTTACTAAATATTTTGATAGTTTATATTGGATTGACCTAGTTACACTGATTGGTCTTATTGGATTGCTTGGCTTATGGGTTTTTATTAGGCCATACAAATAAGGTAATGATGAACCACTGGAAGAGACTAAATCAATAATTGATTTGTGTTTTTAAAAAATATTTTTTAGGTTTCTATTAAAATTTTTAATGACATAATCTAAGTGATCACTTCTTAACGGCACGTATGTAGTAGTATGAGATACCAAAGTGTCTATTTTTTCTCAATACAATGTTTTATTCATTATTACACACGCTTTGGATTTATCAGTTTTTGTAATATGCAAATCATTGTCCATTTTTAATGATTTAAGGAATGTTTTAAATCGTTTGTGAAAATTATGTAAACTCTTAATCATATTATTCACTACTGAATAAACAATTCCTTTTGCTATGTCTCTATGGTTTTGTGATATGTTCTTATTTCGTTCGAATCTAGCAAAGGCAGCGGCAATGTCCAGACTTTCAGGTTTTTTGTTTATTGAGATCGAGAGTCCAGATCTTTTTATAAAAGAGATGAATACAGGACAAGTGATCCACCATCTAAAAGATGGAATAAAAAAGATAGTTAGAAGAAGAGAAAGTGGTAATTAATTACGGCGAAATACACAATGGTCTTCAACAAAATTTTCATTCAAGAAAGACTGCTACCCAACTACACTAATATATATATATATATATATATATATATATATATATATATATATATATATATATATATATATATATATATATATATATATCCTAATATTTAAGGATATTGTTAATGCCCTCAAGGTCACAGCTTCTGATTAATGATTAATACCTGTGATCAGATGATTGGTGTTCGTATGATAGGAATATCTTTGCAAGCTTTCACTAGTTATATTCTAGAAATTTAAAGGCATTCTTTAGGGAAAATTATTAGACAGTCCTCAACAAGATATATATAAACCAGGCAATGGTTTCGCCACTCCCCCCTACGGAAGGGGGAGCTTGCTCTTCACTACTAAGATTAAAATATAAAATCTAAAAAAAAACATCCATGGTTAAATTTTTATACATTTTCGGAACTTCGTCAATTATAATAATTTTAAAAAGCAACTCTAAACTAAATTTCCCATCTTTGAAAATATCACGTTTCTAAAATATAGTTATAGAAGAAAATATATAAAAATAAATTTTCTGAACTTCACCATTTGTAATTCTTTGGGTTTTGAAAAATTCACAAAATTTCGATACTTATATTTACTTCTGAACTTTACCATTTTGTTTTTTGACATTATAAAAGAATTATTAGAAATAACTTTGATAAAAAACATAAGTCATAACCAAACTAAGATGAAATTATTATTCAAATACTCAAAAAAATCCCCTTCTTTAATTATAGAGTTAGTGATGAAGACGGGAGAGAATTACCATGGGCAGGTTTGAAGCCATGATGAAGCCTCATGGATGCACAGGTAAAAAAACATGCCCTTAAATTCCTAGAATTTGTTAACCAGCCGCAGCCGAACATAAAATTCACAATGGAATTAGAAAAAACTCGCTCCCTGCCCTATTTAGACATCAACATATGCAGCACTCTCAGTAACCATTCCTCTACCGACCCCGCAAGCACATCTCTATCGGGCTGGGAACCAGCTTCTTTAGTTTTATTCCTCGTTCGTTTAAAATTAACTCTATTAGTACACTTCTTCACAGAGTACTTGAAAATATGTTCGCGTTATAAACCTTTGCACGAAGAGTTCTTTAATACAAAGCCTCATAAGGAAGTGACTTGACTTTTCGTTAATGATTTGTAATTTAATCCACGGGAAATTATATATATATATATATATATATATATATATATATATATATATATATATATATATATATATATATATATATATATATATATATATATATATGAGGAATTAAACCACATTCTCCGAAGACAATTTAATTCAGAACAGTTTCGGTGTATCTCACACCCTTTTTCAACTGACACTGGGCAGAAAATATAAGAGAAATGCATCAAAGCATAACACAGGATTCCCTCTTTTTACCCCCAATCCCCTACTTGTGGCTAATCTGGAGGGGGAGGATTAGGCCTAAACATATTGAAGGGCTGACATTTTACTATTTTATTTATTTGCGATCTTATTACAGGATTAAAAGAAAATTGACCCTCAGATAGATTTAAATTAGGAACTGGCGATATCAAGCTCGATTCTACGATTCTTCTCTTAACATAGTTAGCCGATTTAAATAACATTCGATCGTATGATTCTTGTCTCTAACATGGCAAAATATTCCACTACTTTCACTGCCCACTCTAGTATCTCTTTTGTGTTCATACAATCTCTTGTCTAGATTTCTCCCCGTTTTCCCTATATAAACTTTATGGCAATCGTTGCATGGTATTGCATATACTCCTATGTTATGATGTTCTTTGGGTTTCCTGGCCATCATCAATTGGTTTAAGGAATTATTATATTTAAAGGCTAGATTAATACACGCTTTTTCAAATATGTCCTTTAAACTATTTAATTTATTATTAAATGGCAATGTTATACATTTGTTGAAGTCGTTAGTGCAGGAAAGCTTATTTCCATAGAATGTTTTCCTAGCTGCAAAATGGGCAGACGATATGAACCAATCGGGGTAATACAAATTAGAAAAAATGGTCCTGATAATGACAATTTCTTCATCTAAATAGGAAGGATGACATATTTTGTATGCTCTCAGGAAAAGGTTAGAAATTACCGATTTTTTAACAATATTATCGTGAAACGAAAAATAATGTATATAGGCATTCGAGTGGGTTGGTTTCCTATACACGTCAAGTTTTAATTCATGGTGATCTTTATTAATGAGGACATCTAAAAAGGGTAATCTATTATCATATTCCCATTCATATTTAAATTTGATAGAGACATGCAAATTATTCAAATTATTAAAAAAGGTATCAAAATCATGGCCATTAGGCCATACAGAAAATACATCGTCAATATATCTTAACCATATAAAGTTAGGGGGATAAATTGTAGGAAGGAGTTCAGTCTCAAAATATTCCATGAAGAGACATGCCAATATCGGAGATAAACTATTTCCCATGCTAAGGCGAAATATTTGTCTATAAAACTCATTATTTACTCGAAACACATTGTCAGAGAGACATAATTCAACTAAATCGATAAATTTACTCGTAGAAATGGGAAGATCCAAATTAAGTCTAGGCATGATTTCCCGCTGAAGGCCCATGGTTTGGTCAACCGGAACTTTGGTAAACAAAGAGTTTACATCAAAGCTCAAATGTTTTCCATCCGGTAATTGCAAGTGGTTGACGATTGCCATAAAGTTTATATAGGAGAAACGGGGAGAAATCTAGACAAGAGATTGTACGAACACAAAAGAGATATTAGAGTGGGCAGCGAAAGTAGTGGAATATTTTGCCATGTTAGAGACAAGAATCATACAATCGATTTCAATGGAAGTAAAATGTTATTTAAATCGGCTAACTATGTTAAGAGAAGAATCGTAGAATCGAGCTTGATATCGTCAGTTCCTAATTTAAATCTATCTGAGGGTCAATTTTCTTTTAATCCTGTAATAAGATCGCAAATAAATAAAATAGTAAAATGTCAGCCCTTCAATATGTTTAGGCCTAACCCCTCCCCCTCCCAGATTAGCCACAAGTAGGGGATTGGGGGAAAAAAGAGGGGATCCTGTGTTATGCTTTTATGCATTTCTCTTATATTTTCTGCCCAGTGTCAGTTGAAAACGGGTGTGAGATACACCGAAACTGTTCTGAATTAAATTGTCTTCGGAGAATGTGGTTTAATTCCTCATCTTTTCTTGCGATATTGCATTAATTTTCATCATATATATATATATATATATATATATATATATATATATATATATGGTGAGAGATACTCCAATTAATTGAAATTTAATTTGCATTGTTCATATTTCCGGAGTGTTGTAAGCATAAATACATATCCATTCCCGACTTGCATAGAAACGCTGTGACGCGATTACTTTTCTACTCCTCTCGTAATATTTACTATTTCTCAAGTTATTTCTTAATTGTTCAATTCCTCCCGGATAATTCAATCCAGCTTCAATTACACCTCCATCTCACTGAGATTTCTTGTAAGCAATTGTGTTCAATTTATTTAAATCAAACTCTATGCATAGTATTTTAATATTTATGAATAGAAAATTCATTCCTGTAATTATTTATATATAAGATATACGTATCTTATATTATTTACATAGAGATTTTAATGATATTTTAAATAAAGCTTTTAGCACCAATTTTCTCTTAAAGCCTCCTTGACTGACACTAATTTAAATTGAAAAGGACTAAGCTCCATCGTGCCACAATCGCCAGAAGTTAGTCAATTGGTGATAATAATAACAAGGGAATTATTATTCTATTTTCGTTATTTTATTCTTAATATGTATAAACGCTTATAGCTTTATTAGAACATATTTCCAAGATCACATAACTATATGGTTTCGTTGTCATAACAAAGGGAAGGCGTACCACATAATTGTCTTTACCTTTCACTCAAAGAAGCCTTTTTTGTCAAAGTGAAAAGCAACATATCCAATTTATATATTTTATATTCGTGAGGTTTGGTGGTGTTCGTAAATTTCGCCGACAAATTCGTTCGTTTTTTTATGATTTATTGATTGCTGCATTCGTATTTTAAGTCTGGAAACTACACTGACTCTTACATTCAGATTTTAAGTCTATAGATTAAAATCACGATTGCATTCGCATTTCAAGTCTTTCTAAATACTACTTCTATCGCATTCATATTTAAGATCTTCGTAAATACCACTGAGCACGTCATTCCTTTGACCACTGCATTCGCATTTTAGGTCTGATGAAGAAAGATACTGTATTTTCTTTTCTTAATAGGGCAAACCTGCCTACTCAAAGTACTGTTTCTTAAAAGATCTTGGGGATTTAGTTATTCATTGGCCAATAGATGCTTAAATGTTGCTCCTTGATGATGTTAAGGTTCAAAGAAGGTAAGAATACAGAAGGAAGGTGCTCCATTGCTTAGTTGTATTATGTAAGAAAGTTTATTCATGACATATAATTCTGTGGTTTGAAATTCGACGCAATATGTATGGAAAGCTACTACTCTATGAGTGGAAGTAATGTATGTAATGAGTTCTTTAAAACAGATACATGAACGGATGGTAAACCAAGAAAGGAAGAGGCGACTTCTCGACCGATTTTTAGGAGCTCAAGCATTGCAGACAAGATTAGGTTTCGATGAACCAGACAGCTTTTATTCTGCATAACATAAGTTTTATTTTGTATGGCATTAATAATTTATTGGTATGTGAATATCCCCAAATGTGTGAAAAGTGTCGCAAATTTATGCGACATCTTAATTACCTTAAGGATTTAGCTAAGACGAACCAAACTTCCCTTTTCCCTTTTAAGATGGAACGAGAAGTTTCGGAAGTCCATCCATTCTATTGCTATTCTTTTTAGTATTCGGTTGTCTGCGCTCTAGCATTAGTTGTTTATTCTATACCTGGTATATTATATTCAGTTTACTTTATTCATCCTAGTATTGTCGGTTTAGTCGCGATCCCAATCCAAACACTTTTAGTAGCGACTATCCTGGTGTTATTAAGTTGTGTGGGGAGCAATTTACATTTAGGAGATTTTAGCAAGTGGAAATATAAAGTTAAATTAATCGACAATTGAAAGATGTAAATAGTAAAAATATAAGTTAAATAAATTCTGTGTATATATAATTAAGTGTAAATATAAAGTTAGAGAAATTGAGCGCCTCCTTCTCCCGTACTGGCTTCTAATTGCAGTCAAGAGGGCGGTGTGTGGTTGTGTAGTGGGAATAAAAACTTCGTATAAAGAATATTCAGTGCAAGGGCGCATTAATCCGTATGGAGTTTCAGCAAGTAGAAAGAAGTGAAGAGTCTTTTAGATCTGAAGAAATGCTATTTTTTTTAGAAGCATTTTTGGCTGTCTGATGTCTGCTTCTTCTCTGATAGATGAGAGTGACTGTCACACCTAAGATATTCGTTGCGAACTGGGAGTACAAGAGTGAGATAAGAAAGTGAAGTTGGTATTTAGGTTTTAAATGTTTAAATGAAATGCATATAAACTGTTTTTTGCTAGAATTCAATTGAACCTGATCGACGGATCCAACTGTACTGATTGCTGATGGCGGGACTGTTATGGGTGTCCACACATAATGACAAAACAGCGTGAATGGATCCAAAAGTTTGGTTCAGTTAAAGCAAACCAAAATTCACGTGCCGTAAATGATTAAAGGCAAATAATTATCGCAGAGTCTAAACAACAAAACACATACCCCTCTCTGGATGTCTACATGAAAGAAGAAACAAAAAACTTCAATGGACGCCAAATTCTCACACTGATCTTTATACTTTTAAAACTGATAACTTGATCTAAGGGTCCGCTCGAAACAAGGAAAATCCTGATCGTTATTATTATTGATCAAGGAAGACTCGTCCCAATTATCGAGGTCAAAATTGCTAGCTATTCTTTTATAATAACCGAAGACCTTGCTTGGTTACCTCAAAGTATGAGAAACATATAAATACTAATTAATTCTTGCCAAGGCTTTAATAGCTACTTATCACACACTCTCACATTAGCTTGATGGCAGTATTATTTGCCTCAAATCCAGAGGAATTCAGTCAAGCATAACAGAATCATCAAAATCCAGTCTCACAGTTGGACTAAAATCTGATTTTTTCGAGGGAAAAAATAGAGAAAAATAATTTGTGCTCAAAATTAGGAACTGAGAAGGATTAGTAAAAACAGGTTAAAAATTACTTTAATTTAGGACAGTTTGTCCTAGGCTGGAGAGAAGTAAGAACGATGAGCTGTACATTAAGTACCAAAAGGCATCTCTGCTAGAGAAACAAAGTAATTAATCATTTAGTGACGCTTATACAAAATTTATTGGGTCTTATCAGTTCCAAAATTGATTGGGTCTTATCAGTTTCAATATTTATTGGGTATTATCAGTTTCAACATTTATTGGGTCTTATCAGTTCAAAATATAGTGGTTCTTTTCAGCTCCAAATTTTAGTGTTTTATTAGTTCCAGCATTTATTGGGTCTTATCAGCTCCAAATTTAGTGTCTTCTCAATTCCAACATCTATTGGGTTTATCAGTTCCAACATTTAGTAAGTCTTCTCAGTTCGAAAATTTAAGGGAGTCTTATAAGTTCTAACATTTAGTGGGTCTTATCATTTCCAAATTAAGTTGGTTGTTTCCCTTCCAACATTTACTGAATATTATCAGTTTTAATCTTTAATATTAGTGCATAGATACCAAGGGGGGAGAGTTGCATTATAAAATTAGGAAAAAGTTCATACTTAAAAGTACGAAACCGTTCGCTTTTTGAGGGTTTCATACCATGATTTTTTAGCAACTGCAAAAGAGTTAAAAAAAACAGCCAGTTTCCGTCCTAGGCACGAATAACTATAGAAAACCTATAGAATTCTACCAAAGTTAAAATGTCTGCCCGCTTCTTTCCCTCAACCCAATAATAAACTGGAATAAGAAACATTCAATTGCACACATTTGTTATTATTAAGTCGCCAATTGTATGGCCCCAGCGTCTTTCTCATAATGGAGCGTTCATTGGAGCGAAGAAATCTAAGAAATGGATTCGCTGCCCCGAAATCGAAAATAAAGGAAGTAAAAAATAGGCCTAGAATAACTTCTTCCACAAAATTCGGCGAAACTTATTGAAAAGTATTGTGTAACGGGATTCGAGTGACGGCTGGGAATGGGGTAAGGAAGCATGCGCGAGGGAAAGAAAGGATAGTTTGAAAGAAAACGACGGTCGGGGAGGGAGCGCTTTTATAGTACTAGTTTAAATTTCATTCATTTTGAAAGCTCTTTGTCGAATGCTTCTTTTTTTTTAAACTTGTTGTCAATTGTTGTTCGAGGGATTTTGTTATGAGTGGAGGGTGTTAGGGTCTTGTTTGGCAATTATTTTAGTTCTAAAGTAATTATAATAGTTTGGTGAGTTTTTGTAATTTTTACCGCTTAAATTTACTATCAGTTTAATTTTCGGAGCATTTTCTTCTACCTTTGTCATTATGAAATAAATATGAACAGCATAAGAGGAATACCTAAGAGTTACATTTCATAGAGAGGTGAGCATTTTGTAGTGCAGAACACTGACAAAGGCAGGATAATTTTGAAGGAATAATCAGCCGAAAATTTGACCCTCTCGTCAATTCTATTTGTGGCCTAAAGCGAAAAAACACCTGATATCAAACCAAGATGGATCCGATCAACCACGGTAGCCTCCACGATCGCTGATGCCACCACACCAGAAACAGGACGAGAGACGCCGAACAAGTCAAGATAGAATCCTTAAAAATGAAAATGGGACAGAGGCCAAACTCCTCAAGGAACTAAAACCAAAAATATCCTCATGACACCCTTTGCACGCATAAAGAACAAACATAAATTATGTGCCCTCTACGTCCCAAACCAGCTGTGCTTAGCAGTACAAAGAAAGGTGAGACAATAAAAAAGAAGACAAATAGAGACCAGAGACCATTAGTGACAATAATAAGTAGAGAAAAAGAAACCACGAAAGGAACTACAGCTGACCAAACACTACCTGAACACACTAACAGAAGGCTTGGATTTAAAGAGTGAATATTAGCCCCTGAGGGAGAGTTAAAAAATAAACATAAATATTAATAACAAAATACACAACAGGTTATTTAGATCGAACGCCTGAAAATTATTTTGCACTGTAAGCAATAGCCAGATCAATGCCAGCATCCTCTCAAGCAAAGAACAACTAGAAAATTACTCGCAACTACTGTTTTCAAACCACACTGATCAGAATAGTCAAGCAAAATGGATTAGCAACATCAGAACCAGCAATGGAGACAAACCAACCAGGGCCAAACTATACCAAGACTCAGGAGAAAAGCAGAAGAAAGATCGATAGTTTTTCGACCCCCCCCCCCCCAAAACAGGACTACTTAATATCTGGCTGAAAAAAGCCCTACACAGCCCTAGACCCCCATTATGTAAGACACTTACCTAGAATCCTAGATGGAAACGAAATAAACTCGAAATGTCTCAGGAAGGGAGAAACCACCCTACATCCCAAATCCGAAGAAACGCACCTCCCAGCAAATGCCACCCAGTATGTGGTGTAAACCAAACATACAAAATACTCACAGGGCTAAAGAGGACGGAGGTTAAACTTCATGGGTAAATAAGACCATGAGTTAATTGATGATACCCTACTGGATGACTGTTAAAGGTGAGAAAGACACTCAGACTAGGATGGGTTGACTACCAGAAGGAATTTGAGTGTCCCATACTAATTGATTCTAGAGTTCCTCCATACCTACAAAATTCACTCAACAATCATGAAAATTATCAACGCACAAATGAGCAAGTAATACCACAAAAACGGGGAAATCAACTTCCTGAATGTTCAATAAATGGCAAATTCCAAGGTGAAATTATTTCTCCTCTTCTCTTTTTCTAACATTTGACTCAAGTAACAGAGTGTAACATGAGGGAAACATGAATGAAAGATGTAGCTAAGTAAATTAACCACCTACTCCTCAGTTCCGACCTAAAACTATGTGCCAAAGCACAAACAGCAAAAAGAACCCCTATATAACAAAGAACTTCTAAGATGACATCAGCATGATTTCGGTATTGACAAGTATGCAAATTGCAAACACCCATAAAAGACCGCGGTCAAAGCCAACCATACAAATATCTTGGAATTTAAGTGAATGGCCAAAGGAAAGTCACTAGTGTAGACTGAAATGGGTACTATTGAGTTTTGAAAGCAAAAGGCCTATAATTGAGGTTCAAGGTAAGCGGCTGCTAACCGACGGCCTAAAAAATGGCTTGATAGCAGCAGCCGACAAATGAAGGTTCTGCATGCAGAAAGATAAAACGTGAGTCACATCATCTCCTGATGTGAAACCCT
This sequence comes from Ceratothoa steindachneri, assembly GCA_963969495.1. Taxonomy (NCBI): domain Eukaryota; kingdom Metazoa; phylum Arthropoda; class Malacostraca; order Isopoda; family Cymothoidae; genus Ceratothoa; species Ceratothoa steindachneri. The sequence goes on along the minus strand of OZ018338.1, from coordinate 4,828,085 downwards.
ACTTCAAGATGGCCAGTACATAAATTTCCATCATAGGATAGGAAAGTACTTCAAATAGTGACTTCTAAATGTACTTGGGTTAGAATACAGCTGAAAACAGTGCGAACCCCTCCCAGACGCCATCAGCGGCGCTGAAAGATGCACTATATTTAGTGACACTCAATAAACACCCGGGAATGAAATCTGCAAACTTTAAACAGCTGCACACAAACACGTGTTTTAACTGCCCTCAATAATATTGAACCGTGAGAAACAAACCTACATAATTTTATATATATTCATATACATTTTTTCTAATTGTATTTTCTACACATCTTCACTTTCATCAAATTCACTTTGTGATTTTTGATTTGTTATTAAAATATGAATAATAATGATAACAATAAATAAAAAGGGGTCAAAGCCTACATACGAGTACCTCGGTAGTGTAAAAAAAAGGCCGTATCTCGAAATGTTAAAAAAGATAATAAGTCACCTAGAATCCGGATTAGGATTTCACTCCAGCCCTAAATCTAATCAACTTTTCCTTGACTCAAGCTCTAAATTACCACACAGTTTAATTGAAATCCATCAATAACTTTTGATACATTATCAAACAAACCACCGTGATAACATAAACTCCGCTAAACTCTGTTGAGGGAGTAATAACAACAAAGATGATAATAATAACCCTAACAATGCAAATAATGTCAACAGTAATGATAATAATATTAATAACAATGATAATAATCGAGCCTATTAATTGTTTACGTCATTCTATTTGCCATAAATAGACGATGAGGAAATACATTTTGGGTGATATGTACTTTAGCGTGCGGTCTACCAGGTTATTTATATTTTAGTGTGCGGTTTACCAGGCCATTTTCACTTTAGTGTGCGGTCTACCAGGCCATTTAAACTTTAGCGTGCGATCTACCAGGTTATTTATATTTTAGTGTGCGGTTTACCAGGCCATTTTCACTTTAGTGTCGGTCTACCAGGCCATTTAAACTTTAGTGTGCGATCTACCAGGTTATTTATATTTTAGTGTGCGGTTTACCAGGCTATTTTCACTTTAGTGTGCGGTCTACCAGGTCATTTACACTTTAGCGTGCGGTCTAACAGGTCATTTACACTTTAACGTACCGTCTAACAGGTCATTTACACTTCAGCGTGCAGTCTACTAGGTCATTACACTTTAGTTTGCTGTCTACCTGAACTTTTACACTTTAGCGGCCTACCAGGCTTTTTTTACAGTTCAGTATGCAGTTTACCTTCACTATAAAAATTTTATATTACAGAATACTAAAAATAAATTGAATAATATAAATAATGACATATTACACAGCACTGCGTTTGGAAAAATCTTTGCTGTCAAGGTTTTTTCAACTGATTCTTATGTATTTCAATCCGCCGAATTCAATTCTGGCATTGTTTTTCTTTAATCAGGTCAAGTTTTTTTTGCAACAACAATTTATTAAATATTAATATATCTACTATTTATAAGGTAATTTTTAAAGGTAAAATTTGAATAAAACTGTGAAATAGATCACCTTGAGTGATACAATTGCTATACTTTGTGATAATTTACAATGAAAATGAGAAAAAAAAGAAGAATTATTTAAAATCAATTATTTTAGACATTTTCTTGGGGTTTTTCTGCTGGCGAGTCCCCTTTTAAATACCAACAATAGTCTGCTAGCATATTTATACCACATCTTCCCTGGTATTTTTCCTCCATGCACTTAATCTCCTGATGGAACCTTTTTCCTTGTTCTTCACTGTAATCTCCACAATTTGGGTGGAAGTGGAGTTTTACAAACATTCTCACTTCTAAGATTTGAAAGTTTTGTATTAAACCTTCTACAATGGTTTAATACTGTGGACTTCTATGATTCCCGCGAAAATTAAGAGAAAGCGCTTTGAAAGTTTGCCATGAACTTTTTTTCTGCCTCACTCATAACTTACATGAAACCAGGGTCTTTCATTAGCATCTTTATTAGAGGGAAATGAAATATCTGGAGTTAATTTTGCATCACTAACTTTTGTAATAATAAAAAAAATGCTTGGCTTTTTTTCGTCAATGTTTTTGCAAAACTTCTCATTAATCCGAATTTTATGTGAAGGGGAGGAAGTAAAATTGTATTAGGATTGACTATGGGGGGATATATACCATTATGAGAACCAGGATTAAAAGACTGTCGAGAGTCTACTATCCTATAAACAGAGGAAGCAGGGATATTTTGTCTAGCCATCTAGCACTCCTAGTATCAAAGACACAAGCCGAAATTAAAAACTGGAATCGAAAGAAATGTGATAAATTTAATGTAAATGTATTTTTTTTATATATAAGAGTTAAATTTTTTGTATTTTAAATTCAGCTTATTTGAAAATGAGATTAATTTAAATAAGGTGAGTGTTTTTAGATAAAATAACTATAATATTCTACTGAAAAAAAATAATTTTTTTAATAAATGATATTTTTAGCTATTACCTACCTTTAGATCTCCACAAATCTTCCATTCAGGAAGATTAAACTTCAGAACATCCAATAAAGTCTTCATGGTTACATATATAATTCTCAATTAATTGAACAGAGTGTGTGACTGGACCAGATGCTACTTTATTTCCCATATGTAAAAGCACATCCTTTGAGCCTCTGGTTGATAAGTCTATAAAAGTCTCCATTCATCTGGTTTATAGGGGGAGCCTAAAGCTTCAATTAATCCATAGACATTTTTGCAATAAACCAGCATAGAACTTTCCTGAACAGAGAAAAACTTTTGACACTTTCTATCTGTGTCTCAGTACCAGTAAAGGGTTGTTTCTAGAGATAATAAATATTTTCACCAAAGTCTTGAACTAAGTAACTTGGGCTGACTCTTTTGATAGACCCAAGTCTCTGGTGAAGTCGTTCAGTTGGGCTTCATTTAAAGGATTAGGTTGGTTTAATTCTAAAGTTGAAGGCATAAATGATGATGAAGTGTCCATTTCTTCATATTCCTCATCACTCTATTTAAAAATATCCATATTAACTGGTGATACTAGTATGGGTACCTCTCGGCCGTGAGAAACTGATCGTCTGGCGGAAGGAAGATCAGGATAAACATGTTGCTTGTTTTTCCTGTTTACTCCTAAAATAAAATGACTATAGGTTAAAAATTACAGGGTAAAACATATCCATACAATCTATATATTAAAATGATAAATTAAGATATTATTATAATTAAATATACAATAAAAATCATACCGATTAAGTCAGTGAGGCAAAAATAACAATCTGTCGCATGATCTTTGCATTCTCTCCACTGCATCGGTATACCAAAAGGTAGTGAATTGATTTTGCCTTTACTTTATCTTATATATTTTCAACACCTGTCTTGCAACTGAAATGAGGAGTAGATTTTTTATCTTGATCCTCTAATTTCATCCCAAAATAAGCGTGGTAACTTGTTTTCACAAATGACGTTATTTTCGATTGATGTCCAGGCAATGTTATTTCCCTGCAGATAAAACAAAACCTATTGCGGTCTTCTATTCACGTTTAAAATATTGTGAAATAACTAAAAAAAACATTTAAGCATTTATAATTCCGAAAAAAATTGGCAATATGGAAAGTATTTAAAATAAGATCATTCGATCCAAAACATACGTCTAAAAATCACGCACAGTCTAACATTATGCACATTAATCACCAATCACAAGGCTTAGAAAAAACTCCACTTGATAGCAAACATATTAATGGCAATTAGGAATCAAATTATGATAGGCAATGCTAATGAGTTAAATACTGCTTTGTTTCCCACAGAGAGATGCACTCTTTACAAACATATTGGTGACGTCACATTACATCCAGAAAGTTCTAGAATTATCAAATATAATGCAATAAAAGGATGCAATGCATCATGCTATAGAAATATCATCAAAGGATAGTCAAAATATGTAATTATATGATCAAGGGCTATGTTATTTCTCTAATTCTAATAGATATATTTTGGAAAATAGCACACAAACAAGTAAAAGCTGGATTTTTTAGGGAAAAAAGACAATAGTAACAAAAGGTTGAAATGTTTAAAAGAAACCAATGCCATATTTGAATTCAGCGTATTGAAATACATAAGATTCAGTTGAAAAAACCTTGACAGGAAAAATGTCGCAGTCCAGTGTTATTAATGACTTACACTTAATCATACAAATCATAATCATTCAAAATCAAAATAATAAAAAAAAGGATAAGTAGTGCATTAATAGTAATCATTATGGTGAAATTCATTGGCGAGGTAAGGTTAGGTTAAAGGGGTAAAGATAATTAACCACATGAAAGGTAGACGGAGCGCTAAAGTTCATTTTATATTGACCGGTACCGATCACTCAGGTTAAAAGAACCACACGCTAAAGTAGAACCATTATTTTTTTTAATTCTTAATATCCTATCCATCTTATTTATAACTAAATGTTCCTCAAACACTCAAGTTGTAAGAAAATTATAATATATTGAATTGTCACAACGAAATTCAGCCTTAAGTGTGAGATTACTAATTATGGTCCTACATTATTTAAGACGTTTTAATGCTGTACATAATTTTCAGTAAATTTAGGGATTTTTATGAGATTAAACTCCATCTTTCTCCTCCTATGCCATGGTCTAAACAGCTCTGAAAAATACGAAGGTAGGGTAAATAGATCCAATAAAAGGTGAATAAAGACAAAAAAACAACAAACATTATTGGCATAAAAAGCAAGGCACAATTTTAAATTCAGATATGATGTAGTATACGATCCAGGCGAGCCGCTATAACTATGACAGCAGCAATGTCCAAACTCTCATCTCTCTTTAACCACATGGAAATAGAGATTTTGTTTCTTCACTCAACATGGAAACAATCCAATACAAGGAACCGGGGTGATCATTGCTGCCAGGAACAAATTCGTTACACCAAAGACAGGTACTCGGTAGAATGAAACCCCGGTGCTAGGGGTTTTATGCGGTTGCGACGGTAACCTGTTTTCTTAAATCTAGTCGCATATTTAACTAATCTGTATGTCATAGATAGATCATAGGGATAGCAGGTAAATATCTTGTTGCTCGCTGTTTGCAGTCACCTAATAGATGTTAGATTAATAGCTTTTAGTTCCCTCGCTCTCCTTTACGAACTTGCCCTAAGGAAGTTGAAATGTTTACCTTTTCATCCAGTTTGTAAATGAAGGTAAGCGTTTCGTTGTTTCCTTAACGTCATTGGCACAGTTTAAAAACTACCTATCTTGCTTTATCCGTTCGCATAGACTACGACCACATAAGTTGAAATCAAATCTGTCTTACGGTTATTATATCATATAACACGAGGAGAGGCTTTGCCACTCCACATTACAAGAGGAGCTTGCGCTTCGCAGACAGACATTCGATCTGTGGCCCACGGCCTATATCACTATAGCAACAGGGTTTGGGTCTAAAAAATTAAAATATTTCCATTACATGTTTCCTAATAATCTACTCTTAATCTATTTTTTTCATATCCATACTTATTTTCTAGGCCTAAATTAAAGAAAGATTTTTTAGCCTAATTATTTTTATATAGGTACCGAAAAACAATCGTCACCTTTTATCATTTAAATTTTCTTTTATATACTAAAAAATACCACGAAAAACACCGCCATGCCTTAATTTGAACTCATTTTATGAAGGTCACGGTTTATAATTATTATTTTTTTCTTTCTTAGATTCAGTGAATAAAAAGAAAAAGGTGAGCACAAATTGTAACCCTTTGAAATTACTTAGATAAAGCTTCGAATATACGAAAAACCAGCCGTAAGGTTTTGCTCTAAATAAAATCTTAGAAAAACTTTAATGAAAGCTTTGAATTTATCTCCCCCACACTGCGCTCTAATTTTTTCATAGCTCTATATTTTAAGAACAGGATTTTTTTCTGTTTTGAATAGAAAATTTTGATATTTTCTCTTATTATGGCGCAATTTCGTATCCACAGCCAGATGGCTGAACGGCCGGTTACTCGAGTGAGCAGCGACTCAGATAGATGTCTGAACTGCCTTTCTTATGCGCGGAAATCGAGGGATGGGATTATTTTTGTTATATTTATTTGGTTGTTTTGATGGGGGGAATAGGAAGAAACTAAAAAAAAAGTTAAGGAAAGTAATAAAAAGTAAAAGCTAAGCATTATTTAATGAATAAAACTTTAGAATATCCTTGTAAATTTGAGTAATTAAGTCTTTTCCTTTATTTCGTTGCCTCCATAAAATTCGCACATATAGGAAGGAGTCTATCAGAGAACGAGCGGTTCCTATTCTTTTCTAATCCTCATTTTCGCCTTGGCTCAAAGCAACTCTATTTGGTTTGTGTGGACACTTGTTTCTGGATCTTTAAAATACCACAAGTTCCTCACTCGAGTAACCGGCCGTTCAGCCATCTGGCTGAGGAGAGGAAATTGCGCCATAATAAGAGAAAAGATCAGATAATTTTTTCTCTTAGTTTGGTTATGACCTAGTAGTACGTAGTACAGTTAAAATGTCAGATGACCTCACACAAATGGCTACATAAGCAAACTCAACAGATTTTGAATCCTCGATATGTTGGGGGGAAAGTCCTAAAATCAAAGAATTCAAATATGGCCGCCAGCCGACTTGAATCGAAAATGTGAATATTGTAAATATTAATATTTCAGCTTGTAAATACATATTTTCAACATTATTATTGTATCTAGTTATGGTCAGTATATGAATAAACAAGATTAATTGTAAAGAAGTGAAATGTATTAATGTCAAAATAAAAATTATACTTTTTTTGTCCAAACATTTCAATATTCCCCCCCCCCAAAAAAAAAATGTTTATTTGAGAAACTTCGTTCATATAAGAACATATATGTATCCCAGGCATACATCTTGTATTTTCCTTATACAGAGGCATTATTACTATCCTCGGGTCAAAGAATTAGCACTCAATATTCATTTTTATTGAAGTTATTTCGATTTGCCTAACCTAACCTCATTAATCTGAGAAATGTGTACTTTGTGCGTAGTCGGGCCAAAGAATGGATAAATGCCTGTCTATAGCTACTGCATTAATATGATTATGACAACTTCTGATTTTAAGTAGCATTGGTATGTTTATTTGTTATTCCAAATTTCAAAACAAGTATACGAATGTAATTCTGTATTTCTCTTTTCAAGCATCAAGGGATCTCAACAGTGTGTGTATCTGCAAGCAGGGTGGAGGAGGCCCATTTTCAACTCTGCGAAAAAAGGGGTATTCAACCATGACCAGGTCAGCACCGCAAGGAAGGATAGCATTCATACAGTACCTGGGGAAATGGTGCACAGAGACTGCTGGCGTACCTACTGCAACCCACATCAGATAGACAAAGATACCATGATAGAAGAATCAAATGCCGACCCTAGCAGTGATGTGCATGTATTAGGTCATCTGAGGTGGGGTTTACCTTCAAGACTAATTGTCGTTTCTGTGGTAGTCCAGCAAGTTTGGGAGGAAGCGGAAGACGCAGGAAGTCGTTCAAGTAAAGACAATTGAATTGAAGAAAACGCTGCTGGCCATATGCCGTGAACGAGCCGATTTTTGGTCAGATGCTATGAAGGCACGGATTCTGCATGTGCATGACTTGCATGCAGAAGATTCAGTTTACCACCATACATGTAGTGTTAACTTTCACACAAATAAACATATATCAATAGCTCATATGACGAACACCAAAGAATTAAAGAGGCCAAAGTTTGGACGGACTTAGGTCGGCATTCTTGCAAGTAGCAAAATATTTTGAGCAAAATGATGATAAGTAAATTACCATCGATGATCTCATTGGCCTCATGACACAAAAACTTGCAGGCACTAACCACGAAACATACAGCTATACCCACATGAAGACGAGGCTGTGGAGAGCACGTTGTTGACAGTCTAATCCAAACTGCAATCAACGGCAAGCTGGAGGTGGTCAGCTACAGGAAAAAAGCCAAGGCAGTGCTTCAGGAATATTACAACAAGCAGCAGCAGCAGGAAAGAGACATGACTGAAGAGAAAATCAAAGTTGTACAGACCGATGCCAAACTCATCAAAGAAACATTAAAAACATTGACACATCCAATGAAGTCTACCCATGTGGTGATGATCTGCAATCGCAAGAAGCTGGCATTAAATACTTACCAGATACTCTGCTGGTACTGCTTGAAGGACTGTTTTGGGGAAAGAAAGATGGTTTTAAAGTGGCTTCAATAGGCGAAGCCATAGTGCAGGCAACTAGACCCAGAGTCTTACTGACACTACTGCAGCTTGGGTGGGGGTTTAGCTATATCACCTCTTTACATCACGTTTTTTCATTGACTCCCTTCATCATAGGTTTTGCTGTTCATATGAAAAAGTGCAGCAGTTTAAACGAAATGCTGCTCACTCACATGAAAGAGATCCCTAACTTGACAAGAGAGTTTGTACAGTACGCAGCTGACAATATAGATCACAATCTTTGCACACTGGATGACCATGGCACATTCCATGGCATGGGGGTGATTGCCACCGTCACCCCTGGAACCAGATCAGTCGGGCCAATAACCAGGGCTAAAGTGACATCTCATGATGTCACAATGGTTATAAGGGTGCAGATACGGTACCACAAGGATGAAAGACACGGGATGACAGCAGTGACGAACCAGACATTTGTCAACCTAAAAGCTAAGAACTGCTCTAAAAATCTTGATATCCTGTGAAAGACATCCATCTTATTTGGAGCCTCCATCCGAGCAAGGCGGCTATAGAGTTTCTACCCATAAGAGACATGAACTCGAGTGAAAGCACATGTATATACTATACCCTGATGTTTGTCAATAAACATGCACTACGCCACGGTGTCACTCAAGTAATCACCTTTGATCAGCCCCTCTGGTAGAAGGCCCTACAGAGCCTATGGGAAGCGATCTATAAAGGATCGTCATACGCTTGGCGGTTTCCACACAGATATGAGTTTCTTCGGATGAATTGGACACCTGATGATGTCATCCAGGTTTCAAGAAGTGATGGAGGTGATATATGCGACCAATGCAGTAATTCATATGTTTATTGGCAAAGCCATTAACACGCAGTTCATGCACACCTAATAGTTGACGCAGCTCTCAATGTCTTGCTGTTGAAAAATGTGCTCAGTGCGCCTTTACCATGATTACGTGAATCATCAGACGGCACTGTGAATGAAGATCCGAACTTAGCCTAAGCTGCTGCAAGGCAACATAACCAGCTCACAGATCTAAGCAATAATACAGACTTCAACGAAGCTTGTATACTCTATGAGAATCTGATGCCTAAGACACTGTCTGTGGAAGAAGCATGCAAGTCTGACATCTCGATACGAATCAAACACAACCTTCAGAAGCATGCCGAGTCTCCAAAGGTATATTAATAAAACTCAGCGCTCTTGGTTCAGTATATGGACCTGTTATACATTATACACAAATACATAAGGGCAGAGCGCACTGGAAACTAGGCACTACATCTACAGGCTGTCCAGGAAAGGCTGCCTTACCATGCAGCCCCAAGCTACAACCTGTATGTCAAATCTGCTAGGTTGTATCTGCAGCAGATGTAAAACCTCAAAACTCAACATCTCAATGTCCACCAACGTTTTGAAAAGGGGTTCCATATGGTTCAACGAAGTGACCGCCTATGGGCAGGGCTTTCATTTGACCTAATCAAAGAACAAGTTCTGATAAGTTTGAAGACTATCGGTAGGCTAACACGACACAACATCTCGTCCGACTTCATGAGATTAGAAAGGGGGATTCCTTCAAAAGGTTTAAAGCAAATAACACATTCGGTGAGCAGGCCAAGGTCTTTGATACATATATAGCTCCCATACGTGATGTGGTAGAAGCAGGAGGAAAAACACTGGTGATAATCTACAATGGAAACTCAACTTCCACACGAAACACCCTCCGGTATCAGTGATACTAGAACATGGTATCTTTGAGTTCCTCTGACCTACAACCACAAACATTACAACCTACATCATAAACAGCACAGTACCACAGCCTGGGCGTGTATCTGCAAGTCCAACAATGGAAGGGATGTACAGATGAACTTCTTCCGACAGACTGGGGTTGGCAGAAGTGTGGCGAGGGTTTTGGGCCAATTCATACATCATTAGGACCAGTTCCTGAAAAGATGTTACGTATCATTAGATATAATTGCCAGTCTGACTGTCACACCATGAGATGCACATGTAAGAAGCACAAAATTGAGTGAGTGCTCCAGCTTGTGGAAACTGCGTGGGATCTTGCTGCAAAAACACTACATGCGACAAGGATCATGACGACATTGTCGAGATCGAACTTTAATATACTTTATTTTTCTCAAACTGTTCAGTAAAATACATTTTTAATTATAATCTACTTTCTAAAGTGATTTTTTATTTAAATTTTAAAACTCTCATCAGGCAGGTCTGCTTTTCCTAGTGGGATTGTGTATTTTGTCTTCTTTCAATGAATTCCATAATTAGTAATTAAATAAAACTTCAATAAAACTTCAATATAAATGAGAATCGTGTGTTCATTATTTCACCAGAGGATAGTACTAATGTCTCTATATATGGAAATATATAATAGGTATCGCTGGGAATATATATGTTCTTATAAGGGCAAAGTTTATCAAATCAAAATATTTTTTCGAGGCAAAATATTAAAATTTTTTGAAAAAAATGCTATAATTTTTACTTTCACCTCAATACATTTCACTTTTTTTTACAAATAATCTTGTTTATAAATATTCTAACCATAACTAGAAACAATTAGAAGGCTGAAAAACGTTCAGAACTTGAAATATAAATATTTACAATATCACATTTTTGCTTCAAGCCGGGGAGCGGCCATATTTGATACCCAGGATTTTAGCACTTTCTCCCTAGAGGATTGCTTAGGACTTTTTCTGTCATTGAGAACATATCAAGGATCCAAAATCTGTTGAGTTTGCTTGTGTTGCAATTTGTGTGAGAATGACCAAATATTTCTTCTAAAATGACTGTACTATAGGTATATTTTAAGTTTTTAACCAAGTTCATTCTAAGAGTTCCTTTAGATTTTGAAAAAAAACAAAATGGTGAAGTTCATAAAAAATAAATAAGATTATCGAATGTTTTGGATTTGTTTTTAACACAAAACAATTACAAATAATGAAGTTCAGAAAATTTATTAATATTTACGTATGGCTGGCTGATTTTTACTTTATTTTTCGTATATTGAAAAGTACATGGTCACACCCTAAAAACGGGCCCTAACTTTTGATAGGCCTTATTTCTTAATTTTCTGCAAGGATTGAATGAAATTTTGGTGATAAATAGTTTATTGTATTGAAAAACATCACATAAAAACATGAAAGTCTTTGGAGTTTTCTTCTTTATTTTAGAGCACGTGTTCGAGATGACCTCCATTTAGCTCTGTGAATTTCTTGAAGCGCAGCACAAAGTTGTCCATGACGTCCTTACAAACTGACAGACTAATGGCTCTGATCTCCTCCCTGATGGCTACCTTATTTGGTTTGGAGGTCCCCCAGAAGACATTTGTCTTCGTGTTTACCTTTCTTTCAAGATGGAAGTGAGCTTCATCTTAGGTCCAAAGAAGGTTAAAAAAAGTTGGGATCTATTGAATCTTCTCCAGTATCTTGACTGCTATAGCCTTTCTCTACTCCTTGTCTCGGACTCTAAGGGTCTGCTTCGTCTGTATTATGTATGAGTCGGCCTTTAGAAGTAAGATTCATTGGTCCCTCTGGGACAAGAAGATTTTTGAAGAGACTGTGACGGATTGACAAGACCTTGACTGAAGGTATTAGAAGGACGGTCCTTCTTCTCTGTCTACCGTATTTAGGGCAAGTCGACTAGCGAAGATAAGTATCCATAAGAACCTAATTGAGCAGGAGTCATATAAGGGCCTGTTAAATTTTAGGTTCGTAACCGAAACCGCCACATTGGGGCCGTCATGGACGACCCCAATGGTGATAAGCGCATTTCTCTCAGGGTAAAAAAGCGCTGTCAGAAGCCGGCGAGGCAGAAAGTATTCGAAGTCGCCTTCTCGAAACTTGGGATTACTCTTTGCCGAGTAAAAGAACAAGCGTATGGCTACCTAGCTACTTGTGACACCACCCAGGACATAGATAGTATTCTGAGCACGGAATCGAAAAAATGAATTTGAAAAGATCAGCCTTGTTCCTAAAGTACCTCCACAAGTTGCTGCACAGAGATCGATCGTCTGTCGACGCATTTACCCTTAAGTTGGCTCACACTCAGCCAAAGAAATACAATATGAAATAAAGCCCAAGCAAAGTTGGGCTAAGATAGACGAAGTGTATAAATTCAAGAACCGCGAAGGAGAGGAATACAGTCATGTATTCAAAGTAAGATCTCAAACAACTGAAATGGCAAACAAAGCTAAAGAAAATCGAATGGTCATGTTTAACTCCAAAGTATCGGCATCCTGCATTGAACGTGAAGTATTTATCCCACTTCAAGTGTGCTTCTCGTGTTATGCCCTGGAGAAGCAGTCCACAAAAGAATGCTCGTTCGAAGGTAAGTTATGCTCTGAATGCGCCGACACAGAATATACGTAGAAAGCGTGTAAAAACCCGCAGAAGAAATGTATAAATTGAAGCAGCCCGCATCGAGCCCTATCCATGGCCTGTCCGCTTAAAAAGACCATATTCGTGGACAAGAAGAAACAGATAGTAGAGGATAGAAACCAAAAGGTTAACCCGACGTATTCATAGGAGGAAAAAAACAGACAATCAGAAAGACTGTCTAACATAAACCCGGAAATGCGACAAGATTTGGTGATGTGCATCTATCTTGCGAACACCTTTTCAACATTATTTAACCAGGAAGCAATGGAAATGAACAAAATGCTAGTTCACAACGCACTCAAACCGATGTGGTTCCCGAACAATCCTTTATCGAGGAGCTGTTTCAGACCCAAATCAAAGCTATGAAGGATACTGTAACAAGATCTCACTCCACGTCTAGAGACCCCCGCCTGAATAGGCCAAGAACGTCAGTAGCTAGTGACTCCCAAACAGAACCACGCTCCACGACCGGAGATGAGGTCACTATTACAGCCACGCAAGTGGGGAATAAAGAAGAAACCAAGCCAATGGATAGTGCTGTTCCTCCAAAAACCTACAGAACAACAGAAAAACTAGGCATAAAGATTTACAGTTCACCATCTGCACCAATACCGAATATTTAAAAATCAATTGACATCATATCAGGAATCATAAAAGGGAAGTACAACTACGACTACGAAGCCGAAATAAACGAAGATGACCTGCTAGCGGCTCTAAAACAAGGTTTAATTGAGATCTCACAGGATTCTTGTTTTAACCTTGCACATGAGAGAGAGGATCGAAACAGAAACAGTTGCATAAAAACTAATCATGGATAATCAAACAAGATATATTAGAAAATTAAAAATCCTCTCCCTCAACGTTAACGGTTGGATAAATAAGAAAAGAATTTACAGCGAAATCATAAGGAACCTGGACCCAGATATCATCCTCATTTCTAAGCACATCGTTAACATGAGGACAGATTACATTAAAATCTATAATTATGAAGTACTAATGCCAAACCACTCTAACGAAAGATTTTATGGTGTTGCAATTGCAATCAGGAGAGGCATAAGATTCTAAGAAATTCAAGAACTGGATAGGTCACACCTAGGGAAAAAAATCATGATGACGTTGTGGTGGCCGGCGGTTATCAATCTCCAAGGCGCTCCTATTTGCCAATGCCTAGCTTTATCCGTTTATTCCGTAGAAACGACTCGACAATCTTAATCGGAGACCTCAATGCCTGCTGCAGAGAGGTAGGCTACACTACGGCGTTTAATGGAGCGAGTAACTCACTGAGCCTCCTAATTAATAGGAATATAGTGCAGAGGGAAGGACCAGTTTTCGCCACCTTCTTAACGGAAAGGTCCTCGACTACGCCTGATATTATATTAACTAACGCCAATTTTGCTCTTAATCAGGTGACAGTACTGGGTCATTATATACCATCTGACCATATCAGCCTGGTGACAACGCTATCAACCTCACCGATACAGGCCCGAATACCCAAACAAAGGTGCTTGAACAAAGCTGATTGAAACGCATATAAAGAACATCTGAGCACCATACAAGAAAATCGACTATAAGGAACTTAGCTTGAGGAGATCGATCAATATCTTCACAATGTAGTGGAGAAAATTAAGGAGGCCGACCATCTAGCTATCTCATGGACGAGGTTTAAAACTTTCCTGGCCTCAAGATTGGATAGAGATATCACCAAGAAGATGGACCGCATGAGAGTCCTTATCAACGATATAAAATTGTATGGAAACACAGTCCAACGTTATAGAGAACTGCGCGAATTAAGATACACCATCAAGCTTCACATCAAGGAAAAGACAGAGCAGGCTTCGGACAGCATAATTGGCAATGTGGACGCGTTAGGTGACCCGAAAAAATTTTGTAATCAATTTAAGAGATTGAGAGGAAACCCTCCAAGGGATAGAATAAAATTATTAGTCGACAGAGATTAAATTACCATAGATAGAGATACAGAGCACCATTTCAGAGATTACTGGATAAATAGATTTCGTATAAGCGATGCGGAAAATACAGGATTCAACATGGATTACTAGGAGGTATGATGAGCTCACACCTCACAATCTGGTTAACAGAACATGCTGTGCTCGTGAGGAAGCAAGGCCATTCTCTCATGAAGAGTACGAAACCGCATTAAAAAATTTTAAACAGAAAGCACCGGGAATGACAGGTATAGGCACCTTATAAACCCACCTTCAAAAGTTAACCAAGCTATTTTAAATATCTTTAATGCATGCATAAATGTTGGACACTTTCCCGAGTTATTAAAGAAAGCCAAAATTATATTTTTGATAAAGCCTGGAAAACCAAAGAAAGCAATCAGTAGCTACAGTCTAATCTCTGTTTTCTGAGTTCATAGGCAAACTCTTTAAAAAACTCTTGAACACCAGACTTAGGAACTACTTGGAAACTGAGGACCTATATAACAACCAACAGCATGGTTTTCGAAGGAAACTCGGCACTGAAACCGCACGGGCCCTCATACCTGAGAAGATTGCTATCGCTAAGGCCAAAGGCAATAGATAGAGTAGATGTAGCGCTGAGAGACGTGGCCTCGGCCTTTGACAAAGTCTGTGTACCAAGACTGAAAAGAAAGATCTACGACCTAGGCATGGAGGATGGCATGACGAGGATTTTATGCAATTACCTTGATAATCGAAATACCATAATTAGCATAAACGGTATCGAACGGGAATTCTTTGACCTGGAGGCAGGGGTACCACGAGAGGAGATGTTTGAGCCCCACATTGTATGCAATATATACCAGCCACCTCCCTCACCCTAACTATGATTTTGCTAAATATATACAACTGGTTGACGACATCACCCAAATCGTAACGAGCAACTATCGTAACCCGAGGGATAAAGCCAACAGAACAGGAGGAGAAATCGCAAATATAAACACCTACGAAAAAAGAAACAAAATATAGATAAACATCGCCACGTTTAAGATAATTACGATGGGTTGCAATTAAACAGTGGAAGTAGTGGTGGAACGTGAACATTACTATTACTCTACAGAAGGCAAATTACTCGGCCTAAAAATGACAACTAGAGAATATACAACACACCTCAAAAAGAAGATCGTTATAGCCAGAAAGACGCTCCGAACCCTATTCCGTTTTGTGCTGCTGTCACCGCCCAATAAGAGAAAATTATACTTACTTCTCATGAGACCACTGCTCCTGTAACCAGTCATTCCCACACACACCTTAAGCAATGCAGCGCTAAGGAAAGCACAGAGAGTACAAAACATGGCACTGAGGTTTATCTCAAACGTGACTCTTCAGGGCCGTCCTCCCTTAACATTGCTACACGCAATAAATGAAATAGATCGAATCAACGTGGCACTTTACAGGCAAGCAATCGCTATATGGGAAGAAATTTACTAAAATATGCTGGAAGAAATAATAAATCAACTGAGACTACCGAACGAAGACTTTCCTGATATATATTTCAAACAAGCATTTGAAAGCTGCCAGCTGAAGACGCAAAGAGAAATTATACCGATATATACCTAAAAAAGGAAAAGAAAAGTATAACTTGAGAAAAAGATCCGAATTGGTCATATTTAAATAGAACAACTCCGACATAATAAAAGATCTGAATTGAAAAAAAAATCCGAAATGGACATATTGAAATAAAACAGCTACAATATAATAAAAAAATCAGGAGTGGAGAAAAGTAAATAATTTAATAAATTAACACAAGAAAGATCTGAAGTGGACACATTAATTAAAATTTATTAAATCATTAAAATGCAAAGAAAGAAACCAAACAAAAATAAGTGCATTGTCAAGTTATCCAAAAATAATCCAACTGCTTTAATTAAGAAAACAAAGGCTTGAACTCTAGAGCGTTTTAACACAAAATGTATCATAAAGAATCATTACTACTAAGTTTGCCCGACAACTTGGCACATATTTCTCCCTCTCTTAAGTACACACATTTCTATCTATTTTCCTTTTAACTATCCCCATACCAATTTCTATCCTTAAATATCAATCAATCCAAAATCATTATTAAGAAATTTTTCAACTGAAAACATGGAAGTTCTTGGAAATGATTGGACGAAAAAAAAGTTGTCGAAACATTCTTCAGATGTAACTGTTCAGTGATTTCGACACAACGACAGATGTGACGTGAAGGAAGGATCTCAAGAGGTACCATGACGACGAGCGCTATGCAAACCAATTAAAAAATTTCGAGACACCTGTAGTGTACAAGATGGACGAAAAGGGCGTGTTGTCATAAAAAGCGTAGAGCAACATAAAATTGAAGAGTTGCGTCAAAACGTCGAAAGGTCGCTGCAGAAATCATTGAAAAGAAGATCAGAACAAGTGGGGTTGTCAAAAAGTGCAACATACAATGTAATGAAGAAAAAACTGAAACTTAAGCCATACAAGATTCAGGTTGTGCAAAAATCAGAAGCCAACGATTTTGCGAAAAGAAAATTGTATGTTGAAGAATTTAGACGAAGATTTGGGGAAGTTGATGTACCACCCGTGATAATGTGTGACGAAGCGCACTTTCATCTCAGCGGATACAATAATAAGCTGAACAACAGAATATTATCGGATCACAACACAGAAGCTATACACCAGAAAGAGATGCATCCTATAAAAAATACATGGTGTGCAATAACAGCTCAGAAGATCATTGGGCTGTATTTTTATGAGAATGAAAATGAAAATTCAGTCACTGTGAATGGCGGAAGATACCGACACTTGCTTGAAGAATATTTTTTACCGAACCTTTGAAGGCCTCGAAATAGACAACAACTGTTTTTTCTAGCAAGGTGGTGCAACATCACATACATGGAATGAAACAATGCAGTTGTTAAGACGAAACCTCAGAGAAAAAAATCATTTCTCGAAACAGTGAATTTAAGTAGTCTCCAAATCCCCCGATCTAACACCTTTGGATTTTTTTAGGGGAATATTTAAAAGGTAGTGTTTACCGTAATACTTCTAGAAGTATCCAACATCTAAAAATAATATCGCTGAAGAAATTAATAACATCGATGAAGAACTTTTGATAAAAGTGATGAGAGCAACTTCGTCACGAGTAACTGAATGTTATGAGAAGAATGGTCAGCATTAGAAAAGAAGAATTTTCAAATCAATTAAGTTATTATGTTAATTATGCTAACTGATTATTACTCTTAGTTTTTTAGTAATTTTAACCAAATAAAATTAGTTAAAATAAAATTGGTTTTAATAGTTGATAAATATCTAAAAGTTCAGCGAAAATGTGTTAAAAATCAATGCTTCACTAAAACTGACATAAATTCTACAAAAATAAATCAATCAAATATTCATTGCAGGACAAAAACTCCACAACTATTATCAAAAAATTCTAAAAGTTTCATTATGTTCACAAAATTATTCTTGATTTTATTAAACTTCATATGTAGGACATGTAAAAAAAAGACCCTGTATAAGCCACAAAATCAAGGTCTTAACAAATTATGGTTATTTTCTATTGTTTTGCAATATAATGTGATCCACCTACCGCTTGGGAATTGACTTTTCTTTATAGGTCCCTCCCCATTCAGTTTATCTTTCCAAACATTCTTCCTCGTTCTTCTTCCATATGGTGGGGGAAATAGTATTGCTGAGAAAATGTTGAATTATCATTATTTTTATAAGTAAGTACCGACATAAATGCTTATGACCTTGTTATTGGGTGTCGCGCTTCAATAATCATCGTTAATTTTCCCCTAAGGCCTTCGTGGAGGACGAATTCGAAAACAGACTTTCAATATAATACCCCCTGATATATTTCAACAGGTAGGAGGCGGAGCTCTGCGTAAAGGATCTGCGCAACACGTGGTTTTATGCATACAGCTGAATTGTATTTGTGTGCTGAAAACTTCACCCCAATTTACTTAGTAGTTTTCGCTATATCCACTTCGTTACACGAAAACTACTTTCTCGTTTCGGTTGAAAAAATGACATACGACGAAGGTGGAGGACTTTATGTATTGGAATAAAAAAGTAGATGATAGAATTAGGTTGTTTTTCTGCCTATGTGAATATATAGGATTGTAAGAAATTTAATCCTAGTTCATGTCAGTATTGCGACTGCTTCGGTCGATTGTGGATGTGGCAGCTCTGTAGATTTTCCCCTTTTCCCTCACGCCTGACTCCAAGCTTTGTCTATAAGCCAACGGACGTAGCAATTCACTCGTAAGGGAAAGATATTGCAACAAGATACTTTTTTACACCTATTATAATCCACTTTCAAACAAAGCTCGTTAGGTGGCCAAAACATAAAGAGACTTTTATTATAGCGATGAAAATAAACATCCACTTAGAAAATATACCCTGAAATAAAATAAAGGTAAGCTTCCTCTGATAGAGGGCGGAAAATCATTGTTTTGTTTCCCCTCTTATGACGGGATGTTTTTTTGTGTGTTCCTTTTTAGATGCTTGTGTCGGCGACCATTCCCCCCTTTTGTTTCATACTGTTCCCTTAATACACATGCCTATGGCAACATTGATTTTTGCACACACGAATCAATGCAATATTATCTACATAGGCAGCATTAACTTAAATCGTGTACATTTTAAATCTCATTCATACACCTCGGGGCTCACGAATTGATCGTGACCAATCACCACATATCTTGTCGGAATATGTAGTCGTTAATCCTAAAAACATGAATGTTTAAATGTAAAAAAATGTTTATAATTTAATTTCGGATCAGATGATCTCAATGGATCTCCTCACTTGAGGTAAGCGTCAGGTATTTCTATCTTACTATCTAATTACTTCAGGTTAATTAAGGTATTGAACCTGAGCTCCTTAGTCTGACCCTCCTAGACTAATTAGCTTGCAAAATATAAATACCCCTAAGTGAGGGAGGGCTAGACCCCATTCATCTCACTTCATCCTTAATTTCAGCGAAGAAAATAAATTCTTTTTAATTTCTCAGAATCAAATTATAATTCATCTCAACTGCCATCACATCACATCTTCTTTTAATACAAACATTAATAAGGGCAGCTGTAATTAAGATCCCATCAGCCAATTTTAGCATCGCTGAAGCAGTTATGTAATAAAATTGTTGTGCAAGTTAATTGTCGCCTAATGATGTAATTTGAACCAACACAAATGGGCTGTTACACTATTGTTGAAGTAAATAGTACACCTTGATACAAATGTAGAGCTATCAGCAAAATTCTATATCGATCAATATACCATCACCATTATATCATCGGTAATATACAATCATCACTATACTATCATCAATAAAACATCATCAATATACCATCATCGATATACTATCAGTAATATACGATCATCACTATCCTATCATCAATAGAACACCATGAATCTACTATCATCAATATATCATCAACAAGAGACTATCATCAATATACCATCACCAATATTCAGTGATATAATATCTCGGATATATCATAATCAATCCATCTTATACAATATACCTTAGTGTTGAAGTAAAAGTAGACGGTGATACAAATGTCAAAATATCATCAATATTAGGAGTATTTGGGGTCAATTATAAGAAATTATTATCACAAGGTTTTTATTGATGACAATTATTTATTGAGTGATAATTAATTATTAGTGTTACGTTATTATTTATTAAGTGGTAATATTATAGTTATTGGGGTAAAACTCAGGTAGTCTCAATCTTGGTTCGAGGCAAATCGGGGCACTCGGGCCTAAAGGTCGTGCATCTCCTCCTAGTACCTGGTTTAACACTAACCATATAACTCCCCCCGCCCTCCAGCATGGGGTGAAGTGGCGCTTGAAGAAGGCACATACCGTCTAGCCGTAGAAGGCAACTAATCCCGAACAGCGGCCGCTGGCTTGGCTTGACGGTCACTCGGTTGTTATTATGGCAAAGCGATTCACGATGAGGGATTATTTCTATTAAATTGGCATCAGTAGTAATTGTTAAAAATATTAATAGTAACATTTTTCAATTCATATTAATAATAGTAATAGTATCATTTTTCCATTTTATTTTTTATATTAATAGTATCATTTTTCCGTTTTATTATTAACAGTAGAATTTTTCATCTATATCATTGATAGTAATATATATTTTTTACATTTATATTAATAATAATTATTTTTTTACATTTATATTATTAATAGCAATTGTAGCAATTTTCACTTATATTATTCGAGTGGACATGTTTCGTTCATGTTGGAATCTTGTTTTATTCCCCCAAATTATCATAAATGTATATCATTGACATTTCGCCTCTTTTATTTAAACTTTTATCTCTGTTTTTCTTTATTCTTTATCTTAGTTTAATTTTCAATTTGGCACTTTGCCTCTTTTTATCTTGTGTTGTTTTTTTTATTTTTAGTATTTAATGTTAGATACACACTAAAGCAGCGAGCAACCGTTTTGATCTCAATTAGAGTGAGCCTTTATCCACTCGGCTACGGGGAGGAACTAACTCAATATGCTTGGTTCGAATCCCACACAACTTTTACCGAGAAAAATTATTCTGTTTTCTCTTTCTTGAGGTATGCTGGATTTATTTCATCATTCTCTCGCGCTCAATATATATATATATATATATATATATATATATATATATATATATATATATATATATATATATATATATATATATATGAGTAACTTTCCTTGCATACAAACATATTCCCTGCATGTCAAAAGTCTCCTTACGTCCCCAGTAATTAAGGGGTCATTCCTTATTTACTCATTGGCTAATTTTACCTTTGATATACTCCAGCTTTCTTTCAGTTTTTAAAAAGAACAAATTATGAGAAATATCAAAATAATTCGATATTAATTGAAATGGAACTGATCCCTCAACTCAAAAAGAGACCCTAACTAGGGCATAAACCTTCAGCAGACTGTGCATGTTTTTTGGGGAGTCAAAACTTAACGTAACTCTAAAATCGGGCACCGACTTGAAACAATGCACTAGGTACCATCTTAAAACCTATCACCAGAAGGCTCATACAACCTGGTACCAAGATACTATTCTGAAACTTAGCAACAGATACTGCCTTAAACCCATATAGCAGGATCTGTTGTCTTCAACGATGGACCAGGCTTCATAGTCTTAAAACCTTTGCAACAGCCACCGCCTTCCTGAGATTTGCCAGCACGCACCGTATTACAACCTGAAATGAGCCATCGCCTTAAAGCATTAGGCTAGGCACCATCTTAAGATATAGCACCATGAACCGTCTTAAAACCTGGTACTAATAGTATTGAAACATTGCTCCAGGTACCGTCTTGAAATTTAGTAACAGACTTTCTTAAAATCTTTACCTATCTTAAAATATTGCAACATCTGGTACAAGACACTGCCTTAAAACCTGACGCTAACCACCCTGAAATTGTGGAAAAATGGGAATAGGAAAATAAATAAATGAATTGGAAAAAGAAGATGAGAAAGATGTGATAGAAGAAAAGGAATTTATTCACGTGATCGATTTACAGCTACATCTGAATCGACTACTAAAGCAAACCCTTCCCTCCCCCCCAAATTGAAACCAATTTGGAATTCTCTTGCAACAGGCGCACACTCCAAATCATAAAATCTCGAAGTGAGAAGATGAAAATAAGCGTTGAGGTTTTTCTACGAACAACCATGAGTTCTGTAAATGGACGAGCAATATTATATTAGAAGGGAGTGGACTACCATAATGGCAACTTGTAACTGTGATATCGTGTTTATTCTACTTTGGTGTATTCAAAGCGCACCGTTCTCGCGATTTCTTAATTGCATCCGTCACTGTTGGGGCGATTTCAACCGCGTTTCATTGGCGTTCCGGTGGTATTCCGTCAGGATCCTTCATTGCTCCGACTATTTTCTAAGGGAATGCGCTGATGTCCCGACGATTTTCTGCAAGGATCTGTCGCTGTTCAGGCGATTTCCATTGCGATTAGTCTGTTTTATACTGATTTTCTGCTGCTAATTTACATTGCGACCCGGCACTGTCACTTCGGTTTTCTATTGTCGGTTTCTCATCGAGTGTCCGTTGGAATCCAACTTTGGTTCTATGGGTTTCTTCGGTGTTTTGAGCAGTTTTCCGCTGGAATCAGTTTCTGTTCTAGCGAGTTTCCGTTGTGATTCCTCTAGTAATTTTCTGTTAATCACCCTTGCTGTCGAGCAATTTTTCACTCGGATTCATAGCTGTTCCGCTGGAAGACTGTCGCCCTTCGAACAGATTTCTACTAAAGTCCGTTTCTGTCCTAATGATCTTCGACTTGGATATATTTCGGTGGCATTGAATTCCTAATGGTATCCGTCACTGCGCCAGCGTTTTCCAAATAGGAACCCTCTTTGCATCCAGTAATTTTACGCTGTCTATGGCTTACGACAATTCTCGGTCTTATCTTGGATTAGTGCAGAGTCGCTTAACTTAAGCAGGTGAACATTATACCTTTCATATGCTACCTCACAAAGGAGGTTTGACATTGAGGCTTTTGCCTTCTTGCACTTTTTTCTACACGTTGCTCTACGTTTCGAGGGCACTACTACGGTCATGCTATTACTTTAGAGTAACTTTACCTTACTAGTTCTTCTCGTCTCTAATTTTGTACACTACGCCGCCTGTTTTTACTTCTATATCTGTCTCCTTTTCTTATATTTTAGTCTTTTTTATTTCTCCCCTGATGATTACAACAACTTGGCCAATGGTTTTTATATTTATTCCCCTCCTACCCTGGCTATCAGGTTCAGAGACTTTATGAACATAGTCTTTATCAGTAACTGTCCTCTTTACGTCCACTGCACTTTGAATCAAGTCTCGTCGCCTTCTTTTCTCTAGTCATTTGTCTTGCCCTCAGCATCAGCGGGTGGCTTAAATTCGTATCTCAATCTACCCAGGAAGGTTCAATTCGTACTTTATCCTACCCAGCAAGGTTTAATTCGTACCCTACTGTACCTAAGAAGGTTTAATTCGTATCTTACCATACCCAGGAAGGTTCAATTCGAACCTTACCTTACCCAGGAAGATTTAATTCGTACTTTATTTTAACCAGGAAGATTTAATTCGTATCTTATTGTAACCAGGAAGATTTAATTCGTACTTTACTGTACCCAGCAAGTTATAATTCGTACCCTCCTATACCCAGGTAGGTTTACTGTTTTCCGCCTCGGCAATCTCATTACTTTCTTTTTTTCTTTCTTCAAATCACCTTTTTTTAACATCCGTCACTCATCCCTATTAACTTTATTAATCTCGTTTCACTTTTATCATTTCATTTAACTGCCTTCATCTGACTTTCATTTCGCTTTTTATTTTCCCCCTAGCTATTATATTTCTGTTAGTTTTCGCATTTATTTTAGTTTATTTCTCTTCTTCCCCATTGTCCTTTTCATATTTCCAGTTTTATATTTTATCCTCTTTCGCTTCGTTACCTAATTGTTTTGCTTCATTAGAATTTTTTTTATGGTGCTGCAGTTAACATCTGGAAGTTAGCGTATGCTTTCATTCCCATTGCTCGCAGGAAAAGCCGCGCCTATATTTATCGTTGTGTTCTTGGTAGCTTTACTAAGAGTTTCCCATAGGTCTTCGATCGGATTTAGATCGGGGCTTTGAGCTGGCCAGTCCATGGGAACAATACCCTGTATCTCAAACCATTGACGAGTATTCTTAGCTACATGACATGGAGCGTTGTCCTGTTAAAAGATAACACTGTTTTTCAACACCCCTGGATGTAATTTAGCAATTGATGGCTCTTAAACATCCGATAACATGGAAACATAGGTAGCTGAATTCATCCTTCCCTGACATAAAAACATTTCTCCGCCTCCTGTGGCAGACATGCAGGCCCACAACATGATATAACCACACCCATGTTTTACGGTTGGTACCAGACATTCAGCCTAAAATGCTTCCACAACTCTGCGACGCACGAAAGTTGCACGAGATGTGCCGAAAGCCTGAGTAAAAAACATGAACGATAATATTACCCTTATGTTGGATATTTCTTATATATTTTAGGTAAAAAACACACATATTTTGAGTTTATATGTTGATTGAATACTTGTACTATCTTACCTCATAGTTACTTTCATCAGACCATATGACTTTCGACCATTGCTCACTGGTCCAATTTGAGTGGTTTTTGGCCAAGTGAAGGCGTTTATTCACATTCGCTTCAGAAATCCATGGCCTCTTCCTGGCTTTACAGCCTTTCAGACCGTACTCTAAAAGCCTTCTTCTAACAGTTCTGGTTCATATTTGTGATGTACCTGCCTCGTTGAAGTCTGCACAGAGCTCTGATGATGTTTTTCTCCTGCTTCTGAGCGACTGATCGATGATGAATCTGTCATTATGAGGCGTTGTAACCTTTTTTTTACATATTCTTTGTATTGTCTTCACATCTTTTGTCTCTCTGAAGCGCTCGAGAGTCGTTTGCACCACACATCAAGAACATTTCATCTTCTGAGCAATTTGCCTTTGAGACATTCCATCTTTATGATGAGCTACGATTTGACCTCGCTCAAACTTACTCAACTCCCTTGTTTTAGGCATTTTACTGTTTATCAACTGTATATACAACGTACTTTAGTATAAAACACTGGAATAATCAAGGAAAAATAAGTTAATTGTGGACGTTGGTTTTACACAAAATTGGTTACATACATACAGTACAGTATAAAAGCGGTAGTTGAAGCTAAAGGAGGGTCAACCATATATTAAACTAATGTATATTGTGTAATATACGATAAATCACCATGTACACCTGTTTTATTAACATTGAGATAGCAGAACCCAGAAACACTAGGGTGGCCTAATACTTTTGGCCAAGGCTGTATATACATATGTATATATATATATATATATATATATATATATATATATATATATATATATTAGTGTAGTTGGGTAGCAGTCTTTTCTGAATGTAAATTTTGTTGAAGACCATTCTGTATTTCGCCTTAATTAATTTCCTTTGGCAACTTTCTCTTCTTCTAACTATCTTTTTTATTCCATCTTGTAGATAGTGGATCACTTGTCCTCTATTCCTCTCTCTTTTAAATGAATATGTTTGGTAAAAACCAAACTAAATTGCTGAGCTTTCGATCTTATTCGATCATCTTCAGAGCGTTTTGATATGTTCTTGCCTCCTTTAGCGATGTAATGA
The DNA here is from genome assembly GCA_963969495.1 of Ceratothoa steindachneri. Lineage (NCBI taxonomy): Eukaryota > Metazoa > Arthropoda > Malacostraca > Isopoda > Cymothoidae > Ceratothoa > Ceratothoa steindachneri. Next base: position 4,802,343 of record OZ018338.1, on the reverse strand, counting down.
GTGGAGTGAAGATCTGACAGAATGAAAGAAGATGAACTGTTAGCTCAGCAATTTACTTGTGTTGTTTTAATGTTATGTTATTTGGCCTCTCTGTTTTTTGTTTCAGTTGAACTGTGTTAGTTTTTTGTGTTCCTGTTATGTGTATATTAATGAAATATTTTCCTGTGAGCAGAACATAGTACTTGGGAGCTGGCTATGACGTGAGACTTTCTCTCGTAGTCATTCAGGTATATTAAGTCTGCCACCAGTTCCCTGTAATTCAGGAATGACAACATTCGTAAGAGTTGACCAGATCCTTCTTCGCAATTTCTGGGTGAAGATATTAATAGAGTCCACCTTTTTACTTGTATGTAGATCCCTCTACCGATGTTGGTCACGCCTTCTGGCTTTATTAATTATTAGGGATGCGGAGTTCTGTACGTGTTGCAGTTTTATTATTGAGGTCTTGCTGACGGCTTGGGTCACAATGTTGGTCGAGCTAAGATCTCTAAACCTGTATAGCTTGGAAATTTCTCTCTTTGCCACGTTCCGCCTCTCCGTGTAGTGTCTCGAGTATCCGTGGTCAGTGATCTTTAGGCCCAGGACAGTGCCTTCGGCGGAGTAGCCGTATCTCCTCCCATCGATGATGACAGGCCACGTCAACGTGCGGCCCAGTGGGACGATTTTGAACTTGTCCCTATTAGTTCTAATCTTCCAGCGTCTCTCGTACCGGTTGATGTCATTGATTTCCGCTATTGTGCGCATTGCCTGATCCCTTGCTTTCTTCACTGGGCACGGAACGATCTGGATGACTTCATTTGCAAATTGCAGATACATCATGTCCCTGTGCACCGGTGTTAAGAGGTCGATGGTAAAGATCAAGTGAAGCAGTGGGCTCAGGCAACTTCCCTGTGGAACGCTCGACTTGAGTTCGAATTCAGGTCCTCTGTATCCTTTGGTCATAAGACATGCCCTTCTGTCCATGACAAAGTCACAAAGGATCTTTTGCAGGATTGGTTCCAGCTGGAGGTTCAGGATCTTGTATTGAAGTCCTTCCAGCTAGACTTTATCGAAGGCCTTCTTCCCGCCCCTCAACACAATGTCTACATAGTACCCATTAGCTCGGCAATAGGCTACCTTTTCTGTTAGAAGCGCCAGGGCTGTACATGTGCCTCTTTTTTGGCAGAACCCGTGTTGTTAGGGGTTATGCGCTCCTAACTCGCCCAGTTGAGCTTGTAGCTTATTAGCTATTATCTATTCAAAGATCTTACCGTGCATCTCCAGAAGAGAGATCGGGCGATAGTTAGCCACCTGGTCTAGGGGTTTGTTTCCTTTCGGGGTGAAGATGATTTTAGCCATCTTGTACCCGTCAGGAAAGTAGCCTGTATTCAGGGCGGCATTCATGGTATTAATCAGTCCTTGCATTCACGAGGTTGTTTGTCGTGAGCCCAGACCAGCCTGGTGCCCTTTGCTTGAAGGACCTTATGGTGTTCATGGTCTCTTCGAAGGTTATTGGGCAGCCGTGACCAACCATCACTCTTTCTTGAGATACTTGCGGGTGGGAGTGGGTTCTATGTATCACTGTGCCGAGGTCTTCGAGCAGTTGGTCTTTGAATTCCTGGTCGAAGTCCTCGTTCTCCTCAGGGGTCATAGCGAAAATCTTTTTCCAGTGTGTCCTGAATCTTTTTTTGAGGGACTCTGGATCCTCAATGATTTCATCTCCATCTTTCATTTGTGTTCTAGTTTTGGTGGGCAGTCCCCTAAGTCTCCAGATGATATTCCAAAAACTTACTGGACTGTTCTCCCTGTCCAACCTACCAATGATGTCATTCCAGATTTCCTTCTGTTTCTCTGTGATTGTGTGTTTTAGTTCCTCGCTTAGTTGTCTCATTCTGGTTATTTTTTAACGATTTGGGCCTGTCCTGCCTATTTCTTTGAAGATTTCCCCTTATCACAGAATAAAAGTAAACGATTTTTAAGGGGTATTTATTCCGCCTAGTTTGAGCATAACGTTAGAGGAAATGGGCCAGTCCGGTGAGTGGAATTTCAAAATAATTTTAATGTGCGATTCCAGCTTGTCGCTTGACTGTTGATGGCCAGATTATCTTCGTTTATTAATATGGCTTCTAAGATGTTCAGCCTAGCTTTATTAACCTCTTTTCTTTTAATAACGGTGTAAGAGCATTCTCCATATGATTTTAGGCCCTCCGCTTTGTAGATGCATAGTTAAGCGTCTCAAAAGTGTATTAGTTGTCATGCCAATATATTTTGAGTTGTTATAAAGCTTACAGTCCTTATCGGGGCAGATAAACTCATAAACTATGTTGGTTGACTTGAGATTCGAGGAGTTTAGGCAGCTGTTGTTTATCATCAGGAGATTGCTGGCTTTTGTTGTTTTATAATAAATGATTAGTTGAATTTTATCCATTTGATTTTTAACCCTTATGTTACGGTTAATAATCTCCTTTATGGTTTTTTTCATCTATTTTTTAGGCCGTGGACATCTGGTTTCTGTAATACACTTTGATGTTGTTGACTTCTCCCTAACTACTTTCAGTTTTATCCGTATCTTTGCAATGATTATTTAAAAATGATTGGAGTTGTTTGTAATCAGGCTGTTTGAGAAATCGTTGTTCACGAGTGTATGTTTTACTCGTGCTAACTTTTGGTGGAAAAGTTCCCACCTAGAGCAGTATTTATATACTCGACGTAATCGGCTCATACCTAGCGATAAAGTTGACTTCATTCTTGGTCAAAATATTCCTAATTTCCATAAAATACGATAAATATTAAGCAGTCCTTAGATGGGCTCCAAAAGGAAAAGAAAATTCTCCTCCTACATTAAATAGTATCCAGACCCGGGAGAGAAACCACAAATTGAAATTTTAATATATCAATGACTACTCGTGGAGTTATACCTTCCAACTAAATCTAATAGGCTTTCTTCTAAGATCTTTTGCTGGTAGTAGACTTAAATTTTAATACTACCCCTCCTTTCCTTATCCGCTTCTTTGAAGGTTCTCGTTAAAAACGAGAGATTGATGACCGGCTTGAAAAATGAAGGGAAAATCTCTCATTGACCCCAGCAACCATGAAGCTCAAGAAAAAGCGAAACTGAGCGAGGGATAAGCCGGCCACTACAGCAGTCAATTCATCTTTCTTAAAACCTAATATTTATACTGGATTAGACTTAGTAGATAGTATAATATTAAATGTTGATATACATCAATGGCTCGTACTTTGAAATCGCTATCGTATTAAGAGGTACTCTATATCAGGTATCAAAATATATAAGATTATGATTACAAGCTTATCGGGCAAAAAATAGGCACATGGCGTGTTTAAAATACTTTAAACTACAGGAATATTTTTTTGTCCAGTGAGTTATAAATAATGGCTGACGAATCAATATATACCCCTCATGATTTATTCCCATATTAATTTAGGTTTAACCTTTTGATCAGGTTAACCAGGCGATTTTTATAACCAATCGAAAAGTTGGTGATACTCCCTGTGCTGGAAGACTAATCCAACTCACGACTTTGGCCTCAAATTTATTTTTTCGCTGTAATTTTGGACACTTATGCTTTTGAAGGCAGTCGCCAAATGATCACTTAAAAAAGAAAAAAATCTCGTTGTCCGTTGCGAATCTGCGCGCACTTGAGGAGTACGCTGTTTCGCATTTTCGTCGATGGTTTCGGCGAAAGTAAATTTAATTTGGTGGGTATGAAATTATAGAATTTGAATATAAACTAGACGTTGCTCTTTAGCAGCTTTTACAGCTGCAATCCCTCTAGACCCAGATTTAATCAGCTCTGTGATTACAGCTTGTGGTATTTCTGACCATGTTTGGCCTATTACATTCAGCAATTCTGACCGCGTTTCAGCACCTTTTTTTATCCTTTGGTCCTTCCATTCCTTTGTTTTTATTACACTATTTCATGAGTAAACGTTTAACTTACTTTTTTACGGTGACCACTTAGTATATGTCTTTCTTAAGGAATAGAAATGCATTTTCACTAGTTGAGATTATCAATACACCAAAGTATCATTCCGAATTGCTACTAAGGATTGTTTGTCGTCGTCTTCGGCTCCAGTTCCTGTCCTAGCATCGGTTTCGTCTTTAATTATCCGGTCTTCTAGGATGTTTGTGCTGCATATGACTTACGAGACCGAGTCTCTTAGGGAGAGGGTCCAGTCTGAGAAAGAAAACAGATACGACTGCCATTCGCTGAGGAATTTGTTTTGGGCGATCGTGGGCGTGCACTTGGTCATTAACGTGTCCACTGCGGCTCAAAACATTGAGACATGAGGTTTCAGCAATGCTGGATCCATCGGAATGCCGGGTTCTTGGTCTATCAAGGCTCAGCTTTTTCGCACCTGCCCATTGGGCGCTGCCCTCCTCCGCCGGAGCTAGACAGGAATCTTATATGCTTATAACTGCTTGATCTGCAGTTGGGGCTTTACTGTTGGTTGAGTTTAGTCTGGAACCTCATCCACGACCTTTTCGCCTTGGGTGACCCTGCCAGGAGTTTGAAACTGCCGACGGCATCGCTCTTGGAATCATTGGAACACTCAAGCCCTTTCCTGGTATATGATAATGATATTGTCCTGCTTGCCCTTTCTTCACAAGCCTTGCAAGCCCTAATAAGTATAGTGTTGCTGTCTTGGAGAAGGATGGCATGAATATTAATGAAGATAATACACTCACATGGACTAATTATGTTAATAGAAAAAATGGGTATCCTAATTTTCCTAGCAATTTGTCTTTAGGACAGTCCATTCTCAGATTGACGAATAATCCGTCCTCTTTGAAAATATGAAATTTCCTTGGAATCTTGCTTTCTAGGCATTTAATAATTGCAATATTAAACTCTGAAAGTATTAAAACAAATAGTAATAATAGTAATTATATTAAAAATCACAATAAAAACATTTTATCATAATATTGTTGGTCTAAATTTACTTGTCCTTGTACATACGATACGAGAACTTGACGTTTCTGTTGGTTTTGCTCATGTTGGATTTTCCTATGTGCCTTTGTACTGAAGTGTATATACGGATATGTGTGTTATTGAACGTGTACATACTAGAATGTTTTCCGTGTAGGTTTGAAGAATTTTCGGTGGTTTTTAACCGCGCGATGGAGCAAGAACAGGAAAAATGGAGATCTCTTTCAAGACGCTCCGACTATTTCACGATGCTCTTCTCATGCGGAAAAGGCGCGTTAATTTCCTCTCAATCAAACTTCCCTGCCAAATATATATATATATATATATATATATATATATATATATATATACAGTAGCGGACATAAGGGTCAGCAAGAACAAGTGTATTTAAATATTTATTATAGAATTTAACAAAACATTGAGACTATATTATACACATATTTAGTTATATCTAATATCTATCTTTCGTGAAAATTTCAAGTGGAGGGAATAAATATTTCGTACGTTCTGAGGAAATAAACAAACTATCTTCCAAATTGCAGCGGCTAAAAGTTAACGGTCACTTATAAAAAAAATGTAAAATGGAACAAGAACAAAAAGTAACCCTTACTATTAATATTTTGCGAACATCCCTTTACTAGCAATGACTTCCCAACATCAGTTGCCACAGGACTGAATTAATTTCTTGTAAAATGATGAGGTAAGTTTGTTCCATTCGTTTTTCAATAATCCCCGGAGTTCATCTTGGTTCGTTGGGTTTCTCCTTCGCGCCCCATCTCCAATAATATTCCAAACGTTTTTTATAGGGTTGAGATCGGGACTTTGAGGTGGCCAGTCCGTGAGATCAACCCCTTTATCACTCAAAAAGTCTTGGACTCTCTTTGCAGTGAGCCAGAGAGCGTTGTCCTGCACGAAGATACGAGGTTGAACTGACTAGGATCGTAGATGTGGAAGGGCATACTGACTGATAATCTACTTGTAGTTTTCAGCATTGACAGTCCCTTGTATGCGAAAAATTACTCCCCATACCATTACACTGCCTTCTCAATATTCCACTGTCTTCTTCACACATACACGAGATAACCTTTCGCCGTATCTTCGTCGGACGTACATCCCGCCATCGGAACCAATCACATTAAACTTCGATTCATCGCTAAAATGAACATGCGCCCACTGTTATTCTGTCCAAATGATAGGTTCATGAGCATAACAAAGGCGGGCTCTTTGATTCTTCCTGAAGATCAGAGGATTCTTTGCCGGTGCCCGAGCAAACAACCTAGAACTTCGTAACCTTCGGGAAACTGTTTTGCGCGATACGTTAACATCGGAGGTGGAGCTGAACTCGCGGGATATCTCAGCAGCACTCTTGAACCTATCCTTCAGTGACGTTCTAACCATAATACGATCCTGTCTTGGTGACATTTTACGAGGTCTACCTATTTTGGGTTTAGCATCTGTCGATCTTGATGACTTAAAATGAGCTACAATTCGTTGCATTGCACTTCTAGACCTCCCTACAGTAGTTGCTATCACAGAATTTAACTTTATCTCTTGGTAAAGGTACACAATCCTTTGGTTTCATCACAGGACACCGGTCGTCTCTCACTAGCCTCCATGTTGACAGTTGAATGTTGCAATAAGAGATAACTGTTAGCCAATCAACAGTCTCCTAAACACAAATAACTCGGCTGGTAGTTCTTTTATTCTAAGTGACCCTTAGATTTTGGCCGTTACAATTTTAAAGATAGTTTGTTTATTTCCTCATAACTTACGAAATATTTATTCCATTCACTTGAATTTTCACGAAAGATAGATATTAGATATATGTGTATAATATAGTGTCTCAACGTTTTGCTAAACTTCTATAATAAATATTTAAATACACTTGTTCTTGCTGATACATATATTATGACCGCTACTGTATATCTATATATATATATATATATATATATATATATATATATATATATATATATATATATATATATATATATATATATATATATATATATATATATATATATATATATATATATATATATATATATATAGAGAGAGAGAGAGAGAGAGAGAGAGAGGGGTTGGACAAATTAATTGGACCAGTAGAAATTTAACACCAATATTTCAATGAACTTATATTACGAATATCCATCCAAATTTCATTGTGTCTGTTTTTTATTGTACATACATAGTTTTATTTATCAACTCTAATGATTACACTGGTCAACACACTTTTTTTCTGACTTATATTTTGTGGTTCTTTTTAACTAATTATGACGTGTTGATTTAAAATATAGCATCCATTTCTTTCTAACACATCAGGTTTTCATTCTACAGCATATTCCTATTTTACGACGTACTGCCTGTATTTACTCGGTAAGGATAGTTTCCTAAGTGTTATAGCTTCAAACCACATTTTAGAATGTCTACAGAATTTGAAAGGATGAATGCATTGTAAGATAACATCACTTATTACTAAATACATACAGGTTATTTTTCTAATAAAATGGAGAAAACACAAGAAATCGTACACATACCTATAGATTCATGGAAGAAATTTTCGCTTGCGAGAGTGTCTGGAGTGTTTGATGTCTACACAGTCTCGTTGAATACACCAACAGTAGTCTGCCATCATGTTTGTGTTCTATCGGCCTTGATATCTTTCCTCCATAAGCTTGATATCTTGATGAAAACACTCTCCGTGATCATCACACACGTTGCCAAGATTAGAAGGAACTTCATCAAGATGGCTCTTGAGGAAATGAACCTTTATGCCCATGTTGCACCTTAAACGATGAGAGCTATCAAGTAATGTCTTTACCACATCTTTGTAGTTAGTAGCCTCTTTATTTCCAAGAAATCCTTTCACAATAGCCACAAATGAATCCCATTCTCCTTTTTCTATGTCAGTCATCGAACTCGAGAAGTTTTGGTTTTCCATTAACTTTCCGATTTGTGGCCCATCAAAAACTCCAGCCTATATTTTATCATAACTTAATCCAGGAAATATTGTACATGTGAATTTGAAACAGTCACCTTCCACATTAAGAGCTTTCACAAATTGTTTCATCAGCCCTAATTTAATATGAAGGGGTGGGAAGATGATTTTTCTATCGCTCAACAAGTGGTTGGTGTAGAATATTCTTCTCCCCAACAGTCAAACTTTCTCTAACTGGCCAGAGTTTCTGTTCCCAATGTTTGTTCTTGGCTCAGCTGTCCCATAAACACAGGAAACACAGCTATTTTGTATAGCCTCCTTGTTGGCCAAGTAAAAAAAATGACCATTTTCAGATCCACACATATGATCCATTTGTGTTCATCATATTTGAGGTAAATCTAATACAGATCTTATGTGATCATGCTTCTCGTTTAAATGCACAGAGTGACCAATAGGAATCGCACCGAACAAGTTTCAGCAGAGTCTTCTTTGAACTATCTATAAAAAGTCTCCATTCACTTGCATCATACTCTGAAACACCAATCGCGTTTAACATTCGCGCCACGTCACAACAGTTAACAAAATCTTCTTTAGTTTTAAAATATGCCAAGAGATCTCTCTTTCTGTTCTGATAAAAAGTTACATTTGTTTTTTCCTGCAACAAATTCTTCTCTTTTAGACTAGAAGCTAACACTTCTGCAAACTCTTTTGACAGGCCTAAGTCTCTAACTAAATCATTCAGTTCTAATTGGCTGAAGTTTCCGCGTTCTTGGGTTGATGTATGTACAAAGTCTGGATCACTGCAAAGTTCATTACTTACATCATATTCACGTATATCACTTACATCGTCCAGTGAAGGAATTTCCTTGAATACAGGTATTGGGATTTCATCTGAATGAAGCACTGGACGAATTGCTGAATTAAGATTTGAGTAATGTATTTTATGTCGCGTTTTCTTGCTATAACCAGACGTCTTTGTGAGACAAAAGTAGCAATCGTTTTCCTAGTTTTTTGGCTCCCGCCACACCATAGAAATGCCAAATCCTTGTTGTTTCCTTGTGCCCTTTGTCCATTGGCGTAGATTTTCGACACATGGCTTACAAACATTGTGCGGGGACCACAGTTTACCCGGATCACCTAATTCAATTTTAAAGTAAGCCAAGTATGTTTTTTTTACAAATATACTAATGTTCATTCTTTGAGTTGGGGGAGTAAAACAACCACATATATAGCGAAACGAGTTATGGGAATTCAAACATTTCCTTCGTAATGAGGCCATACTACAGAATGTTATTTCATAAAACAAATCTGAAAAAACACAATATTCTATTATACACAATTGCTTGATATATTTAGATGTGCATAAAGCGAAGTCTAAATACACAGTTAAAATAAAATAAGAAGAATACCAAACGCCTCCACTTCCGTTCACTTGGTCGTAAGATAGCCTGCTAATATGAGTGGGACCAATATGGACCAGTTCATAAATAAAAAACTTGACGTAATAAAATAAAACTATTGCTATTTTTAAACTCAGTGATCCCAAATTTCCCAAGAACTGGTCTCGAACTTAAGTCAGCAGAAAAAAAGTTAAAATTTGTTGACCAATGTTATTTGTATTTCTTTTTCAGATCGTGATATAGTTGCTAAGATGTGCGACCTCACTGAGTTCGAAAAGGGCAAATTGTTGGAGCTCGAATTGCGGGAGCTTCCGTCACCAGAACAATAAAACTCTTCGGTTTTTCGAGAGCAACCATATCAAGGACTATGACAGAATTCAAGAAGCATGGCAAAACCTCAAGCAGGAGGAGTAATTCCGGCAGGACTTCGAAGTTCGATGAAAGAGAACGACGAGTGTTGAAACGCATTGTGATGAAAAATCCCCGGACAATTGCCCCTAAAGTGACTTCAGATTTGAATCAACATATGACTAGCACAGTTTCTACCAAAATTGTTCGCCATGAGCTCAATAAAGCGGGATATCATGGAGCAACCGTCATCAAGAAACCTCTGCTTTCTCATCAAAACATTCGGAAAAGGGCTGAACTGGTGTAGAGATCATAAGGGCTGGTCGATGGACGAATGAAAGCAATTAATATCTGAGTATTTTGGAAGATCAAGTCCATCTCATGGTCCAGACATTTTTTCCTGTTGCTGAGTTTTTTTTTTCTAAGATGACAATGCTCCAATACACCCTGCTCATGTGGTTAAGAATTGGTATGAAGAGCATAGGAGTGAGCTACAACAATGGAGTGGCCATCCACAATCTCGAGATTTTAATAATATTGAGCATTTGTGGTGCTTCTTGGAGCGACAAGTTAGAAGTCGTTGCCCTCCACCCTTGTGTCTCAAACAGCTGTAACAGTTATTGCAAGGAAACTACAGTGATAGGATCAATTTATTCGCGAAACCAGGTTTCGACGGAAACTTCTGTCATCGTCAATCGCTGCAATACTAATGAGATACGAAAGAGATGCTTAACTTACGGACATACAAACCTTATCAGTGGTTAGCGAACATCATATCCAAATTATTTGGTAGCATCTGTGATGCTTACATTATCCATTCTGGTGGTTAGGTAAATAGAACTAAGAGGTTGATCTATCCAATAGGCAGTTGCTAAGTTTTGATGTTAATAGCCTTTTTACTAAAGTTCCCTTTGATGAAGCCCTGGATGTCATTATAGAAAACTTGCCTTTGTTTAACTTAACATTAACTTTGCCATGTAATATAATTGTGAAGTTGGTTCGTTTGTGTGTTACAGACAATGTGATTGAAACCGAGGATTGTTTATCCAAACAGAAATATGGCCTGAGGATGGGTAATCCACTTTACCCGATACTATGTAATCTGTTCATGGAGAACTTTGAGAAACACCTCCTCTCCCCTATCTTATCTAACCCCACAACTTGGTTCTGCTATGTGGACGATGTATGTGCCACATGGCCTATTAATGACAGCGCATTTGATTCGTTCTTCGAATAATTGAATAATATCCACCCGACCATTACATTTAAAGTATAATGGGATCAAAATAGCTCATTGCCATTTCTGGATGTAAAAATATCTAAGGTAAACAACAAAGCATATTGTTCTTGTCTACCGGAAACCAACCAACTCTAATGCCTATATTCACTATTTCTCGTGCCCTGACGTATCAGTTAAAAGGTCCGTAGTTTCTTCCCTGTTCCTGACAGCATATCCCATATGTGATCCTTGTTTCTTGCAGGATGAAATCAATATCATCATCCAAACATTCATTGAGCTGCAATATTCCCTTTGGTTCATAGAAAAATGTCACTATAAAGCCAAAACTATCTTCTACTCGCCAGCTAATCCTAAGAAAAAAGTATGTGACAATTATTATATTGCATTCCCATACTTACCGCAATTAATTAATTTTAAAAATTTAGCACGTGTAAACTACATCAATGTTGCCTTTCAATACAAAAAAACAATTCGAAATAGTCTATGTAAAAATAGATCCATCAATAAAGAACAGAGAGTCTATTATATCCCGTGCAAATTTTGCAATCAAGTATATAGTGGCGAAAGCAGCAGATTCTTGAAGAGAATGAAGGAACATAAATGCGATATGCGACGTGGATCTCTTTCTTCAAGTTTGTTTCTTCACATGTCAAATGAAAGCCATTCAATTAACATTGCTAATGCATAATAATTTATAATTCTTCCAATTATATACATAGGCGTCTAATTGAATCGGCGCTTATAAAGAAAATTCCAAACTTTAATACTTCCGATGGCTAATTCAACACTAATCCCTTGATAGGTAAGAAATTTATACTTCCTCTACTCAAAAATGCCGCTGATCCCCCATACCGCCCCGCCCCCCATCATGTTCTGACTGGTAGATTTGTGTGTCCAGAGGATTCGCAGCTCTTTTGTATATCATTAGTATTCCGGCGATTGACGATGACGGAAGTTTCCGTCGAAACATGGTTTCGCGAATAAATTGATCATATCACTGTGGTTTCTTCTCTGCATTTACATGTACGTTACTGTACTTCTTGGATATATATATATATATATATATATATATATATATATATATATATATATATATATATATATAGGGTGTCCACAAAGTCTGGGTACATAGGGGATAAATACATACCTTTAGAACAAAACAATATTATTTAATTATAATGTTAAGAAATTATATTTTCAATATGATTTCCATTATTTGCAATGCATAATTCGATGCGCCTTGCTAAATTCATGTGAACTTGATTGAATAGGTGTCAAAGGTTAAATTCATCGGCGATTTTGAGATAAGACCATCCTTCTCGTCCACTTAAGAGTACCAACACGATTCTTTCTTCTTTAGACAGAGACATCATTCGATCTGGGGAGGAAAAATAACATAAATAAATAAAATATTAAAATTCCTATGTACCCAGACTTTGTGGACACCCTGTATATATATATATATATATATATATATATATATATATATATATATATATATACATATGTATATATCTCTCAAAGTAGCACGAGAGAATGATGAAAATGAATCCATTAAACCACATTGAAAGAGAAAACGGAATAATCTTTTCTTGCAGTAATTTGTATATCTGCCACGCGTTAACCTATTCCTCATTTATTCCTTGAATTCCTAATTAATTTTCTATTTCTTTCATAGTCTCCGTTCGAGCTGGCGAAAGTGTTTCTTAAAAGCTATTCTATTCAGAGAATTTTTTGGTTTCCTGCGTAGCGTAGTGTACTAACGGCATACTTTTAACTGTGATCAAAGCGGTGCTCGCTGCCTCACTGTGCCTGGTTCGAATCGCTTCCCTGCACGGATTTTTTCGAAACAAAGAAATAAAAAAATATTACCGCAAGGAAAAATTATTCCGTTTTCTCTTTCAATGTGGTTTAATGGATATATATATATATATATATATATATATATATATATATATATATATATATATATATATATTATATATATATATATATATATATATATATATATATATATATATATATATATATATGCCGTTAGTACACTACGCTACGCAGGAAACCAAAAATTCTCTGAATAGAATAGCTTTTAAGAAACACTTTCGCCAGCTCGAACGGAGACTATATATATATATATATATATATATATATATATATATATATATATATATATATATGAAAATTAACCCACAGGAAAAGGAAAAGATGAATCCAAGCACTTTCTAACTATATTTGCAAATATATTTCGAAAGTACTTGGATTCATCTTTTCATTTTCCTGTGGGTTAATTTTTATATTAGTGCTTTCGTCACGTGCCACTTTGTGAGTTTTTCTATATATATATATATATATATATATATATATATATATATATATATATATATATATATATATATATATTTATATATATGTGTGTGTGTGTGTGTGTGTTACAGGCTGGATTGACGAATCGGGTCGAGTCACCTTCATGGCTGCTAATATACGCTGTAAATAACCGTGGTTCGGATCCCACGTTAATCAGTAGTTCCCCTAAATAAAAAGAAAGATCATTTTAGTGACTGCAAATTGGTGGTTAAAAACCCATGCCAAATTCGAGCGCTGAACTTTAAATCGTGTAAGTTTATTAATTTACATAATTATTAGGATTAAAGATTAATATCTAAAAAGTAGGGTGTACCCAAATATAATATTGATTTCACAATAAAACAACTTTAATGGAGGTTTGACACCCATTTGTATAGAAATATGTGCGTAAACGACCCAATATAGTAGTGTACATATGTATATTTTCAGTAGAATTCATGATGCATTTGGGATTTATTTTGTGTGTAAGTAAACACGACCATTTCGAAACCTAATTATGACTATACATCACAGTCTACCGTTTCTTTAGAATTATTATTAACTTGAACATTTCTTTCAACCATAATTTTCTAAATGACTTCTCACCTTAAAATCAGTCTTTTAATTATAAAATAAAATAAGTGCTCAGTATTTAAAATACATACGAATGTTTTGTATATCTTTGCTTAATAACATTAAAATTCAATATATTCTAAAAAAAATACAAGCAGTGGCTATTTAAAATACATTTAAATCTTTGATATACTTTTATTTGATTGCATTATGGCTGAATCATTTGATGTTTTATGTTAGAATCTGCTGATACATATTTTCTTTGAAATATTTCCTATTTTGTAATGAAGCCTATTTAATTATGGATTATGATAATTCAAATAGAAAAAAGATGTAGAAAATTATTATTTTACTATACAGTTTATCAAATATAATTTTTTTATATAATTATTTGATACAAATAATTGTACTGGCTATGAAGGTACAATTTAATTTTAACCTCTCCTGTCCTATTTTTGAGTTACATTTAATTTCGACAAATTTTCATCTTAATGAAGATCTGCAACAGACTTTTACCTTATAAGGAATGTATGAATATATATGTATGTGCAGGCCAATAGGACTGAGAGGTAGGTTTTGGTATGGTACTTCCCAATCTTCAGATCTCAACTGAATTGAGAATCTATGGAATAACTTGACCGGAATGAATCTCATTTTCAACCGTTCCTACCTTTGCAAGTTATTAAGATTGATGATAAACTTAATGGAAAAAACTTAATTTCTTTGACCAATCGTATGCCCAGAATATATATGGAGGGGGTTTATTCCTTATGAGTTAGTTACCAGTTTATTGGGGTTACTAAGTTTATAATGGGTCGCCTAGTTTATGAGGTGCCGGGCGAGTACCAGTTTAGAGGAGAAATAACTGGAGGTGAGCCTAGGTTTCCCATAAAGGGGTGTCGGACGAAGGCGTTTGAGGTCTCACCATCGAGTTTGCTCTGCCTCCTAAAGTTCTTCCTGGGAATTAGTTTATAGGCTGGATTCGGAAGATAACCTGGTTATCACTGGGTTAAAGGAAGAACTAGAAAGGAAAATGGTGTTTTATAGGCTTTATTCTTGGCTTAGGTATACCTTAATTGGGGAAAGCGAAATAGTCGAGTCTTACGCGGCTTTTGTTGTAAGTTTCCGTCTACGTTAGATAAATGGGGCCAACGACGGCCGGAATTAAGGACGAGGAACGGACTTATGACGCCAATAAGATTAATGTGAATCCGGAATCAAGTGGGATGAGTGTATCCTATTAGTAATAGTGGTGTTATTATCTTGGGAATTCTCTGCCTGTCTTATTCATACGAATGTCCATTAAAGGCTCGTAACTTATCTATCATTAATTAGAGCGCGAACGCAGCGTCACAGGTTGAAGAATATTCGTTCGTTCCTTCGTTGAGTCTTCTAGGTGGGGTCAAAGGGTGTGTATGTTTTAATGTAGACATATTTGGCCGCATCCGGGCTATCATTGATAAAAAGAGATAGCAAAGTTGATTTGGGCGTTTCGCAGGTCCACGTTAACTTTCGCTGGCCAAACCGGATTCCGTTCGGGCTGCCTCGTTATCTTGTATCGAGACTTTGCGGCTCGCAGCTGTTTGCTCGTGTGTGTATGTTTGTGTGTTCGCGTGAGAAACTCCAACTATTCGCTTGCCTTCTTACACTAATGTTTTCTTAATACATGTACAATTGTGATTTAACATTATATATAAGTTATTCGCTTTATTGTACATTAATTCTTGCTACCACATGGCATATTATTTCAGTTTTTAATATGTGTGCCCAATTTCAAGATTTCATAGGTCCAAAAAGGTGCTCATTTGTGTGGTTCTTCGTTGAGCCTAATTCACCTTGCACCTCGGGCGTCGCTACATATATACTTCTGGTATTTCCCTAATAAAATTAGAGGCTGAGATATAGTCGTGATATGGCAGAATTGGTTGTGTAGAGTCTTGTTTTAGTTTGTGCTTTACGTCCTGTGTGGACAACAATGCATTTCAATCAGTTTTTTAACGTTGTAGAACACATCCATGGTCAACTTTGCGGTCACGGTTATGCTTTACGTTGTTATCTGGATCGATCTAAATATTCGGCCCCCAATATGGTTATAATAAGATCCTAGTACATTATTCATATGTCTCGTTTTAATGTCATAACATACATACAATAAAGCTATTGAATTGGTAACACTTGGTTAGGACTTCCGAGGCCACCGAAGAAAATTCTAGCTTTAAATAACGGACAGTTCCCGCAAATGCTGACGAAAATACAACTATACGACGAGTATAATCGATCATATTCTCATATATTACTTCCTAATATTTACCTCGATTTGCATTAGTGGATTCTCCAAGAGGTACATATTTTGATGTAATTCCAATTTACTAGTAACAAACGTCCCTTATACATGGTTTTACCGATACATACAGTGAGAAGGAGGGGTACGAATGTGCTGTTTTATGTATGACAGAAGAAGAATAATTTCCCACCCAGCCTTCCCTATCAGCCACTTTAGTCATTCTAAAATAATGATTTTAACATGCAACTCACGAAATTAGGTGGTTTACTGCGTCCCCCAAAGTCGGAAGAAAATAAATTCAGCCGTTTATTTAAATATTTTGAAAAAAAAATTCCATTAGTTGGCCTTGCTACTGCAGAGGCAATTTGATACTGTAGCAACGCGTTTAAGTATCCTTTAGTTGTACTTTTGCAAATAATATCTACAAAAGCTAACTATCATATACAGGGTGTTAGGAAATAATTGTCAGTTATAGTAGAAATAACTGGAATAGGGTTCAAATCTAAATAAAAATCATTATATTCGATTCCTAGAGTTTTAATTTTGATCATTAATAACAAAAAAATGGTGATCTTGTTTTTTTTTTTGAGAACTTTTGGGTTTATAATGGTATTTAGAGTTGCAAATGGGGGCAACAACCTATTTTAAAACAAATGATTTTATTTAAAATTAAACTTTCTTTTGCATGTTTTTTTTTTAAGTTCTTTCAGTGATTCTGTAAATAGCGGGCAAGGCATTTTCGTATACCCCAAACAACCCCCAGCAGACTAATAAAGTTAGAACGCCTCTAAATATGGTTAATGGAAGTTGACTGGATAATTTACGAAGCTATAATTCTAAGAAAAAGATAAAAGATAGTTTTAAAGACAAAACTTTTGGAAAAAATAGAAAAGCATCATAGGGGGGAGGGCGCAATGTATTGAGTTGTTTGCAAACATTAAATTTTATAGGAAGTGAAAGAAATAATAAAAAGATATGCACCATATCTTTTTATTCTTAAAATGCCTAATGCCACTCTTCGAAAATCAGAGACATTTTCATAGTAATAATTTTTAAGGGTAATATGAAAATATACATAGTATAGGATACAAAGTTTAGTCCGAAAATAACAATTATTAAAAAAAAAACACACCCAACCGAATTTCGATTGCTATAGTGATTTCATAAATCCAAGAATATTCCAGAGATTATTCAATAAAACCAAACCAAGGTACCATAGAGATCCCAAAATATCAAGGATATTCACGTTATTCAAGAAAGCCAAATCAATCGAATTTCCATTATTATATCTAGAGACTTCGTAATCAAATAATAACCTAATAAAATTGTAATATATACCCCATAATTCCAAAGATATTCTCGTGAAACAAACAAACCGAATTTCTGTTGTCATAGAACTCGATAGTTCTATGAATATCGACGTTAATTCAATAAAATCAAAACAACCGAAAATCACTTGACAAAGAGACCCCATAATTGCAAAGGATATCCAGGTTTATTCAAGATAATCAGACCAACCGAATTTATATTGTCATAGTGATAGCCTAATTATAAGAATATCTACATTTATTCAAGAAAAATTAACTAACCGAATTTTCGTTGCCAGAGAGCCCCCATAATTCCAAGAATATCCACTATTTTTCAACGAAACGAACCGAATTTGCGTTGCCATAGAGAACCCAAATTTTAAAAATTTCCACGGTTATTGAAGAAAATCAAACCAACTGAATTTCGCGTGCCATGGAAAGAGACCATAATTCCAAGAATACCCACGTTTTTTGAAGAAAACCAAACCAATCGAATTTCTGTTGTCATACCAACCCCCTAATTCTCAAAATATCATGGTTAATGAAGAAAAGCAAACCAAAAGATGTTGCCATAGAGATTTCATAATTCCAAGAATATCGAAGTTTATTCAAGAAAACCAAAGCAATGGAAGTTTCAATAGATACACTATAATTCCCAGAATAACCACTATTATTCAAGAAAACCAAACCTTTTTTGACAATGAAACACATTACACTTTAACACGATTTTTTTCTTTGGGTAGCAACTGTTATTTTTATTTGCTTGTGTCTAGAATACATGAAAAACCACTGTTATTTATTTTAAACTTTGCTTTTGAGTCCAGGATATATATATATATATATATATATATATATATATATATATATATATATATGAATGTCGTAGAATAGGGTCAAGTTAACCCTTTCTATGTTTCGAGTGCGTGAGAGATTTATAATAAAAGCAGAATGCAAATTAACAGAATGTAGGTTGGCCAACAGTCGACTATCTTGGAGGTTCTGTGGTAACAGAAAAAAACGGGTACAAAAATAACTTTACTAATATGCAAATTAATATTATTTTACAAGGTTAAAATGAGTTTTAAACCAAGCTATATACACATTAGATGTACACGGGTATCAGCGGCTAAAAAGGGGGAGACTTGGTGGGGACGGTCACCGTACAAACAAACGAACAATATTGACTTAGGGACGCTTGAATGACCTTGAACGTATACGAAGCCGACGATGAAGGCTTACACTAAGGGGGGGGGGGTCATTTGTACAGGAGAGTTGCGCGTTGCCGATACCTCGAAGATTTGGTCCGAGGGAGTAATCCTTGCCTTGGCACAAAGTTCAAATAATAGTCTCTTGACACTGACTATAACGAGATGAACTTAAATCTTGCTTTCGAGTAAAACAGAATATACAAATAATTTTTACTTAGTGTTATTAGAAATGTTAAAAAAAATCCAGTAACCAAATAAACAAAACACATTATATATATATATATATATATATATATATATATATATATATATATATATATATATATTACCTTCCAGAGTTTTTTTGCAGAGCTCGCAGGTGAAATGAGGTGCCCAAGGGTTGTCTTGTTCTCCGTGTGGCATGCCGAAATATGCCTTGTAGGCCTCACACATTTTAGCAGGTCTCTCTACAGAGTATCTTTTTGTACTTGTCTTAATAAATTCGCATCAGACAGAGCAAAGTGCGTCTGTAGGATGCTTAGAACCTCTTGATGCCATGTGTGACGATTGCTTCTATCAATGACGAGTGACGATGTCTGCGCTGTGACTGCTAGAGTTAAACTTATCTGTTGAGTAGCCATTCTTTGTATTTATACAGTCATCTACGATGACAGAATGTTCCAGAAATTCTCCAAACATATAAAATAAACTTCTCGAAATTTCTAGAAAGATCTACAGTTTATTTTTTATCAAATTAGTGCTGAATCTATATGGAATGTAAGAGAACTGCCACTGCTGTCCAGGTATCATGTTTATACCATAACTTAAAAAAACAACCCTTGAATATTTTGATATATTTTTACTATTTGCATCGAAATAATGTTATTTACCATAAATGGGCTAATTTAAAAATTCAATGTCCTAGCCAGAAAAGCGAAGTTTGGAGATTAAGATTGACTTTTTTATTCAATAGAGCCACAAACAATTAGGAAATTCCACTTTTAACTCAAGGACAAGACAAAAGTGAAATTTTGTTACACAATGAATCCCCAAATATATAAGTTTCTTCAAGAAAACCAAACCAAGTTGCCATTGATACCTCATATTTACGTTTCTTCAAGAAAACCAAACTAACAACAGTTGCCATGGAGACCCCATAAATCCAATAGATCACGTTTATTCAAGAAAAGCAAACCAAATGAATTTAGATTGACGTAGAGACCTCATAATTATAAGAACATCAACATTTATTCAAGAAAACCAAACCACCAGAATTTGCGTTGCCATAGAGACTCTATAATTCTAAGATTATCCATGTTTATTAAAAAAACACAAGAATATCTAGGTTTATTCGAGAAAACAAAACCAATCTAATTCCTGTGATCATAGACGTTATATTTCTAAGAATTATATGTTTCTTTGAAAAAAGCAGTCAAGGCGAGGTTGCTAGAGAGACTCCAATAGTTCAAAGAATATCCCCGTTTATTCAACTAAAGTTGCCATATATATATATTCAATAATTCCAAAAATATCCAGGTTTATTCTAAAAAAACAACTAACCGAATTCATGTTTTCATAGAGACCCCATAATTCCATGAATAACCACATTTATTTAAGAAAACCAAACCAACTAAATTTGCTATAGATACCCCATAATTCTAAGGACATCCACGTATATTCAAGAAAATCAAGTCAACCTAATTTTCATTATCATAGAGACCCCGTAATTGGAAGAATATCCACGTTTATTCAAGAAAACCAAACTAACCTAATTTCCATTGTCATATACCAAACAATTCTAAGAAAATCGATGTTTATTCAAGAAAATGAAACCCATTAAAGTTTCCATAGACACCCCATAATTTCAAGATTAGCCACGATTATTCAAGAAACCGAGGCTAACTGAATTTACGTTCTCATAAGGACCCCATAATTCCAAGGAATATTCACATTTATTTAATAAAATTAAACCAATCGAATTTCCTTTATAATCGAGACCCATTATTCAGAGAAGATTTAAATTTCTTCAAGAAAACCAAATAAACCGAAGTTGCAATAGAGAACCCTCATAATTCCAAGGATTTTAAAATTTATTCAACCAAACCACACCAACTCAATTTCCGTTGTCATAGAGACCCAATAATTATATGAATATAGAATTTTACTAAAAAAAAACACAAAAAAGCATCCGAAGTTGCCATAAAGACCCCTTAATTTAAAAAAATATCCTCGATGATTCAACAACAAAATTTTGATTCAATTTTGTGATTGCGACAAAGAAAATCTGATCAGGTGATCTCAGACGTCAAGTTATGAGTGTAATTCAATTAAAATCTCTCCACGTTTTCTGACCCACCAATGATTGAATAAAATAATATCAATACCTTGCAAGGCGTGGGATCACCATTCTATTAAAGCAGCTGTGTCTCTTGTGGAAGAGTGGTGCATTTTTGGTATTCACTCTCTAAATACTTGTACCACATTACTCTTAGTTGCTCAATGATACTCAAAGCTCATGATGAGTCTTGCCTTGAGTATATTAAACATAGTCGAACTAAAATTAAACGGTTTCTCTTGTGTGCATGGACGTAATGGCTTCTTGAATCCTAGCATGATTATTGTAGCAGTGTCTACCCCATAGGAGGAACAGCACCATCGGGAATTTCAAAGTATGTATGTATAGAGGTAGCGTCAAAGGACTCGGTGCTATGATTTGCCCAGCTCAATATCCTGATAGGATTCCAGATCATCATAAATCTATCCTATCTTTAAACAGAAATGGACCAAAAGAGGCTTGATTTAAGTTTCCTTTCCGAATATCCTACCATAACCTTTCTTGGTGTCGCAAATATCAATATAAATTATAAATCATCTCTTAAGTTTGCCTTTAAGTATTTTAATGCACTAAGGCCAAGTTGAATGGAAACCACCTCCAATTTGGCCATAGTTAAGTGACAGGGAAACTGATTATTCGTCGGATGGAGTTTAGAGTCGGGTAGAAACGACTAACATGCTACCAAGCGTGGTTCGAATCCCCTATTGAACTGTCGATCTTAGTCCGCATTCATAGCGCTGTTTAATTTCGTTGTGACCCAGAAAATGGTTGCTCCAAGACCAGCTTCATATGTAAGAATGTCGATTAGAGTCCGATAGATGACCGGAAATACAGGGTGCATCAAAAGTGTGGCCTCGGATAAACGCGAGGCTTCATTAATGATTTCAGGTTGAGTTTGGCAAATTTCCAATCCTACATTTGTATTCTTCGAAACGAAATCCGTAATTTATATTTCCAATTCCTGAAACATCCACGCACACGCAAAGATTTGCGCACATATTGTATGCGATCATAAGGACATTGCACAATTGAGGGATTCAGGCATTTGGTCCCCTCGAAACATCGACCAAGGATTAAAATATTGTAAATTCGAGAAGGGCGGCTCATTACCCCTCGCGGGCGGATGACGATAACCGTCTCGGTTCTTTGTGCTTGAGACGGGTCACAGTGCGGCCTCTGAAGAAGGAAAAGAAGAAGAATAAAAGAGAACTTAAAGGCAAATGCATTAAGGGTAAAAATATACAAATAAGAGATATGTTGTATCTCTTTCAAATGAGTCTAAGGACAAACTAAATTGAATACACTACACTAAAAGATATAATAGATTGATATATGCGCCTGTGTTTGTGTAAGTTTGGGGCCATGAGAGAACTAAAGGAGTATCTAGAATTCTAAGAATTATTATTATTATTTCCTGAGTGCAGATAAGTGCATCTCAGGAATTGCCCTTAATTCGAAGACAAACGAAGATCTGATTTTAAAAAATAATTGCAATGTACTCATCTGCGGGATTCGGTTGCCTAGGCAATGGACCTTTCTTCTGCAACCGACATGGCTGGCGTTCCCTTCTCCTTAAGCCCAAGCATCTGACTGAGTGCAAGGCGGCATAGCCGATCCATTTGAAAGGTCGAACTACCATTTGATAAAGTGACCGCATGGGAAAGCAGCATTAAATGACATTTGATAAAGTGACCGCATGGGAAAGCAGCATTAAATGACATTTGATAAAGTGACCGCATGGGAAAGCAGCAATAAATGACATTTGATAAGTGACCGCATGGGAAAGCAGCATTAAATGACATTTGATAAAGTGACCGCATGGGAAAGCAGCAATAAATGACATTTGATAAAGTGACCGCATGGGAAAGCAGCAATAAATGACATTTGATAAAGTGACCGCATGGGAAAGCAGCATTAAATGACATTTGATAAAGTGACCGCATGGGAAAGCAGCAATAAATGACATTTGATAAAGTGACCGCATGGGAAAGCAGCATTAAATGACATTTGATAAAGTGACCGCATGGGAAAGCAGCATTAAATGACATTTGATAAAGTGACCGCATGGGAAAGCAGCATTAAATGACATTTGATAAAGTGACTGCATGGGAAAGCAGCATTAAATGACATTTGATAAAGTGACCGCATGGGAAAGCAGCATTAAATGACATTTGATAAAGTGACCGCATGGGAAAGCAGCATTAAATGACATTTGATAAAGTGACTGCATGGGAAAGCAGCATTAAATTACATTTGATAAAGTGACTGCATGGGAAAGCAGCATTAAATGACATTTGATAAAGTGACCGCATGGGAAAGCAGCATTAAATGACATTTGATAAAGTGACCGCATGGGAAAGCAGCATTAAATGACATTTGATAAAGTGACTGCATGGGAAAGCAGCATTAAATGACATTTGATAAAGTGACCGCATGGGAAAGCAGCATTAAATGACATTTGATAAAGTGACTGCATGGGAAAGCAGCATTAAATGACATTTGATAAAGTGACTGCATGGAAAAGCAGCATTAAATGACATTTGATAAAGTGACCGCATGGGAAAGCAGCATTAAATGACATTTGATAAAGTGACCGCATGGGAAAGCAGTATTAAATGACATTTGATAAAGTGACCGCATGGGAAAGCAGCAATAAATGACATTTGATAAAGTGACCGCATGGGAAAGCAGCATTAAATGACATTTGATAAAGTGACTGCATGGGAAAGCAGCATTAAATGACATTTGATAAAGTGACCGCATGGGAAAGCAGCAATAAATGACATTTGATAAAGTGACCGCATGGGAAAGCAGCATTAAATGACAGTTGATAAAGTGACCGCATGGGAAAGCAGCATTAAATGACATTTGATAAAGTGACTGCATGGGAAAGCAGCATTAAATGACATTTGATAAAGTGACTGCATGGGAAAGCAGCATTAAATGACATTTGATAAAGTGACCGCATGGGAAAGCAGCATTAAATGACATTTGATAAAGTGACCGCATGGGAAAGCAGCATTAAATGACATTTGATAAAGTGACCGCATGGGAAAGCAGCAATAAATGACATTTGATAAAGTGACCGCATGGGAGAGCAGCATTAAATGACATTTGATAAAGTGACTGCATGGGAAAGCAGCAATAAATGACATTTGATAAAGTTACCGCATGGGAAAGCAGCATTAAATGACAGTTGATAAAGTGAAGGCATGGGAAAGCAGCATTAAATGACATTTGATAAAGTGACCGCATGGGAAAGCAGCATTAAATGACATTTGATAAAGTGACCGCATGGGAAAGCAGCATTAAATGACATTTGATAAAGTGACCGCATGGGAAAGCAGCAATAAATGACATTTGATAAAGTGACCGCATGGGAAAGCAGCATTAAATGACAGTTGATAAAGTGACCGCATGGGAAAGCAGCATTAAATGACATTTGATAAAGTGACCGCATGGGAAAGCAGCATTAAATGACATTTGATAAAGTGACCGCATGGGAAAGCAGCATTAAATGACATTTGATAAAGTGACCGCATGGGAAAGCAGCATTAAATGACATTTGATAAAGTGACCGCATGGGAAAGCAGCAATAAATGACATTTGATAAAGTGACCGCATGGGAAAGCAGCATTAAATGACATTTGATAAAGTGACTGCATGGGAAAGCAGCATTAAATGACATTTGATAAAGTGACCGCATGGGAAAGCAGCAATAAATGACATTTGATAAAGTGACCGCATGGGAAAGCAGCATTAAATGACAGTTGATAAAGTGACCGCATGGGAAAGCAGCATTAAATGACATTTGATAAAGTGACCGCATGGGAAAGCAGCATTAAATGACATTTGATAAAGTGACCGCATGGGAAAGCAGCATTAAATGACAGTTGATAAAGTGACCGCATGGGAAAGCAGCATTAAATGACATTTGATAAAGTGATCGCATGGGAAAGCAGCATTAAATGACAGTTGATAAAGTGACCGCATGGGAAAGCAGCATTAAATGACATTTGATAAAGTGACCGCATGGGAAAGCAGCATTAAATGACATTTGATAAAGTGACCGTATGGGAAAGCAGCATTAAATGATAGTTGATAAAGTGACCGCATGGGAAAGCAGCAATAAATGACATTTGATAAAGTGACCGCATGGGAAAGCAGCAATAAATGACATTTGATAAAGTGACCGCATGGGAAAGCAGCATTAAATGACATTTGATAAAGTGACCGCATAGGAAAGCAGCATTAAATGACATTTGATAAAGTGACCGCATGGGAAAGCAGCATTAAATGACATTTGATAAAGTGACCACATGGGAAAGCAGCATTAAATGACCGCATTGGGAGGGCAGAAAGAATTAATGTGCAAATATTCTTAGAATTTAATCAGCGACAAATCCAGATGAAGAGTAGGAGAGGTGGCCCTAATTTTGCCACTATTAAAAGTGCAAATTCTATTCGACAGTCTCTAAATTTTATTCAGCTAGGCAGCGATTGGACCCCTCCCCCACCCCTCTCTCTTTTTCTCTCACTCCTTTCCTCTATCTCTCTTTCTCTCCATATTGCTCTCTTTCGCACTCTCTCCCATCTTCTGTATCTTTAAATCTCTCCCCCTCTATTTCTTTCTCATTCTCTCATATTCTCTATCTTTCACCCTCCCTCTCTACCTCTCTCTCAGTCTCTCTATCATCCTGTCTCTCTTTCAACACCCTCTCTCTCTTCTAACCCCCCCCCCTCTCTCTCTCTCGCTCTCTCTCTATCTCTTTCATCCCATCTCTCCCCTTGTTCTGTTCGATTATTTCTATTTATAAATCTTGGCTATCCGAAGATAAGAGAGGAAAAGCGGCTCCTGCCATTTACTTGCTTCAAAAATGTACTAATCAGTGAAGCGAGTTAAAATTGTGGAATTAGAAAATAATTAACGTAATTAAATAATTAATGTTCACAATACAAAGACTGAGGTAATAATTATTTCATTTGTCGAACTCCGAAGATTATATTTTGAAATGTAAACTTGTAGGTTAAAACAAATGACGTTTGGAATTAATATTATTATTATTGTTATTATTATTTATATTATTTTTGTTAATATTGATTTTTTTTTCATTTCCGCAAAGGTTCGTCGAGATATTAGATAAATTCATTTCTCTCTTTCGGTATCTACTCCCCCCACACACAAACACAGACGCATATGTTATGATAAGTTTATAATTATAAATCAGAGAGATTTTCGCTAGACAGGCACCGATTAATAGGAAATTCTACAGTGGGATTTAATGGGTTCAGACTTGGGTGTCTGCTTCAAAACACGGCTGAGTAAATGGGGAGTAAAAAATAGGAATTGACAAAATTACCATTAACCTCATTTGCGGTTCTGACTTGTTTGATTTTCGTTTCCCTCGAATGGATTATATTATTTTTGAGTCCTTTCCTACCATAATCCAGGTAACGAATGGGAAACTGAATTGTCGAGGGAATTCACGAAAAGATCTGACAAGGACGAGGTAATATCACCAAGTCGGAAGTATTATATACCTATCGGATTTTGCCCTAACTTAATTTGAAAAAAGAAGACCTATAGATGCTTAAAATGATTTATACTCTCAACTTCAATAGTTAAATTTGTTTATAATCCAAATATCAATAATTAAAATTGTTTAAAATCTCAATATTGAACTGTGTTTATTTCCTAAAATACCCTCGAAATTTTATATCTCCAAATTTACTCTTTAATTGGGGTTTATAATCTCTTTCCCACATTCTCCCATATTTTTTAATAATGCACTTAACATAACTTTAATTTTAACCATTTAACTCTTTTAAATTATTTCTATATTAAACAGTGAATTGTATAGTTATAAGTCACTAGAAGCGGTCGAAGGGATTTATGATCGAGTTGAGATCGAAAACGATCTCTCTCTTAGTTTGCGGTCAGTATAGCAAAGAATACCATATTTTTAGTTTGCGGTTAGTATGGCAAAGAATATCATCTTCTTAGTTTGCGGTTAGTATAGGATAGAATACCATCTTCTTAGTGTGCGGTTAGTATAGGAAAGAATACCATCTTCTTAGTTTGCGGTTAGTATAGCAAAGAATACAATCTTCTTAGTTTGCGGTTAGTATAGCAAAGCACACCACATCTTTCACACTGCATCGGGCATGCTTTGGAGACGCTCCTCTCCCACGCCAAGCGTGTGCCTGTATATAATGGAATAATAGCAACACAGCGACACGCGACTATTTGTGGGTCCTTGCCCAGATGACGCGTCTCAAAAGAATAATAATAAATTTCTAGATCTGAGATTCGCAATCCTGTTGGGGCCGGCCTGCCAGCCCCCCCTCCCCTCACGTTTTCTCGATGGAGGTCAGCATTCCGAACGCAACAATGTAGTTTGCTATAGGTCATAAGTCTATTGATTCACCGGTTAAGATTCGTGACACCTTGAGATGATGGCCATTTGGAGGCCGCTAAAGATGTAGAAATGTTCTCGGAAGTGTTCCGCCCAAGATGGCAGGATATTTGCTGAGGGCAAACTATGACTCGGTGGGACACTTCCCCATGCCAGAGTCCTCCCATATTCCACGTTCTCAAGAGGTAACAAGGGCCCCCGAGGACTCACCAAAAGAGGAGGTAACGCTGTTTTGGGGTGTTAAATTCGCTCCTTCTTCTCCTAAAAGTAAAAAAAAAAGAGAGCTAAAAAGATTATCAAATCCGACCCCGGCGCCCTCAGGCGGTAAGGATAAAGCCAAAAAGACCAAATTGAAAGCTAAGTTAAGGGAACCTCCTTGGCTTCGTAGACTTTCATCGAGAGACTACCTGGCGTTTTCGAGCCCGCTGGCTTCAAACGATTTGTTCTTTTCAAGTCCACTGATGGTATTATGTTGGTCTAAGGTCTCAGGTTCCACCAGGAAGTGGCTCTAGCTGGATAATTGGGTTGAACTAAAGGTCGGGACTCTTCTGGTGAATGCGGCGAACCCTGACTGGTTTATCATTATTAATATGGTTCTGAAAGGGAATGAAAATAAAATTAGAAACTAATTCTAAAAAATATATAATTATGAACATAATAAAAGTTAATACACTTTTAATACATAGTAAACATGATAAACATGAATAAAAGTGAGTTTTTTAATTAATGTTCTATTACACTAAAGTAGACAGTTAATTCAGGGACACCATGTTTATCATTAAAATGCTCTTAAAATAAATACGTATAATAACTAGGCAAAACAAAAAATGCCCGACTAACGTATAATCAAAGTTTCCATTTTGAGTGCAAATGTGCATTACTTTACACTTATTAAAATTAAAATTCACCTGAAATATAACAGACCAATTAAATATATTGTTTAGAATTTATTCTCGAACTCAGTCGTTTTCAGCTATATGACATAGTTTAGAATCGCCCGTAAACTTGGTAATCTTGCTTAATATTCTTGAATCTAAGTCATTTACGAAGATAAAAAATAATCTATGACCCCATACTGACCCCAGAGGCACGCCGGTAGTAACTTTGGCCCAGTCAAATGATCCATTTATGACCACTTTTTGCTTACGGTTTGTAAGCCAGTTCTCAACCTAACGCAATAGGGGGCCTCTTTTCTCGTGGGCTTGTGGCGCTCAAGTTGCGAGGAATTAGGCATGTGGCACCCAAATTGCAGGATAGGTAGGCCTAGAGAGGAATCGCCACAAATGGGTGCTCGGTGGATCTATGGTATCCTGAAAATGGGTACTCGCATGAATTAATGAGGTAATATGCAATGTAATAGATAGTGAACCAAAGAAAATTAGAGAGAAATAATATATATCACAATTGTATATTTATTAAGGAAATATGTATAGAGCAAGCGGATCGCCAGAGTCTCAGGCGGACACACACTAACATACGCACTCTAGGAAACAGCTGCCAGTCAAAAAGGTCTCAATGATAGATAAACAGGGACAAGCTGAACAAATAGAGGCAATGTATGCTTTGACCATTGAAAATTTCCAAAGGACTGCGAAAAGCAAGCGATTTCTCTCTGATACGGAATAGGCGCAAAACGTGAAAAATATGTAAGTTAAATAGTCGCATATAACTTTTGTATCTCCGCCCAACGAAGGAGCCAACAAACATTCCTGATCGTTAACTCCGCCCCGCGTTCAGGTCAAGTGAAAAAGGTCACGCCCCTTGGAGACGAGACGCTTATATATTAAGACACGCAAACACATACGGAAAGGGGACAGTTAAAGTCAAAAGAGGGAATTGAGGTTAGAGAGAGAGAATCAGTCAAGTTGTTCGACAGCAGACCCTTCCTGTTAGTAGCACTATAAATCCGTCCCCTCATCCTTGAGTCATGCCACCTTCAGACTCAGTTAAATAACCTAAAAACGAAAGACTACATATAACCGCGTAAAACTCGAACGTTTCCGCTTGCTGCCATTTCGGTAATCCCATACTAAGAATAAAACCTATTTATTACCCCCTTCTTTTCGAAGTCATTTTCTTTACCCACGATTACCGAGGCACCTTCGGCAACCCAGCTTATCGCGTATTCACCCGCGAGAAACTTAGGGAATCAGAACCAATTCGATTGAAAGACAGAAGTAGGCCTACTGTCTACAAGCCCTCGATACCCGTCACGTCACCCTCTGTCAGACGCCATCACTCATCCACCACTACTATAAGCGGGTGACTTCAAAAAGCGCAATAACATCGTGGACCTTCAAACTCTGAATTTTTAGAACAGTCTCCAATGCTGAGCCGATCAAATGCTTTTTATAAATCGAGGTAAATAATATCTACGGCTTCATGTCGATCCTATATTTCCTGACGTCTTGAGAAAAGGTTATTACGAATCATGTTGGATATCTTTAATTAATTTGTTTTTTCATGTGATCCACGGTTTTGTTTCATACCTTTGACTCCAAAAGTTACCCACAACTGAACTTAAGCTAATAGGTTTATAATTTGTGGGATCGATCTTCTCCCCCTTTTCAAAAATCGAGTTAATATTTGCTAACTTAAAGTCTTGAGGAACAATATTGCTTTTTAAATATTAAAAAAAATCGTGAGTGGCGCTATGATCTAGTTATTTTAACTCCTTAATGTCCCTCGAGTGAATTTTATTTGGACTGCGCTTATGAGATCTTCACTTTATCTATATAATTTGAAATTTAAAAATATCTGTGAGGACTTAAGATTGATCAGTATGTTTTATGCATTGAAATAAATTACATCATAAAAAATAGGAATGAAATCTCTTCCAGGGCAATCGCCTCTGAAAATTTTCGAGTTATGCTTTGCGCAATAATTCTTTCGCAGGTTAGGTTTCCTCAGTCATTTTGAATGGGTCGTATTGAATCTCGAAGCGGTATTCTATTATTTTCATACATATAGAACCTTTTGGGTTATCTCTACACGTTTTAAAAAGATCAATTTCTTACATTTTAATTCGTTTTTTAATCAACGCTGATAATTAAATGAACGTAATTTTTATTGTTTTCATTCATACTATTTTGTTTAAAAAATAGTAATTAAGGGTTCTTTCTCTTATTTCAGACTTGAGGGAAATTATTAATCCCTGACTAGCATCTATTTCGAGTTGGGGACTTTCCGTTTTCAGAACCCATTCGTTATAGTACCTAATAAATATTTTCCCCAAATTGTCGTAGTTCAGTGTGGAACTATTCATGTTGAAAACTTCCGTCCTGTCGACCTGTTCACTTTTACTACGTAAGACCCCGTTTTTCATTTCTAAAATTAGGAATGTTACTTCTTCTGCAGGTCATTCTTACATAGAGATTGAATATAAAAATTGTTGATGGGAAATAAATTTGCTGAAAAGAGAGAACTTTAAATTAATCCAATTTGACAACATGCAAAGAGTAGATTTGGATCTGACATCTCGTTGACAGTATCAGTGGTGGCTCGATGTTATCAATATTATCGATAAATTCAATATAATGAGTCCTTTTTCTTTAATTCTTTCTTTATACTTGTACATTATATAATCCTTAAGCATAATGTCAGTAGCCCTCCACTAATTTATGAAAAAAATACAAAAATCCTTGTATAAAACTGTGCGTTTCACAGTTCCAGCGACGCGATGTTTGGCTGTTGTGCGCATGCTCACATGTCCGAGATAGGAAGCTGTACGCTAGGGAGAGAGAGAGTACTGTGGCTCCCGCAGTGCTGATCCTGGTGTGCTGGTGGAAGGTTGTTTCTTTTTGACTCCGCGTGTATTCTGCTTAAAAACATGTTTATATTCTTAAATGTGATTAAGTGTAGAATTGAATTCATATTTTCTGGTTCTTTTAATAATTAATTGAGCTGCTGAAATTTATCTTGGAAAATAATCTAGATGATGTTCTTAGTGAAATTACGAAACTGATAAAAATCCTCTTGACAATTCCTATGACTGCTTTTCAAAACTGAAAAGAATAAAAACTTTTCTAAGGAGCACTATGAATTCTGAAAGACTAAATGCACTTGCAGTGTTTTCAAGGAAGAAAAAATTCCTCAGTAGTCATCCAGAGATAAAAAAGAAAATAATTAATCTTTTCGCGCACATTAAAACAAAACATTAAAACGTACCTAATGCTGTGTAAAAGTGGTGGTACTCTTTGCTATACTAATCGCAAACGAATAAGGTGGTACACTTTACTAAACAAACCGCAAGCCAAGAAGCCGGCGAGCTCCAGCTAAGCTTAGAATGCATTCGAATCCATCGACCACTTTATCGGATGGAATTGATAATTCGAGCTTCGAGTAATTCTGCGTTGGATTTCTTGATCTTTTCCAAGTGACAGTGTAATTAATCTGCTCAGCCAGAACAAAATATATTTGGCTACATTTTCAATTTGATCGTTGTCATGATTTCTGTTATGAGTATAATACTCGTAAATACCCCCTGATAATCTCAGGTGCTTGAGGTAATCTCGATCGACCTTAATGCCTTTGTTTTGCCAGTTTAGCCTCCTTAAAATTTCTTCTGGAGAGGATGCGAACAAATTCGAAGCGATAGCATCCCCGTGTCTTACATCTTTCTGTAATTGAAAGATGGCTAAAACCTTATGCAATCTAATGTAGGATCTGCACTTTTAGTCCGTATTCTATGATATTTATGTAGACCGGATCTATCCCTGATCCTTCAAGGTTGTT
The DNA here is from genome assembly GCA_963969495.1 of Ceratothoa steindachneri. Classification (NCBI taxonomy): domain Eukaryota; kingdom Metazoa; phylum Arthropoda; class Malacostraca; order Isopoda; family Cymothoidae; genus Ceratothoa; species Ceratothoa steindachneri. The sequence goes on along the minus strand of OZ018338.1, from coordinate 4,770,307 downwards.
AAGATCGCTGATGTTTATATTGAATCAAATGCTTTTTGCTAGTCTACAAATAACAACTCAAGAGGTCTATTGTACTTTTAACTTTTATTGATAAGCTTGTTGCTAGTATGCAGAGGATCAATCATTACAAACCTTTTCTGAAACCAGCTTGTTCTTTCGGTTGTTGGGTATCTAATGGTTTTTAAGTCTGTGGTAATAACTCTTGTTAAGTGTCGAAAAACACACGAGAGAAGAGTGATTGGTCTGTAATTTGTGAGGACTGATTGATCAGCTTTTTGTGTAGAAAAGATTATTCTGGCATTGTGCCAGTCTTCCGAAATCTTGTCTTATTTTAGACATTCAGTGAAGAGAGAAGCTGGTTTGTCCACAATGACTTCATAATTTTTTAGCAAGTTCGAAGTGATGTTATACTGACTCGGTCCTCTGTAGCTCTTTATTTGTTTGATTGGAATTTAATTTTTTTATATGACAACGTATGGAACATTACTGAATGTTGCCGATTAATTGTGGTTCTAGATGATACTGTTGGTTTAATATAACGTTGTATAGTACTTCTTTGTTCGTTTAACTATTTATTCACGATCCTTGGTGATTGTACGGCATTCCTCTATTAGAGCAACTATTTGTGATCTTTATTTTGTCTATGGTCGCTTTAACAATAGTTCTATTATACATAGTTGTATTATATTTTATGATGTAAGTTCTGTTTCCTTTTAATGAGCTTCTTCAATTCAACAAATTAAATTTGTTAGTTGATGTTTGATGTTTTAAGGATTTTGCGCATCCTAATTAAGTATGGAACTTTTTTATTAAAGTTTGTTCTTATTTTGTGTTTTGGGGGATTTTTCACTAGTTTCTGTCATGTGTGTTAACACGTTAGTGTTCAGGGCTTGTATATTACCAGTGTGCTGGGTCAAGGGAAGTTTCATGGCATGCTGTATGAAGGTGCAATGAAATTCTGGAGAGAGGTTTTTCTAGATACATGAACAAACCAAACTAATATATAGAAAAAGAAATAAGAAACCTGAAATGGAATTTGGTAGGCCATTTGGCAAGATTCCAAGATGGACCAGAAAAAATATTGATTGGACTCTACTTAATAAAAAACGAGCGAAAGAAGACCAAAAACAAGATGGAGAGATGAACTTCAGAACTTCAGATAGATGAAAAAGGGTTTCTCTGAACAGTGGGAGAAAAATTATGATATATGATCTATATAATATATATATATATATATATATATATATATATATATATATATATATATATATATATATATATATATATATATACATATATACATATATGAGCAAAGTTTATTGCTTTTGTGGCATCACTAATTATTTTGCAAGAATCTTCATATGAAGATTTTTGCAAAAGAATTAGTGATGCCAAGGAATAATAAACTTAAACCAAAACTGCATAAGAGAAAAACTACGCATCAAAAGTATATATATATATATATATATATATATATATATATATATATATATAAATATATATATATATATATATATATATATATATATATATATATATATATATATATATATATATATATATATATATATATATATATATATATATATATATATATATATATATATATATATATATATATAGTCATTGCGAAATGTTTTGAGACTAATGTATATTCGATTTTTTTAAGTCGTTTTTAAATTTACATGAAAGGAATAATTAATCTAATATTTAAATTATTTCAGGTTTATTAAAAATTAGGCGTTTCAAAAATAATAAGAAAAATTTGCATTATTTCGCTGAATCCGAAATCGCGCTCCTGTCCTGTTCCTGTACGAGGTTAGTTTCAGTCCTGAGAGCTTTGCTATTCGATCAAAAGGGTAAAATTGATGGTAAATATGTATAAGAGAATGATTTCGTGCAATTATAATCTATTTTGTAATATTTTGGGTAAAAATAAATGTTTGAATCTTTTTCAATTCCAGAAGTGGTTCTTTCCAAAGAAAAGTGTGCAGTAATTGTTACTCTGCACCAAAGTCTCCTGAAATGTTAGGAGATAGTTGCTAAAGATATTGCATTAAGGAGCACCATCTTTAGCATCATTAATAACTTTAAAAGATTGGTTACAATCCTATAAATAAGTCTTCTGTACTCCCAAATGCTTCAAATCAACTCCAAGTTAGGTTCTAAGCTCAAGTTGTTTCCAATGTTAAGCTTACTCACGATTGGAAAGAAGCAGGTGTGGACGCTCCAAAGCTCATCATGAGGTGAATAATTTTCGACAAAGGTCTAAAGTCGAGAAGGGCGGCGAAAAAGCCTCATCTTTTCAAGAAGAACATTATGGGTAGACTCTACCTTTGTAGGAAATATAAAGAATGTGCTGTGGAAGACGGGCGAAGTGATATTATCTGATGAACCTCATTCCTTCTTGTTTGGAACTTATGAACTCATGTACAATCCTTCTTTAAAAGTAGAAAAGGGGACAGCATTCACGAATTCTGTGTCGAGCCCACGACGAAGCATCTGGACAGGCCATGTCGGAAGCTGCTTCATATGTAAGGGAACAGGAGGCCTATCAATTTTGCTTAAGAACACTGCCATGAACTCAAAATGATACTAAAACGTGCTACATCAACACCTTTTCTTAACAGTTAAGGACCAATTAGGAGAGGATAACTGTATTTTTTAACATACTGGTGCACCTTGTCACAAAACGAAAGCAATAAAAAAGTTCTTGTCTGAAAATAACATCGAACATTTGAGGCTTTGACCAGGAATTTGTCACATTCTAACCCAATTGAGAATTTGTGGGCGATAATCAAACCGGCGGTTCATAAACTGGAACCAAAGTATAACGATATCATTCAAGATATCCTGACAAATTTGGTCTCTAGGATGCCAAAACGAATTGAAGCAGTCCTGAAGAACAAGGGACATCATCGTAAATATTGACTGCATTTATTAATAGAAATGGGTTTGAGCTCTAAATTTTTGTATATTTCACCTTTAAATTATAATACCACTATACTAAAACAAAATGCAACTTTGATTAATTCTATTAATTTTTCTATATAAAAAAATATAGTATTACCAAAACTATTGGGCCTGAATATATATCGAAAGAGCAAATAGAGGTCTACTGGTAGTAAGCAACCTCCATAGGAGTTTCGACATATTTTATTTCTGCATTTGTAACAACTTAGCTACCAGCTATAGAAATCCAAACTTCACAAAAGCGTTAGCTTAGCACACTCATTATAACTCCAGACTAGTAATAAATTACAGGGGATTTTTATAGCAAATCTCTAATACGTTCAGAATTAAAGTCTCACTATTCATATCATATAAAAGAGCGAGCAACAACAAGTCAGCGGGTAGTAACCGACTAAGACAGGGCTTCGACATATTTTATTTCCGTAGGTCAAAAACATTTTGAAGGAAGAAAGAAAGATGAAGAATCCATACAGTTGCAAATTACATATATCCGTACTGTATGAGAGAATTATTTAACGTAAATGAGCGCGAGATCAAAGAGCGGAGTATTAAAAGAAAAATTGGAAGACACAAGGATTCAGGAGAACGAAGGACAGCTCAATATCTATCTATATATCAATCTATCTATTTATGTTACATATATACCTTTATTATATTATTTTCACTTGTAGTTATCCTTGATTAAGAACTGAATAAAGTTCGAAAGTACTTGGAAACACCTTTTCCCTTTTTCATGCGGGATATTACATTCATCTATCTCTTTCTCTCTCTCTCTCTCTTTCTCTCTCTCTCTCTCTCTCTCTCTCTCTATATATATATATATATATATATATATATATATATATATAATTAAAAATCACATGACACGTGATATATAGATGTATTTACAAGCCCAAAGGAATGGGAATTGGTAACACAAACCGAAAAACGCTAAGAAGAATATTACGTGAACCAATGGAAGCTTAAGAAGGAAAATGGGAGATGTAGAAACGGAAAGAGAGGACAAACTATTTTAACCGTTATATGAAAATGAATAAAGAAGTTGGATTTGAACCCGTGTCATCAAGCGCTCATCGCTTATATGACCACGACGCTCATCGCCAGAACTCCCGCCCTCAACCGCCCAAAAGGTTGATTCAAGAAGCCTTTTGAATAACGAAGTGTAGTTTTTTTATCCAGTGAGAGACAAGACAAGTGTTTTTCTAGTAGGAGGGGGGCCATGGGTTTTTTTGTTTGTAATAATTGAAAATCACGTGACACGTAATATTCTCCTTATCGTTTTTCCGGGTTGTGTTACCAATTTCTATTTCTTTGGGCCTGTATATATATATATATTTGGGGAGTCCTTTACGGACTTCATCCTAGCCTCATATAATATCACTTCCTACAACCTTACAAATATTGGCTTCCTTTATTAACTCTTTTCTCCTCCAACCAGGGCAAAATTCAAAATAACTGCTCCTTTGTTAAAGAATTGCAAAATTATGGCATCATTACCCTTCATTTTTAAAGAGCTTTGAAGTAACATCGCTCTTCCCAAACATCCCCTTAGATCAAAACTATAGACATAATAATCCAACGAGCATTTCTCCCAATAATGGCTCAATTCCACGGATTTATTCCCTCTCTTTAAAAAGATACACGAAAACTACTGGTCAGGGACAATTTCTTCACATTCAATAATAATACATATTGCCAAATAGATGGGGTGGGCATGGGCAGCCCCTTGAGCCCTGTCTTCGCCGACATCTTTATGACCTGGTTCGAAGATCAATTATTCAATCGAGATTTGGGAAATATCAGACCTATTCTCTGCCACCACTTTGTTGACGCTTTTCCACTCCGAAGACTCGTGTGACTAATTCCTACAACCCCCGAACCGTATACATCTCAATATCCATTTTAACTGTGAAAAAGAGCTCAATGGTTCCCTGTTCTTTCTAGATATAAACATTTCCCATTCTCCACCGGATTCCAAACCAAAGTTTTCCGAAAACAAACCTTAAGTGGTCAAGGACTAAACTTCTTCAGCTTCTGTGACGTTTCCTTCCAAATCAGTGCAATAAAAACATTAATATTCCGTGCCTACTCCTTTTCCTCAACCTACACTGATTTCCACAATGAAGTCGAATTTTTGTGTAATTATTTCATAGGAAAAGGCTTTCCCGTGTCGCTGGTAGAGAAAGTTACGTCAAAATTTTTAAACAATCTCTACCATCCTAAATTACTACTTGCTATTGTATCCAAAGACACCCGCTATATGGTTTTTCAGGATCTGAGTTTATTGAACCAAAAATTCTCTAAAGAAACCAGGCAATGGCTTTTCCACTCCCCCCCTACAAGGGGAGCTTGCGCTTCGCTACTAAGATTAAAATTTAAAATCTAAAAATAAGCATCCATGGTTAAATTTTTATACATTTTCTGAACTTCGCCAATTATAATAATTTTAAAAAGGAACTCGAAACTAAATTTCCCCCTTTCAAAATATCACGTTGCTAAAATATAGAGTTATATATATAGAATAGAAAAAGATATATAAAAATATATTTTCTGAACTTCACCATTTGTAATTCTTTGGGTTTTAAAAAGTTCACAAAATTTCGATACTTATATTTATTTCTGAACTTCACCATTTTGTTTTTTGATATTATAAAAGAATTATTAGAAATAACTTTGATAAAATAACATAAGTCATAACCAAACTAAGATGAAATTATTATTCGAATACTAAAAAAAAAGCCCTTATTAAATTATAGAGTTACTGATGATGATGATGATGATGATGATTAGCCACAGGACCGGAAATGTTCTGTGAAAGAAAGAGTTTTCACCTGTTCGGTTACATCCTATCCAATGTAAAACTGATGTATCCATTGAGGATTTCAAAATCCTAAAGACCATCTCTGACCCATTATCCTCACGGATTCAAGAATCAATGTTTATAAAAAAAAATTCTCCCACCTTAAGTTTTGACTCCTCTTCCCACCCACTACTCCTTCTCTAAAATAAACCAACCCCCCTAAATATTTCTTTCTTCCTGCACCCCTCACGCTTTCCCCACCAGTCTTCGTTTAAAAACTGTTCGCAAAAGGTTAGTGTTTTTCCCTAAAATGTTTTCCAGTGTTATCTACATTTAGTATTGTTAAATTTCATTATCCATTGAATTATCTAACTTTGAAACAACAATTCAGTAACCTGTATAACTCTACATTCCCCACCTCTCGCCCATATTAAAGTCCGACCTATCTACTGCAACCCCAAAATTTTAAATTTTTTGGAAAGTTTAAATTATTAACGTATAATATTAGTCTTTCATGATTTTTTAAAATTTTTTCAGTAACAGAAGATGGGTGAAACATTTACTCGAAACGTTGTACAAATCAAGTAAACTAAATGAACTTCCGTTTTTCGTTATATCCTTCATCCTGCAAACTAAATTACAGCTCAATAAGAGAAGCCCTTATCAATATATATATATATATATATATATATATATATATATATATATATATATATATATGACTAAATTACTATTGCCGGTGGGGTTAAAGGGGTTGGGTGCTTCTCTAGTTGTCAGTCTAGTTAGTCTTTTATTTTTTATAACATTATGTATAAAGAGAAGCCATAATGGAAGCCTCTCAGCGCATAATAACTCCTTTATTCTCCTTCCGAATAAATATTTCGAAATAAGAATATTTGAATGGGTGTAAGAAACCCCTCTTCGGGGGGATATGTCTCAGTGATCTCGGCTTTGTCTCTGTTTGTGTGCGCTTCCGTTGCTGTCTCGCTCACATTGTTGTGTGTCCACCTGTGTATTTTGTTTTCGTGTAAATGTGTAAGGCATCCGAATCGCTTCCATTTTTATCTATACGTTCACATCTGTTTTGTCTGCCTGGCCATTATTCGTGTACTGCTTTCATGGGGGCGTTTTTTATGTATAGCAACTTTTGTGACAACGCATACATACAGGGTGGACTCACGAAGTGTAGACTCATATTTATTGGGTTCATTTCAGAACATCATGAAATAGTAGATGATGAGTAGACTGAAACAAAAAGATTGTTTTATGCTAGAGGATGATGTAAATAATATTCAATGTGACCGCCTTTTGGTCGATGACCTGACGAAGTCCTGGTTTGACTTGAACGTAAGTGTTGCACAGGGTATTAGCTGATATTTCCTTTCAGCATCTTTTCAGTTTGCACTTCAGAACTTCTTCACTGATGAGATCTGGCCCAGGACTTCTGCTCAAGCCTCGACCAAATATGGTGAACTCGGATGCCAAAGTTCCTTTCACCAAAACCATATAAAATTTGTCTAGTAGCAGTCTTGAACTTTATTTTTTGCTGTGTTTGAGGTTGATTAATGTTGTTAAATGTTAACACCGGCATTTCCTACCTTGAAAGCGGTGTGCGGTAAATTCACTGACGGACAATTAACCGACAATCAAATTCACTTTTGGTGAATTTACCGATGGAAAAATCACCGCTCATCGACTTCATGTATTTCATCGATCAGCTAATTTCCCAGTCAATGTTCAAGATTTCCTTAAATGAAAACGAAGGACAAACTTTGACACATTAAACGGTATTTTTATTTTATCTTGTCTGTTTATTTCATTATTTTCATAATGCGAAGGAGCACCCCCTCCTCAAAGAGTAAATTTTGTCCAGCTGACCTTCTCCACAATTAATTAATCCACAATTATTTAATCATATATTGCCACAAATTTATTTAAAAAACTATATAGATATGATAGTTAACATCTAATTAATTTATTATTACCAGTGTTTAGAGAAAATGTAGTTAAAAAGCCCCAGCTCTTATAGGAAGTAAGACAAATGGCAACTTTTAGTATTCAAGATGCATTAAATTTTATTAAAAGAATAACCAGCAAGTTAAAAGCTCTATTAAGGAATACTTCCAAATCAATTAAAAAATAAACATATATGATCTATTAAAGCGATATTATCAAATCCATTACAAATTAAAAAAATTATATTATGAGTTATGCGTCTTAAATCAATGTTGACCACTGGTCGGCTTCATAATTCAAAACGATCTATTTCATTATTTATGCATAATCCCGATATTTGTTTCTCTTCTGTAGGGGCTATTCACCTGCAATATATTATTCAATTTTAGCTTTACTCAAAAGTTTTCTTTTTTATTCATTCCACGAACTTCCAAATATGCGGAGGGACAAATGCTAATGCAGAGAGCATGCGAAGATTCAAGGCTAAATCTGCCTCCATTTCATATCGTTGTTTAAGACCAGTTGCTTGAATTGCTCGCATGAAGCATTGAGAAAAGTGAAATACCATCCTCTTTGCTTCGTGTATGGGAATACTTGCTTAAAGCTTTAATCATGGCTTTCTCATAATCAGTTGTTATCGTTAACGGGATGGAAGATGAATCAAAACTCTTAATGCTTTCAAAAAAATTCCTATAGGTATCTTTGGTTAGTCAGGTAGCAAAGCATAACTAATGGAATTGAAATGTAATCTTCTAAACCATGGAGTGTGTATAATTGATAGAATAGCTACGGCGCTGATTTAAACGTACCATCGGTATACAAGTGTTTGCTTTTCATCAGCAATTGAAGATTATGCTATCTGACAAAGACAAAAATTTAATGTGAATTTTATCATTTCATGAGTCAAAATATAAAAACTCTTGGCCATTCGGCAATTTCGTGTAGTATTGAGGAAAAAACAATATCTTTTCGATTGGATGGAGGGAGCGGTCGTGCGCGCTGGTTGCTTCAAATGTTTCTCATTGTCCTTTTAAAGTTTTCTTTACTGGGAAGTTTTCCAACTGTTGCTTGGCTACATTCAGCAAAAGCATCGAATAATATTGAATGCGGAGAATCGGTTTTACCTGTAGCCTTCTTTAACTCATTTCACAAAACACGCTGCTTCGTTTGCTGTGTCTGCATGATGGTTGTGCTCATTTGAATCCTTAATAATATTGTCACCAACTTAAATACTCGAGCTCAACATTTCGTTTTCTAATATTGGTTACACTTCAAATGAATTCTATCGTGAGTTTGCTTTTCTTTGTAGTACAAGTGACCATTAACACAAAGCATTTCCTTCTTTCCCCAGACTACATAAAGAAGAGCTATTTCTTTAAAGGCGATGGCCGATGACTGAATCAAAAGCAGTAAACAATTCAACTCAACTGGTAGTAAAAATAGTTGGTTGGTTCACGGATCTATTTGATGGTCGGTCAATTTTCCGTCGATGAATTGCTATCGGTGAATTTTCCGGTAATCGGTGGAATCTACCCATGGGACGACTTTCTCCTTCAATATGTCTAAATATGTTTATTAATCTTTATTTCCTCTTCAACAAAGAGGAAAGATGTTTTTTTGGTTCGTTGATGTTAAACCCAGCCAAACCATCAGTGAGGCTGGCTTCTGTCTCTTAAAAGATATCCGCTGTTCAACCTGAATCTTATTTTTTATTTTGTGCGCAAACACGATAATTTCTTGTGTTGTGGGTGGCCTAGACAGTAAACAAGTTCTCATCCACCCACATAATTGGAGGTTGCAAGTCATCAACGAGCCGTTGCATGAGAAGCTTTACTTGGTCGATTCCTTTCTCCTTTAGCTCTCATGCATGGATGAAGTTTCAGATCTTTCTTTAGCAATTTTTGCATGGCTTATTTTGGCCTTCAAAGAAATATGTCTGACACTTCCTGGATTTTGTCCAATCTTGTTCATTGTGTTTATCATGAAGGGGTTCTCACTGATTGGGGCGAGATGGTTCCCACTCTTTGAAGACAACTGGCTGTCTCTCTAAGCCGTAAGCAGCTTTAAACCACCCATATCTGCTCACAATGGTGTTCAACATTAAGAAAATACCGCCCGTTGTGTTTTTGCTTCTTAACGGGTACTCGATTGCTTCACATTTTACAATTATATTTGCAAACGGATGTTGTTTTTTATGAATTTACACTTTACTTCACAACATTCACTAAATCTTGAAAGAACTTGCAAGTAGGTCAGTCATTAATGCTGTGTAAACATATTTAAAATGATTTGTAAGAAACAGTATACACTTTGTCTTCTTTTTACACACACACACACACAATATATATATATATATATATATATATATATATATATATATATATATATATATATACATATCTATATATATATCTATATATATATATATATATATATATATATATATATATATATATATATATATATATATATATCAGGGAGGCAGCTTTTTTTAAATGCGCTTGAATACACGTTCGATTGAAGAGTGATTTTATTTTGCCTTAACTATTTCCATTTACTCCTTTCAATCTAATGAAAGCGTTTATTAATTTGGTGTTGTAAATGGAAAAGTAGAAGAGGTAAATAATTTTTTATTCAATGATTATTTTTATATATCTTTATTATTACATTTGTCCGCAAGCTTTCTTCTTTCCTATAGCATCTATAGACGCGAATGCTGAGATCGGTTGAACCCGATTTTTCATTGAACCACCAGTCGCTTTTCCTCCTCTACCAGGTATATGCTAACGTGGCGTTCCAAACAAACTGAGATAAATGGTATCCGTGGTTTGAGATTGGTAGGTAAATTAAAGGTAAAAGTAGATAGTGTTATGAAATTTTGCCAGGTTTAACTGGCTGATCTCTTCTGCATCTACTGCAATATTATTAAGATTAGCTTCTTATTTATTCTCTCCAGCTGTACTCGGTAATTCTTTTTGTCTGTGTACATGTTTGTTACTTTGTTGTGTATGATTTTCTTTGAGAATTTTGTTTCCTTATAAACTCTCCAACTCCAAAACTAAGTAGTAGATGAAAGAAGTGATACTACTATTTCTTTTTTTCTTTTTTAGGAGAAATCTTCATAAGGAATTCTTAGTCTCTAGGGAAGGTAGCACTTTTTATTATCATTTTACAATTTAGGATCATCGTGTCTTTTTCTTATCATTTTTGTGCTTAAATTTCTTTCTTTATGACCTCCTTTGGCTCTCCAGTGTGATTTATATCATGCTCTTTCTGTCAAAGGATGATCCTTCTCGCATGAAGTGCCTCTGTCTGCTTTGAAAGTATTTATGTTGCTATCAATTGTTGTCTTTTTATACATATAATTTAAGATTGATTCTTAGTCCAGTTATTTGTCAATGTTTTGACGAGATCATTATTAAATGGTTTCATATTTGTTGCTTTCTAGTCTCGTGATAGTTTTCCCCTTCATTTTCCGTGCTCCATTAATTAAGTATACAAATTTGTTCTGGATTTTTAGAAGCTGTAGTTTAGTAGCAATTAAACTAGTGTTTGGTATATTTTATATTTTTTTAAGCCCTAGTTCTCTTAAATTGATAGAAATTGCATTCCTTGCCCTGTTCTTTGTCCTTTTGCCTTGAATTCTGCGTGTTACCTTGGTGTGCCTATCTTTAATCCCCGCCTGGCTATTTTCATTGCAGATCTGTAATGAGTGCCGATGATAAATACATATTGCTATTGGTGCTTAGAATTGATATGGCTGAATTTCTGGATGTGTTTTTTGAGCTTGTGATTCCTTTCGGTGTCATTGATGTTGCTTATCTTTGGTTGAACTTTTCTCGCTTGTGGTCCTTGGTTGTTGTATAGAGTGACTGTTATTCGAATGATATAGTCTGAATTTTGTATGTTGATACACCTGGTGTTCGGTGACGAGAAATGTTCATTGATAACAGTGTTCAGACTGCGGCTTAGGCTACTCATTAGCGGCACCCCAGATTTTAATGGAAAAGTTTGTCCCTTATAATCTTTTGTAGAGGTGTATGCTGTTCTATTTCTAATGGATTTGTAGGGTAACTTGTTCATGCTTATGTTAGACCCTAGTCGTAGTATTTTGTATGTTAGTCCTTCTACCCATACTTTGTATAACGATTTCTCGACATCCCGTATGATTATGCCTATATAACTATTCTGATTTTATTTTGATAATCCGTTACCTTATACAGGGGAGAGATTTCCCGTTATAGTGTTATTGTTGTATAACATTTCACTTTTTTCTGCATATTTTAGGCCTTTTCTGATTGATCTTGAAACTCCGTCGAACCTTTTGTTTGAAGGATATTTGTTATTACAATATAGTTGAACATTATGTAGGTTCGTTTTCATTTGTCCGAGGTTCAGACGGAGTGAAAACATTTAGGTCTTTATCTCTTACAAAGATTAGTAAGTTGTAATTTGTATTCTTTATCCCTCTGTATTGAAGTGTAATGATTTTAATTTAGTTGTGTTCACCTGTTCCATGTTTATTTTGTGAGTGGTATCTATTGATTTTCTTTAGTTTTTTTTTTGCTTTCCTTTATTTTCAGTTTTTTCATCTACCCTTTTTTATTAATTAGGTTGTCTACTTTTACAGTTGTGGTGGTTTTCGGGTAGATTATTATTATTTTTTTTATGCCAGTTTGTGGAGTATTTTCTGGAGAAACGTTTGTTTATGTAAACCTGGCAGAGGATGAGATCTCTGCACGAGATTTTCTTCTTGAAATCCTTGGCTTCATACACTCAACCTCGTCCGTCATTCCTTTTGTTTCCTGCGTTTGCTTCTTAGTCCGTGTCTGTTTATTTTATTTCCTTTCTTCGTTTCTTGAGTTTAGTTTCGGACTCATTTTACGGTTCTTTTGTTGTAGGTATTTTTAGTCGCGTTCAAGTCTAGCCGTGGGCGACTCTACATCTTGTATGCGGTCGGTCGGTCCCCATTTTGCTTTTATGTGTTTTTAGTAATAACATTGTAACTATTCGGCCGATTCTAACGGAATATGCAACCCTTACGTTGTTTTACATTTTCTTTAGAATGATATAATTACCAAAGTCCTCCCAAGGTTAGCCGTGGAATTATTTGGCAATATCATCATAATTATTCGGACGATTCTTACGAAATTTGAAACCCTTATGTTATTTTACATTCTCTTTCGAATGATATAATTTAAAAGGGCCTCCCAAGGTTAGCCCGGGAATTATTGAGATTTTCGAAGGTCGTAAGGTCATAAGTGAGAATAATTGAGAGCACGCGACATAGGTCTGTTGACCTTGATTTGCGATTATTAAACATGCCAAGGAGGTAAAATTCCAAGGAAATTTAAGATTTTTAAAGAGGACATATTGTCGCTCAATCTCAGGGTGGAGTGTGCTGAAGGATGCGGGAAAAACAGCTCATTTATGCAAAAACCTTTTTTCATCCTAAAAGAGACGTTTGAAAACTGTTTCGGATCAGCCGTGGATCCCAGAGGTATGGTGTGCAGGTCTACCGGTGTTTGGACATGCCCTGGTGCTTACCAACCACTTCCCCCCCCCCACCTTGCGGGTTTTTTCTTTTTAGGCAAAGGCTTGAGGAAGGATACCTCGATAACAAACCAGGATCGAGAGTGCCTATAGGCGGGCACCTGCAGCCGAAGATGGAGCCTGGTCGTCTCGAGTCTCTCCTGGCACCAGGGGCCTTCTCCCCTTACTCAAGATACGGGTCTGAAGACTGCACACATTCCTACACGTTTAAACCTAGTGCAGGTTTGATGCCCTCAATTGAGGGCATCCGTCATCATCGACCTCGATGGACTTCCCAAAGCAAGCAAGGACTGTTCGATAGGCAAATAGTTAGGAAACTTGTAATACTTTTTCCTTCGGTTAAAAGAATTATTTTTGATTTAAAGAAAAGGACAAAACATCACTGGAGTCACGACTTGGTTGTCCTGGGCCCTATGAAATCTTCTGAATTGCCCCCCAAAATTCAAATCACCCTAAAAAGAGCAGTGAACTAGCCGCACTCTATTGGATATTATGGATGTACAGTCATGAGGAAACACCTTAAATATCACCAGTATTAAGAGAAGGAATGAGTTTCCTGAAGAAATGACGGACAAGCTTTTGAACTTTTGCACAGAACATTATTTTCGACTACTCAAATTTTGCTCGATTTTCAGACAGTGGAAAGGTATAGATTTAGAAGTTATTATCCCCAGGAGTTTGATATACCAGGATAAAACCAACATTGAAATATGGTATATTTGCTGTTATGGTATGGGGACCAATTTGAACGGATGGGAGATCAAAGTTGGTTGAGTGTGTTAGTAATATCAATTAAGAAGATATATTTCCCTAATTAGAGAGTAACTTGTACTAGTGTTTTCAAATGGTCAGATTGAGCAAGAAAGTTGTTTATCTGTGGAAGATTCTCTCTTATACTTCAAAAAATAACAAATGAATGAGACGCCAAAAAGACCAGCAAACGACTTCCTTTGTCGAGTCAGTCCAATCTTCTGAACACAATAGAAGAGGTGTGATGAATAATAGACAAGATTTGGGGGAAAAGATAAAAATGAACCTTCATAATTGTTGATGCACACGCTAAACATGGTGGGAAATAAAGGGTGAAAGTACGAAGTGTAGACGGAATTTTTTGATTATTTTCAAAATACAATGAAGTATTACATAATACTTTTATAAATGGGCACTTATATAAATTTCAATCTGTATTCTAGAAGTATTTGCAAGAAAATTATTAAAATGAGATATAAATATTTAAAATAACAAGGTCTAATGACCAAAGTCGCGTGCTCTCACTTATTTGGATTTATGACCTTACGACCTACAAAACTTTCAATAAGTCCAGTACTAACCTTGCGAGGACTTTGACAATTATATCATTCAAAAGAAAATGTAAAACAACCAAAGGAGTTTCAAATGTCGTTAGAATCGGCCGAATAGTTATGATGTTATTGCCAAAACAAAATAATTTCCTGGATAACCTTTGAAAAACCTTAGGAATTATATCATTTGAATTGAATGTAAAACAACATAACGGTTTCACATTTCGTTAAAATCGCCCGAATAGTTATGATGTTATTGCCAAAACAAAATAATTCCTAGGATAACCTTGGGAAGAGTTTGGCAATTATAGCATTGTCGTAGAATGACTCCCGACGATACCATATATAACACTATTCGTTGAGGGAACTTCCTTAATTATCTTTAGAGCGCGTTACTGTCTGGCGGCCGATATTATGTATCTTCGATATGCTTAAGAAGTGGAACTGAGCTCAAGGATAATAATATTGCTATCATTAATAAAATAGAGTTTTATTAATAATAACTATCGATAAACACAAGACGGAAAATATTGACATAAACAGAGAATGAAAAGGGTCGTGGGGGCTCGGCTAATCCGAGGATTTAAAGGATTTAAAAAAGGTAAAACAAATATCGAGTTAAAGAGATGGGATGGTTCGATAAACCATTTAAAGCACAGGATAGAATTGACAAAAGGGTTAAGTACATCAAAGGTGACGTTTGGCTCACGTAACTTTTGCACTAGTGGTGCAGTGGAAGGTGGCGCAAAGGAGTTTCGGTCCGCTGGCGAGTTCCAGCCGAAGGGGGGGGGGATAAAAGGATCCTGACGTGGCGTCTTGGGAAGGAGAACCGTTTCTCGACGAACGGCTTGAAGAACAATGGCTGTTCTAGGTTGTTCTCTTCTGAACAAAGGGGGGATGAGAACCGTCTCTTGTCTACGGGCTAAAGAACAATGGCTGTTCTAATGTTGTTCTCCTTTGAACAACAGGGAGGGTGAGAACCGTTTCTTGGCGAAGGGCTCAAAACGAACAATGGCTGTTCTAGGTTGTTCTCTTCTAAACAAAGGGGGGGATGAGAACCGTCTCTTGTCTACGGGCTCAAGAACAATGGCTGTTCTAATGTTGTTCTCCTTTGAACAACAGGGGGGGGGGGGGGGTGAGAACCGTTTCTTGGCGAAGGGCTCAAAACGAACAATGGCTGTTCTAGGTTGTTCTCTTCTGAACAAAGGGGGGGATGAGAACCGTCTCTTGTCTACGGGCTCAAGAACAATGGCTGTTCTAATGTTGTTCTCCTCTGAACAACAGGGGGGGGGGGGGGGTGAGAACCGTTTCTTGGCGAAGGGCTCAAAACGAACAATGGCTGTTCTAATGCTGTTCTCCTTGAACAACAGGGGGGGGGGGGGGATGAGAACCGTTTCTTGGCGAAGGGCTCAAAACGAACAATGGCTGTTCTAATGCTGTTCTCCTTTGAACAACAGGGGGGAAAGCCTTGGGGACTTGGCGTCGGAAAAGCTCGAACCTTTGGCACTCAAGGAATATTGTCCTCCTTCTGGACAAGTGATGGTGAATCTTGAGGTCGAGGTCCCTTGGCGCACAAAGGGAGAGAGGGTCGTGGTGATGTTTCGCGACGAAAATCTGGATCTCCAATCTGATCTTAGTGGTAAAGTTTCCATATAAATAGCCAGGACATCTCCTTGGCGTGGGGGAAAATGGAGTGGAAGCTTGGAGGGAACGCACAGCCGGGCCGGAGAACAATGCCTTATCTGCTCATAAGCCTAACTCGATCTGGCGAGGTCGGCGTATGGGGGCGAACGGGGGGAAGATAACCTCCTTGTTTAAACATTGACATCCGGTAGCTGTGATAAGACTCCAAGCCTCGAATCGAAGATGCACGTGGGCAGCATCGTGGTTTTAAATAATATGGGATAGGAGTTGAAATTAACGCAGCTTCAACACGTTCTATCACAAGCATTCAAACGAAAATGTAAAAAAACATAAGGGTTTCAAATTTCGTTAGAATCAGCCGAATACTTACAATGTTATTTAAAAAGAAATTCAAAACGGGGACAGACCGACCGACCGACAATTGATCTAGTGAGATACAGAGTCAAACGCGACTAAAAATACTCTACACTTTGCGTTTCCGACAAGCTGTACTGTCAAAACTTTAGTTTTATTCCTATGCGAATTGCGGATCTAAAAGCCGCTAGAGGGAATTCCACAAAGTATCTCTAATGTATTTTCCTTGTTCAAAATTGAGTTTATTCTTTCATTTTACAAATACAGGTATTTGAGTAATTAACCGGGGCAATATTTACTAAATAACTGTTTCTGTATATTCTTTACGGGATTTCGTTCAGGGGGATAACCTCTAGAGGAGAATATGAGGATATGTTTTCTGGTAGAGGCACTCTATTGGTTAGACTTCTACAAGTATTATGAGTTTAAGTTTTTCTGGTGTCTGTGTAGTGTGAATTCATAGTGGTTTGATAAGAAAGGTTGATAATGGAAGTGTTTTTGTGTACGAGTCATGTTTTTAGAAACTTCAGAGTATCCGTTGTTTAAGAGGTACCTAGTAACGCTCTTCAGCTTAGCAAATATCTTTGACCAGGGTGATGAGAGCGAGAAAGCCCTATTTGCGAGTTGATGGATGGCATCAACTGTTGAATCTGCTTTGCCTGGAACGTAGAAGTTCATCAATCAATGGTGTTTGGTTTTCCGCTTCAGAGGTTAATCTAGTAATAAATTTTTTGTGTATGAATTAGCAGAACCCCAGTAAATGCTTCCATACGAAGTTAAACAACATTGAGTAAGGGTAATGGTCATTTGGGAGCCGCCTTTCGGTCGAATTTGTGGTAGTTAACCATATGTTATAGCGAGTCTTGGAACGGATTCCAATTTCAAATTTAATTCTTTGCAACAAATCAGTCAACCAAATAGCTTATAATTCGTAAAAATAATTCCATCAGAGCCAAAGAAAAACTAAAGAATAATCAACCGAAGTTGCGAAAACGTTATTCTTCAGCCGTGCTACGATCTATCTACTTAAAAAAATATTTGAACCATTGTTAATATTAAACGTTAATAAACCTAAGTTATTTAATGGGATCTTATTTTCTTCAAAGGGAATAATTCTCTTGATATAAAAACGCCTTTCAAAATCTGTCAAGATTCGAACTCCTTTATTTTGAAAATAAGCTCGGAATTTTAAGGAAAAATTCGATCTCGATGGTTCTCTTTATCGCTTTTTAACCAGATCATTTGTTTAAGTCACCTAATTGTTGGTTTCTTGTTTGGTATTTTCGCCACCTTTCGAAATCGATGCTCTTTTGTATAGTTAGGGGGCATTCGTAAGTAACAATGGACTTCTTCCACAGCCAAAATTAATTTCCTGTGTGGTTTTTATTATTAGGTTATTTTACATGACATAAATTAGGTTGCTTAACATTGCATAAATTAGATTGTTTTACAGGAAATGAATTAGATTGTTTTATATGAAATTAATTAGCTTGTTTTAAAGGAAATTAATTTACTTGTTTCACATAAAATGAATTATGGTGTTTTGCATGACACAAATTAGGTTGCTTAGCATTGCATAAATTAGGTTGTTTAACACAAAATTAATTAGCATGTTTTAAATTAAATTAATTTTCATGTTTTACAGGAAATGAATTAGATCGTTTTACACGAAATTAATTAGCTTATTTTACATGAAATTAATTAGCTTGTTTTACATGAAATGAATTAGGTTATTTTGCATGACATAAATTAGGTTGCTTAACATTACAAAAATTAGGTTGTTTTACCTGAAATTAATTACCCTGTTTTACATGAAATTAATTGGGTTGTTTTGCATAACATAAATTAAGTTGATTAGCATTGCATAAATTAACTCGTTTTACAGAAAATGAATTAGGTTGTCTTACATCAAGTGAATTTGGTTTGTTTTAAATTAAATTATTTTATTTTTACATAATGATTAAAAGTGTTAAAATGAATGAATGGTATACTAAAACACTTCAAGATCTTATTCAGATTCCATAAATCTTCAAATGAAGGTTTTTTAGCACTTTATCTATTCAAGGTCACATTGGGACATACTGCTTTTTCAAGCTGATCACATCAACAATACAATTCGGGTGAACACTTCTTCAGGGAGAATTGCTTAGAGTGGGTTCATTAAGTTGAGTTCTGGGAAACAGACACCAGTATTGAATCTCAGATGAGACCAAAACATGTTCAGTGTTGGACAAAAACTTTAGGACTTAAAGGCCACCATATTACGTCATCTCAGGGCAATAATGATGGTAGAAAAGTTGGAAATGTTGGAAAACTAAATGAATGGAATCAAACTCAGAAATTTCTCTCTTCCAGTCAGTTCGGCGCATGTTGCGTGACGGAAGAGAGATGGACTTTTGAAGTTAATTGTGACGTGGGATGAGAAAAAAATGTATCCTATCGATAAATCGAAGAGGTTTGGTGAATGACTAAACAAAAATAAAAATAATAATTCTACTCTCAATCCATTGTTGCACTCAAAGACGGTTTACTTCTATTTTGTAACCAGGAGAACCAATAACAACCCAATCATCACTTTTTGGAACCAAGGGAGACGATAACAGCCCTTTCTCCATTTTGGAACGATGGGAAATGATAACAGATCCTCCATCACTTTTTCCCTTTTTAGAACCATAAGAAACAATAACAGCTATTTCTCCCTTTTTGGAACCAAAAGAAAATATAATGGCCCTGTCTCCTTTTGAGGAACCAGGGGAAATAATACCAACCCAATAGTATTGTTGACAGATGGTTAAAATGCATTAAAGGTTAGACAATATGGACCAAACCTGCTTCAGGACAGTGCCAGGCTTCACACACATACCAGATGGTTGTGTCTAAACTATGTGAATTGCCATATGACCTTCTTCAGCATTCTCCAGAATCAACCTGTCATCTCTATACCTTACTCATTAGCTTCACTTCAAGTACTCTGAACTCCACATTCGCAATTAAAGCTTCAATAATAAAGACATGATTCCTTTTTTTACTCAGTTTTTTATCATTAGACCAATTAATTATCATTAAAGGACCATTGGCAAAAGGATATTAAGAAAAATAGATATTATTCTGGGGAAAAATATGCACTAGTCCGATCCCGTCACCATATTCCCGCCCTTGAACCAACTTTCCACCTTCTACGAGGAGTCATCTTCCGGGTGTCTTTATGTATAAAAGACTTACTTTAGGACTTACATTTTGATCATCTTTGGCCATTTCTTCCATCAATGTCCACTCCCCAGTACTTGTATTATTTTTAATCTATCATCCGTATTTGCATTCTTATCCATGTATTGCTTTAATGTTCCTGCGAGTTATTACAAGCAATTTCGCTTCTAGAAATTAAAACTAGTAAGATACAGTGGCGGCAACAAAAAAAGTGACATGTGACAATTCGGGGAAAATGAAACAGAAAAATGTAACTTACATATTTTATTATGAATATTTCATGAAAGTTAATACTTGGTCATGTTGCCCTTGCACTTGATGACCATTCTGAGTCGATTGGGCATTGATTCAGCGAGGTTTGCGAAGTAGGTGGGGTCGATCGTAACCCAGATCTTCTTCAGTGATTCTATCAGGTCCTTGATGCTGCCGGATGCTGTCTCTTGAACTTTGGATTTCATCAGATTCCAAGCATTCTCAATAGGATTTAGGTCCGGGGAATTACCAGGCCACTCCAAAACACTAATATTATTATCATTGAAGAACCTTTTTACTAACTGGGACCTGTGAGCAGGGGCACCATCATGCATGAAAAATTCACACCGATGAATTTCCCAAAATGGCAGCATGTGCTGCTTCAAAACTTCGAGATAGTTAGTCCCCCTCATGGTTACATTCTTGGGAAGGAAGTACAGACCTCCTCTGCCCTTGTTTCCACTAAAGGCACCCCACACCATCACACTATCAGGGTGCTTCACAGTTTTCACAGTATATTTTGGGTCATACCGAGACACATTGCTGGGACGACGCACGATCTTTGACTCTCCTCTGACCAGCCTAAAGGTGCTCTCATCACTGAACATCACCTTCTTCCATTGGGCAGCTGTCCAATGTTTATAGGTCTTGCAAAAATTGAGCCTTTTCATCTTCATAGCCTTGGTAAGAAGGGGCTTCTTGGCAGCGCGGCGAGCCGGTAGGCCTAAGTCCTTCTGTAAGCGATGACGGATGGTCCTGAGGGCGACGTTCTGGAGAAGGTCTGGGTGTTTTTTCTTGATTGAAGCGGAGGTTACAGAAGGGTCTGACATCACTTCACGCCTTAGGATATTATCAGTCCTTGGAGATGTCTTCCTAGCTGCACCAGTGCCCTCCTTCCTCTTTGGTATGGTACCTGGTGGCAATAACTCAGCTGCCCATTTTAGGCGATAAATCGTATTTCTTGAGGTTCCTAAATCTGCTGCTACATCAATAAAAGACTTTCCCTGCTCTAATAGGGTCAAGGCACGGCTTTTCTCTGTCATAGAAAGCTTTTTCCGCCACATTGTATCCACTTGCACAGAAGTTATAGCACGTCAAATGTAGGCACGAATGCAGGAAATCAGCACGCTGGAGCGTTGTACACCAAAACCTCACTGTACGAGCTCAAATGAGACAGTGAGTTCCAATAAAGCGCAGTTCTGTTGTCTTAGCTCAGGAGAGTCATCCACTCGTGGCATAAGCCCCGCCCCTTTTCATTGGCTTGTTGCCAAGTAAAATCGTGAAAGCGATTTTATGTATCGATTTCTATTGCCAATATTCAATGTCACTTTTTTTGTTGCCGCCACTGTACATTGATTATTTTGACCCGGAATACTAGTATCCTCTAGTTGAGCTACTTATATCCACCTACTCCTTAGTAGGAACTCAACACACTCGTCTTCGGTTGATGGTTGGTGTCTAAACACAAAACCATCCAACGCCTCCCTTCCAACGAGGACCGCACCTAATACATTCGGGCTCGTCGGCGGTTGTCATTTTGATCTTTATGTACATTTCATTATCCGGTCGGTGGATCTCGCCCACACTGGGAGGGATGAATGACGCAACTAAATATAACTTGATTAGTTACTAAGCGGTTTAAGCATGTAGTGTCTGTAGCTATGGTTCCTAGGGGCGCCAAGACGCCTGGCCACAGTTGCTCCAATTAATAATGTCACATTTTACGCAGAATTTCGTTTAGTTTTTTTGTTTGTTTTTTTTGTTTATTTTGTTTCTTATATTTGTTGTTTGGTGTTTGTTTTTATTGGGCTTTTAAAGTAGCCTGGTACTAGGCCGATTTTTTAATTACTGAGACCTATGCTATGGTGGGAGTGGCCAGAGGGGCGGGGCAGGGTTGGCAGTGAATAGGAAATGTTGATAAGACACGATCCCACCACCTGAAGTAGTACCACCCCACTCTGGCGTGTGGTTAAGCTGCAATCGCATTTCCACTTCCTGACTGCTGCATGGACCACGGGGGGCGGGCGATGGCCTATAAAATTCCCCCAGCATGCAACAGCTTCTTCCTGGACAGTCTCACAGAAGGCGAGGCCCCACTTGAGGTTGACGTGGCCCTACAGCAAAGGCTGTAGGAAAATATAGTTGAGGATTTACGGCTACTAGGGCTTAGCCGAGTGGAAATACTGCTTCCGATTTTAGCGAAGTTAAGCTACATCGGGTGTGATTAGTCGCTGGATGGAGATTCAATTTTGGTCGCTTTCACGGCGGTCGCCCTATACTGTCGAGACCCGTGGTTTGAATTCCACGTTAATCAGTAGGTGCCCTAAATATAAATAAAGGCATCTTAAATGAACGGGGGTAAAAGCACGACCATTAAAGAAAGTCACGATTGAACATAAGATACAAATCTAATAAAGAAAAATATTTAAAAAAAAAACACTAAAGCAAAATGACAAAAGTGAAGAATAAAAACCACAAACACAAAAGATCATTAAATGAGTGGCAAAATTAGATCAGGAACTCGGCCGACAATGGCGCCCATGCACTACGTAGCGTGTCGAAAAGGAGGATGAAATCGTACCAGTATAAAAGAAAACCAAATTTCTGTTGTTATCATGGATATTTTGTATTGTACAGGGTGCGCCTACAGTCTGGATACATTGGAAATATCCCAATGGTCTTCTTGTTCATCAGACCCCCCCTTCCCTCGAGGGACTTCTTTTTCTGTGTTACGCTAAAGGAAACACCTGAGGGAACAGCTCAAATTGACGGATATTTGGAGTTAACGCATCGCGTTCATTGGATGAATCTCTCAAAGCTCATCGAACTTGCATTACAATTGTGGGAATCACATTGAAGATGTTATTTATTCATATTTTAATTAAATAAAATAAAAAAATCAATTTTTTATTGAAAATATACATTTTTGCCTGTGTCCAGACTTTAGGGAAGCCCTGTATAACTACAAACTGTTAACGTTCTAGAGAGTGAGGCGACAAATGCCTTTTATATATTTTAGATTTCAGGCTTTATTGCGTATTATCTTAACCTTTGTTTTATTTTAGTTTATTTCTCTTTATTTAGTAAATATACAATTCATTTTAGGCTTACAATACATTTATCCCTCTCAATTGTGAGCGCAATTGTCAGAGACGAGAGTATTATTAATAGCCACATTGGGGCAATTATCCGGGCGTATAGCTGTCTTTAGGCTTGTTGTCGGAGAAGCTAATAGGTTATATGTGAATCTAATATTTTATTAAAAAAATAGTTCCACATATCTCCTTTTCATCTCATCAGATCCCATTGTTCAGCAATGACTTTGTTGTTCCACTGATCTCAACTATCGTTTATGAGCTTGACTGAGCTTGTAATATAATGATGCAAGGATCACATATTTTTATTTAACCATTTTGAGATGGGTGTAATACCATACAAACCTGAAATGTATCGCAATCCCCGATTTCGCCTGATCGCAATGCCCCAAGTTTAGTGAACACCTTGACGAGAGAAGATTGACTTAAATTATGCGACGTATATAACCGCTCCTCAAATTGCAGGTTAGCACCTTGAAATGAGCGCTCTACCTGTTCTTTGCACAACCGTTATATACAAGATTACCTGCTTCACTAGGCTCGATACTAATTTACCACCGGGTGAATCTCTTGACATAACTGTTAACATGTCAAGGCAAGTCAGGTCTGGAAGAAGAGTTGCGTTTCTGACTAGAATGATTTTCGCCACACATCTGGATAACATTATCCTTCTCAGAGCCGATGAACAAAAAAGAAAGTTCTCATTTGAGTGTAAAAAACTATGAGAGTGAAATATAATTAAAAATAGGGAAATTTTCGCCTATAACTTTCTGCCGTGGACAGAGGGTTGTTATACCTTCGCCAGATGTAGCTTGTAAAAGAACAACCTCTGACGACTCCCCTCCCACTTTATCGGGGACCACGTGCGAGTGTATCCCACCACGAGAAACGTCACTTCCTGTTCGAACATTCAAGACTTTTCTACTCTTAAACGCATTGGGGAAATATTCCCCAATCTTGCGAACTCGTCCTAAGCCTCCTCCCACCCGGTGGCGACGCGAGGAAGAGCTGCTGTTTTTCGCCCCTCGCTACTAAATGATGAATCAACTCTGCCTTCGGATTAAGATTCCTTGAGCTTGTGACTCCTTTCTCCAAACTCTCTATTTCCCCTCAGAATCGGGCATAAAAATACTTATCGTCTCGTCCCGTGAGCGTTCATCAGACAGCAGACTTTCTCTGCCGTAATTCTACCGCAGTCAATTGGTAGCTTCTCTGATTGGCAAGCCTTTGAATTTGCGCAACAGTCTTCCTTCGTTTAATCAACCCCCCCCAAATCTCCATCGATTACCTTTCAGGAAAAGAAGTCTCCTCTTCCAGTGGAATTACAAGTGATCCCACATTTCCCGTCGAGCATCATCTTTGAAGTTTGGCTATCTCATCGGAGCGTTGGTTCGGATCGTGCCACACCTGCCTCATTTGGTCCATGCCCCCACTTGCCTCATCAGATCGTGCCACACTTGCCTCATTGGATCGTGCCCCACTCGCCTCATCGCAAGAAGGACCTTCCTCGAAGTCACCAACCCGTGAGACTAAAACCCCCTCCATTATAAATATTGTCTAGTCCCCCTTTTGATCTTAGCCTAGTAACATTAATCAATTAATTCTATTTGAGAATCCCTCCTCATAATAATTATCAAGAGACTATTTTAATTTAAATAATTCCCATTTGCCTATTACTATTCTTATTTTGATCTTTGTAAATAAATTATATTTTGTTGTTTCATCTTAAATAACCTTGAACGATACTCTCGGCCTACTAAAGTAAATCTCGCCAACCATTTATGCACTCTGTCTGATTATTAAGGAATTGAAACCCAACGCCTCAAGTGTGACCTCCTAGTCAGTCGTTAATCCATGCAAACAGCCCTTCAACGGTTTGTGTTGCAGTAAGTGATTAAGTCACCCCCTACATAATATTGGCGTAGTGTATGGTATCGAGCTGTTGTACCACGACATAGCTAAACTATTTAAACTTATCAACCAACGAGGGACAAGGTTATCAGTCTTTTTATCCTATACAAACCCAAATTGTTAAAACCATTGCCTCGAAATGCTTACCAGGGTCCCGAATACGATAACACGCATCGAGATCTCTTTGTGTCGCTTCATCCTGGTATATAATAATCCTTACTTACATCAGTCGATAAGGGATAAGATATTCATAATTTTTAGTTATTTATTGGGCCAATATCAGTCTGAAGGTCAATCAGGGATTTAGAGGCACAACGGTCATAATCAATTAGGTCAATAAACTAAAAACAAATCAGCTGATCAGACAGACAATTGATCAAACCGTCATTAAATTAGTCATTAGCAATCTAATAAATCAACTGCAGAATCATTAATACACAATTTTTCCGATTGTGGCATTCCTTCATGTTTTGAGCAGAATCCCGTTTTCTTCCTCTCGCTGTAAATTCGGGGCAATCTTTCATATTTGTCCAGCCGGTGTTCACTGGAATATTGATGGGGTTGTGAGGCGCACTTTCCTCTGGATTTTCTTTCTCTTTTTTTATTTGTTTTATCGAAAGAATATATTGGGAATTTCATTTTTTGTCCACTCTTTTTATTTTCGTGATTTTGAAGCTTTTGCTGAGCTTTGATACATATTTTATGGAGAGCCTCTCTTTGAGAATTAAGAACAAAAAGGGGGGTCAAGTAGAGGGACGAGATTTTTCGTCTTTTAGTGTAGGTCTTTCTTTGTCAGTCTACTATTCTCCTTAGATTTCTGATGGTCCTTATCCACATACGAAGTGCATACGATGCGCTTTTGTAGGAAATGGGAATGAGAATAAAAGTTCTAGCTGTTACATTGGATCCCAGAAGATACATGTTTAGGAACACTATCTCAGCAAGGATACAGAAAAGATTGTCAATAACTTATAATATCTCTTCAGTGAGAGCCCCCCTTCCCCAAATGCAATAAATAACATCTTCAATGTGATTCCCACCATCTGTGATTGCAAAGTTCAATGCGCTTTGAGAGGTTCTCCCGATGAACCCGATGCATTAACTTCCAATCCAATGCTTTTATTTTTCTCCACGACAAAAATAGGTTTACAAACTCCGAAATTCACATTAACTTCCTTTCAAGGGATTTAATCTACTGATAATTGACCAACCAATGCAACGATTCGCGTCATAATCGGCAAAATGACTCATCAAGCCCTTTTTCGCTGAGCTTAAGCGTCCCTTTCCTCAAGTTTATTTATCTTCTACTTTGCCTTCGACAACTATTTTGCCTTAGAACCATAGCGATGAGACCCGTCTCACCTTGTGCCCCACATTAATAGATATTTCATGTGTCCCATGAATAGTAACCGTACCCCCGGAGCCTTTAGTTCAGTCCCTACTTCAAGCTAAAGTATGTCTAGTAAAGTCAATTGTAGTGTACACCTTGATTGCATACGATCAGTATAGCAATGAGTAGTCACCTTCACAGCCTTCAGGCATGGCAAGGAGACGTTCTTATCTATGCCAAGCATGTGGTCTTATCCATTAGACTAACCTAATGCCCCTAAAAAGAACTGGTCTATGGGATCCAACCGTTTGATTGCCGTAGATGAGGAGCATCTCCTCGCGATGTCCTCTGCAGTATGAAGGGGGCTATTCATTGCTACACTAATCACATAAAGTGTCTGCAACCGTTACCTGGGCCACGAGGGTTAACTTCTATCTCTCTCTCTCTCTCTGTAGGCTTACTATTGTCAAACATGTTACTTTTAAGAGTAACCTTCAAGTGTTATTAGCCCTTTTCTTGTACCGAGCATTACATATGATGTTCGGCACATACATATTACTCAGGCGTTCATGATACAGATGTTTTTATTGTATGCGATTCATTCGCTGTTCACACATTGCCCATCCGCAAAACCAAATAAGCTTCCTATAACTAAAAACCTGAAAACGAGCATCGTCGTTTTAAGAATACTTATGAAAATGCTTTGGACAGGCCAAGGGTTAAACAACAATTAAATTAAGAGTATATAACAGGGGTATATAGGAGAAGAACAGCGTGGTCAACATTAACAAAATGCTGCCGAGTGACCCAGAAGTGTCGGAATGGTGGGCTAACCGGCGTCGGTTAACGGAGAAGGCGATTCGTTTCATGTAAAATAACTGGTTCAAAGCTGCGTTCTACCCTGAACACCAGAATGAAAGCTCTCATCGGCGTTGAAAGGCTGATACCAGCCTTTCAAACAATTTTGAGATGGATGGGAGTCGACAGATTGGAAGTAGCTTGAGGGATCGTTTGGGTTCATGTTCGGTTTCTTCAGGATTGTGGGAACAGCAGCGTATTTAAAGTCAGTTGGTAATATTCGAGACAAGAGGTTTTATAACTTATCAATGAGGTAAGAGAGAAGAAAGAGGAGGATGGAATTAGTCTAGGGCAGAAAAAATCTTTTTCGAAGAGAAAAAATGAGTTTAATTCTTTAGAGAATACAAGGTGAGGGAATGTAGTTAGGTTAGGGGAGGAAAAGAGGGATTTGTTCGGTGGCAAGGAATAGAGGGAGAAGTTAGGCCAGAGTAGATATGAAGTATCTTCTCAGAGAAGAAGGCAGAAAATTCAATTGGGAGATAGGGAAAAGAGACTTGAATTTCAGAGGAGAAGAAAGATTAACTAGAAGCTTGAATAAGATGTGCGGCTTGTTTTTACTTTTCTCCTGGGATAGTCTGGGTGAGAAACTTTACGGTAGGACTTTATGAAGGTAGTGTATGTGTGAATAACACGGTAGTCGGCTACGGAGTTGGATTTTGTCTCTGCCCAACGAGAACGCAAAGATTGAAGCTGTCTCTCGCGTGGTCGTCGGCGTTTCCTAGCGTTCAAAATAGAGCCTGAAAACCACGGCGGGTTTGAGAGTATGGGACATAGACGCCTAGAACTATGCTAAGGAGAACTATGTTAAGGTCAGCATATGCGATGGAAAAGGTTAACGAGGTCAGGAGGTAGGGGAGATCCTTGTCATCTGTTCTTGGTTAATGGAAGAAAGCAGAATATGATAAGGCTTGGTGGCAGGATATGTGTGAGGGTTGGGTGAAGAGGAAGAGAGAAATAAACTTGATGAAGTAGCCATGAATAATTATGGATTGGCTAGTTATGGATAGGCTATGAATTAGGAAGAAGGAGATGATTAGGTCAAGTGTATTACTTACATGTGCGAGTGAAGGATGAGAGAGATTGATATAGTAAAGTTTACGAATTTAAAAAAGTCTTAAAAGAGGGATATACTGAGGTATGTTAAAATACCACAGAATAAATAAGGTTGAAGAATGCAGAGGGAATAGATCGTGTTTCGTTCAGAAATCCGCCGATCTCATCGAAAATCTCTAAGTGGGATGTTCTAGGGGACGATATACGATGGCAACTGTAAGAGAGGGTTTCAGAGGCAAGGTTGCAAGCAGCACTTTAAAAGTGTTTGCAGATTTGATTTGAATGAAAGAAGGTAGATGGTATGGAGCAAGTATTTAGAGCAATCTATCCCCTACTTCTCGTATGTCTTTCAACTTGGACAAAAGAATACCCCCCCCTCCCCCAGTGGGACAATCTAAGAAGTAACTGTATTTCCCTTGTTTGACCACCTGTCTGCTAAGCCAATAATAACAAGCATCTCAGATGATATAAGGTCATCCATATGTTCGCTTTGCCCAACGCGAAGCTGCGGCTATTTAAAACGCTCGCAGAGAGAGGAAGTGGGATTTTTGGCGGGAGTGGGCGAGGTTTGTAAGTTAAATGTGTTTGAAATCCCTTTATCTCAAGAGGGATAGCGTAGGGATCTAGCAAAAGAGAAAGCACGATGAGTTCTGTCGGATGGCTTCAAAATACCAAGACACTTTATTATATGGTAATTTGATGGGGTGACTCTATTTGACGTTATATTTGAGGTATAACTTAGATATTTTAAAAACCGCACTTGAATAGGACATCACAAGCTGGAAGATTCTTATGTTGATTCATCTTGGCTGGAAGATACATGAGGCGTTTATAAGAGAGTTAACTATGAAAAATTAGCGAGTATATATACAAAAGTTCTAAAAAATCACGAAAATAATGCACTAAAAAGATAGAAAAGAAGAAGACAAAAGCTTTTAACGATGGATTTGTACTCCAACAATGAGGTTGGAGACGAAAGACCAGAACTTTTTTCGTTCGAAGTAGAAATAGGAAGTGGAGTAAGGATTGGGGGTATAAGAATCGGAGAGGGGCTGCTCTTAGATGTGTGGCATCAAGAAGGGGTTTTTTTTTTACTACGAATACTCAAATGTGCACAAAGCTGACTAGGTTATACTCAATATTCCGAAATGATGATTCAGCGACGAGTCACAGGAAATAAAAACAGGCAAGAAACCACTAACTAATTCACGAGCAACGACTAGAATGGGCAAATGCACCTCTTCACCAGAAAAACACAAAGTTCAAATAAACCCTACAGAAAACATAAGAGAATTTAACGTAAACACTACAAAGGCTAATTCAGAGGCGTAATCAGGAAATCTTAGAAGTCAACGGAAAAGAAAACAAAAAGCTAAGAACGAGACATTTCTCCTCGTCTTAGAGACATAGAAAATTGGCGCGTGTGACCCGCTCCTGCACGTACCAGCGCGCACCTACCATCATGCACGTACAATTATATGCGTATAATCATACACGTACCATCACTAACGTACTGTTATTCACGCACCATCATGCACGTATCATCATGCACGGAAATCACGCACGTAACATCATGCACGTACCTTCACACACATACTAGCATACATATACCATCATGACGTACCTTACCACACATACCATCATGCACGTACTTTTACGCACGTACCACCATGCATATGCCATCGCAACTTTCTTCCTGCAGGTAATACCATCATGCATGTACCTTCACGTACATACCATCATGACATACCTTCACCTACGTACCGTCATGCACGTCCCATCATCATGCACGTACCATGAGTAAACTCAGGGAGAAACTGCTACACTTAATTTTAAGACATCATTCATAGATAAAATTGTCCCCAAAATGGGGCAAAATGAAGAGATTATTAAAAATCATTGCAGCCGCTTAACAGTTTTTGCCTACCCTGAGCTTACTCGAGGCTCGTGTGGGATAAGGAGAAAAAGCCAACTGACCACGATTTAATATTTATCGGAAAATACCTCAACCGTCACGTAATCTAGCGAAGGAGTTATCATATCCACACTCCCTTGACGCGCAAGGGGTAGCCCAACCTCGGTACACGAAAGGTTTCTAGCTCCCTGGTTGGTGGTTAAATCCATATTACCGCTTTTATTTCCATTTTCCCCTCGAGTAAAGATCGGTCACTGGTGGTCATGTGATTTCCAGCAATCGTCATTCTGATCTTTATATGGCTGTCATTATCCGGTCGAGGGAACAGGCGTACGATTAAAAATGGACGGGTGAAGCAATTGCCTTCAACTATCTCATCTTGGCATTTGTTAAAAAGCAGTTTCATCCTATTTATGGTAGATAAAAAGAGGCACTGCGATGGTTATGATTTTACAAGCCCGAAGTGTTCCGGCTTCAGGGCTTTTATAGGCGCAGTTATCGCTTAATCACTTGTTTCGCTTAAACAGGACATCTTTATGATTCATTACTGACGTTATATCTAACACACAGGTTTAATGAGACAAGAACAATTGTATCAACACATATTTTATTAAAAAAATACTCTTACAGTCACTATCCAGATGCTACACCCAGAGTTGAACCAAAAGAATATATGTAGGACCACCAAAACCTAAAAATACGATCTCCTGAATACTTAGTTATAAATTAATGATCTCTTGATAAGAATACGGTTGTATTTGTTATGTCCAGTACCTGGGGCGTACTCGGAGTACTAGGGTATTTAGATGTCTCAAGGTGCATGTACCATCCTGAATTTTCGGAACAAAATGGCCGTAATGTGTACTTTTAAACCACAATATAAATATTTTAACTAATTATATTTATACAATAGGGCAAGTAATTCAGATAGTACAAGTTATAATAATTTCTAAGCTATTTGGAAACCTATTTGATCAGTAAATTTAACAAGATGAATCAAGACTGGAATACCAACGAATTTGATCCATAAATCAATAACCACGTTACGGAAACAATCTGCCATTTACTTTGTTCGTTCGCTCGTATTTTGACGCACGCCCCACAAAATTCAATTTCTCTCACTTCTTTTCAACTTGATGAGGCCAGGTTTACTCGAGCAAAAGCTAGATTTTGTATTCTTTTATAATCGAACTAATGTTTTGGGTTTTTTTTTTTTAGAATGCAGTGCAGTTAGGATTATGCATATATTAATTTATATCAGCAGCAGTCCCTTTCTTGCAACTGCTTTGTTGAATGACCCAATCTGGAGGATTTTCGCGAACGTAACCTGTCCAGGTATCGGGACGAGCGGGCTCGCTACCTTTGTTCCTTGCACTTGGGACAAGTTCGTTCGCTTAAACTTGTGGATTATCTGACTACTGGCAGCCTCCCTCCATTTTATTTGACTCTTTTTGGGGTTGGTCGCATGATCCTGCGCCCGAGAGAAGGAGAGAGACGGGCCTCCGCCCGACACACGATCATATTTGCGTCTTCTTTCTTTTCTTTTCTTTCTTGTTTTTTGTGGTTTTTGTTTGATTTTTGACTTTGTTTATTTTGTTTGTTTCGTTTATTTAAATTTTAAAGTAGCCTGGTACTAGACTGAAAATCTTTATTACGGTGACTTGTGCCCTTGCATGTAGTCGCCAGATAGGCGCTGTTAAAAAAATTAAAAAGGCTTTTCCAAGAAACCTCCCCCGATCGAGGTTTAGGGCAAGATCCACCCACATTATGGGCAAATTTCACCCTCATACCTTCTATGAAGTCCTCTTCTGGTTATCTTTATATATAAAGGTGTCCAGTTTCTGATATATTTTGTGTATCAGCTGTTTTTTTTTTAACATCTGTCTATCTACACTTGATCGCGTTTTTTACTCTATCACTCAGCCGGGTTTGTGTTCTTATACAATTCTTTATTTAATGTTCATTGAAGGTCATTCATAACATGTATCGTTGCATCTTTTTATAGGTTTTCCTCAGTTTATGGTCGCTTTTTATGTTCAGTGTTGAGATTTCACTTTAATAAGGTAACTCTTGGTAGGATGCATTGATTGGATCCTTTGCGATGTCATTTTGAAGATGGAGCTATGGTGCTCCCTCCGTTCTCCCGCCTAATTTCGTTCTTCGGTTCATGTCCTTTTCTATACTCGCGTCAAGAGTTAAAAAAGAAAGCTGTCTTAAGCTTTCATATTCGTGTACCACTTCTAAAATTTGATCATTAATTCTAATTAATCTAAAATTTGATCGTCAATTCTACTTGCTCATAAATTTGATCGTCAATTCTAAATGCTGAGAAATTTGATCGTCAATTCTAATTGCTCTAAACCAGGGTTGTCCAACCTTTTTTCCTAACGGTCCAAGTTAGAAATTTAAATATATTTACCGGGTCACAGAGGTACTTAAATATAAATTTTAAAAAGTTCAAAGATAAATATAATTAGAAACAAAATACTGTATAATAACAGTAAAAAATTAAATTACACTTATACAAAATAAAATAAAATCAATGTGATTTTGAGGATTTCCTTCCTTTTATGATATTTTCAATATCTGGTTTTCAAAGTAAACCCGCGGGCTGCGGGTTGGACGTCCCTGCTCTAAACCTTGATCGTCAATTCAAATTAATCCAACATTCGATCGTCAATTGTAATTCTTGTATCTTCAGCAAAACTTTTCGTTCGTTATTTTCGTTTCTGCAATGTCCATTCGCAATCCGACTGTGTGACTAATGAGTAATAATTCTGTTACCACCGACACGATTCAGGCAAATAATAGACTGTCATTAGCAAAGTGAAGGTGATTTGAATATCTCCGATTAATCCGGATTCACTTTTGTCTCAAATCAAACATGTGTAGGTGAATGAAAGTGAGAATTTCGGTAGTGTTCTATGAGCATGAGGCAGTTTTGAATCAATTAAGAATCTGTAACAACGAAATAAATCTTAATTACACCATGCCTCTATATCGATCTGATAACTATTATAAAAGACATAATAGAATCTATATAAATAAAAGAATTGCCGCATAATAATATGTGTGAGGGAACTTTTAAATTAAACAGTTTCAACCCGACTTTATTCGGGCCGAAATTGGCATTTAAAATAGTTATAATTTTGCCCAATCCTTAGCGAGGGGGATAGCAAAAGAGGTGAATGTGTGAGAAAGTAGGGTAGGATAGTTATAAAGTATTGTGTAGTGCGAAATGTTGATGATATGGATGTGGCGAAGGGGTGATTATGATGGTCATATGGGTAGGAATGATAAGGATTTGTGCCAGGATGTCTCGCAAACGCTTTCGTTTGTATTTTTACTTTTGGTTTCCTTCGGTGTGTCTTAAGTTGTATTGGTAGCATTCGTGCCTTTTTTATCGTTTGCTCATTTGAGTGTTTGCATTATTTGTTTTTATTATTTTGCACATTTTACTTTATTCGTATTCTTTTTGTTTTGTATTTTTTGCATTTCTTTCTTTCCTCTTTGGTGACTCTCCAGCCTCGCTAGTCAAACACATCAATTTTCGAACTACACATCAACACATACTTCGCACCGGTGCATTGCCACCAACCTATCTCCCTCCTCGTATCACTTAAAAGTTATTCCCGAAGCTCTCCTCTCTTACTGCTAGTTTGCTGTAACTTGACTACAGCAATGCATCTTCATCTCTTTGTATTCTTATCTTGTTCTTCTACGCCTTTTCATTGCAGAGTTGAAGATGAGAGTTAAATACCAAAACGAGTCTTGTATTAAATGTATTGTACCAAAATGTGGTATATAGAGTCCTAAGGAGGCCACTGGAATAGTGCCATCGAGAGCAGATAATACCAACATTAAAGCAATGTGGCCGCTGTTTAACGCTATGAGGCTGCGTGTCAAGTTCAGGGGTGGGTAATTTCACCATTTGTAATGGCACCAAGAATTCAGAGAAGTACAAGCTGTCTCAAGAGATTACCTGCTGTTATCAGCCAGAGACCTCTCTGTAAAAGCCCTCAATGTGATTTCCAAGCAGGACAATGACCCATGCCACAATTATGAAGCAGAATTGATCGAACAACAGGAAATGTTTCTTCAAAAGTTGTGTTCACCGCCGATAACCCACAGTAAAAATAAGCCTTTTTTTGCTTTATACATTAGTTTAATCAGAAATAAATATTCTTTGTTAATGCTAGACGAACTGAGCAGTCATTGGATACCAGCGAGTCTCCAAAACATTTTCTAAAGCAATAGGAGCACCCCTAAAATGTTCCGGTAATGGTATGGTTCTATGAATTTGGCATAATTCACTAAAGGAACTAGATTACTGCAAAGAGCAAAAAAACATTGCCTTATTAATGAAGACCTAATATTAAACAACCAATTCTAGTGAACAGAGATTAAGAAATGTTGTTGCCCAACAAAGGTCTCAAAATGAATAATGTTGTGCTACGGAATTTTGCCTCTCCCAACACACACACACACACCTCTCTTTCTAGTGGATTAATAGTTTTTTCATACACTTGGAATTGTTTATATGTTCTAAAAGATTCGAGACTTAAACATTAGAGCAGTACACAGTCTCATACGCCTAAAAGTGTTTAAATGGAAATATTTAATTTAAAATTACGTTGGCAAAATACAATTTGGACTTTAAAAAAAAATCCGCTGCCTCTGATTTAGTTTGTAAGGATCAGAAGACTTGAAAATGAGCAGATATACATAAGATATCCAACGCAAAAGAAGGGTTGGAAATGAGGCGTCATTCTTTAGAAATGATCTAGTGAGCAAAAGTGCAAATCTGCAGTCAGTTTGCACCCAAAAATCATCAGCGCCAAAAGAATGTATCACAAGACAAAAACTCTTTCTGTAGGATTGTGTGGTAATGAGGCTTTAATTAGCTGTCTTTTTCGATGGCAATCTCTATGGGGAATCTTACCTCGAAAGGATATACCTGAAAATGCTTCTGCAAATACATGTTTATGGAAACTGATTTTAACTATTTTGGAGATTCAAGACGAAGCTCCTTCTCACGGAAGAGGTAATGTGAAGGAAAGCCTTCAGGAAGTCTTCCACCAACGAGTAATTGCTCTAGGCCATGGTATTGAATCGCCTCCCAGAAGCCCCGACTTCGCCCCGTGTGATTACCTTTTATGGCACCACTCGAAAAGTAGTATTTTCGTCACCACCTATCAAATTAGATGATTTTGAGAACTCACATGACAGCTGATCGCATTCAGATCTTATCAAAAGTGTAATGAGGAAGACAATAACTCAAATTTGTATTGAGAAGAATAGCGGTGATTGCTTTAAGCAATCTAAGGAGTAACTCTGGCAATAAGGAACAACGAACCATCTGCTTTGCGTCTTATTAAAATTAAGTAAAGTTATCTATTATTTATCTGTCTTTTCGTTACATAGATTATAGACAGTTTGTTTATTAATCTATTTTGCGCAATCCATTATCGGTACTCTTCAGTTAATATCAGAAAATTGCAAAACCAAATGGTTTAAACATTACTAAATTAACGCGTTAACAAAGAATGCGTTTTACTGCTAAATTGAAACAGATTTAAAGTATCATAATTTTTGGAAGAGATGGTAAAATTTAAATTTGGGTATACTTTTATGTGGGACATACTGTATAGCATATATTAAAAAAAAATTGCATGAGAATCGAATGAGAGTATTCCAAGAAAAATAACTGTAAAAATATAGTTCTTTTGATATTAAGCAGCAATTTATTGTTTTTTATTTAAAGAACAACGAAAATATTAATTAAAATACCTATTTTACATCCTTGCTTCTCTTGTATCTCCGCTTTAAGCTTGGCCCAATAACATCTTGCAATTTATAGCTGGAAGAGGATCTTCAACTAAGAGTTGAAATAACATCTTCGTTGGTTGTGATACATACTTTGAAGATGTGGATTAAACAAATTTATATTAAAAAGTAAGCAATGACCTCGTTTAATAACTAATCATTAAGTTAATTTACATCAAATAAGTAAATTGCTTTGACTCATACAAAGGTAGACACTTTTAAGTCAGAGAATCAGCTGGAAAAGACATGGAACCCAAAAATAAACTAGTACTGATTATAATCTGGCTACAAGTACTCTGAAAATGGTGATCTTTACAACGACGGATAATCTATTTTATGTAATGGATGATATTCTGATGAAATGAATGTGTTAAATTCCATTTATAATGCGTTTACTTTTTCGTCTAGATAAATCATTATAATTGATACACGCTAATAGGTTTTACTTCAGAAGCGTGGCACTATATCAGTTGCGGTTGTCGTCGAATAATCAATGATTGAATAGGAAAAGGTAACCACTGCAATAATATTTTGTGTGGTGACCATTTTCTTCCAGCCCCTTCATCAGATCCATGGTGATCGAGAGGGCCAAATGCTAGGCTTTGGCCCTATGATCTATGATGTTTAATCTACGATGTTTTATCCTTTAATTTGAATTAAATTATAATTCTGCTAATCGAAAAAATTGCGAATTCAAGATTATTGAAAATTTCTCTTTGCCCCCCCCCCCTCCCGTCAGATTTAGAAAAACTGAAATTTCCCTGGAATTTTAGTTTGTAAGAATGTTTAATAATTACAATATAAGACGATCGGCTTCGCTACTCCCTTATCGCTCGGTTGCTCATTGACTCGTTGGGATCGTTGTCAATGATAGCCTGGATCTCCATCACAAATTCAGGGGTTCGTTTCGTATCAGAACGCTTATAGTGAAGTTTCCGAGCCACCGACCCTTCATAATTACAGCTTGACTCATCTAACTCTTACCCAATCATTTGCGCCTTACTCAGATTGACCCCTAAGCCCTCGCAGATCTTCGCATTGGGGCCCATGGCGCTAATACCAGGAAACACAGCTTTCCTTTTCCAATTTATGGAGCATTGAATTTATCCATGGTATTGCTCACTTCACAAACGATGAACAAGTGAGTCTACTATGATAGGAAGAAAAGAGAAGTGACGATAGACAACACGCATGCGCGTAATTCAGGGTTGCCAAAGGCTACAAAGTAGAAGGTGGGTATAATTCTTATTTTCAATTTAAAACAAGCCAAAGATAAATTTTAAATGTAGGTTTGATTCAGTTGATAAAAAACATATTCCTGTTAAGAGACTTCGCATGACCGAACAATATTCTAGCCTGGAATGACAAAAAAATTAAACCAAGTCCCGAAAATAGATCATTAAAAGAGCACCAACACACATCTTTTTAGTGTTCAAAAGTTAGTTCACGGTCAAGTAGAAAGTCAAAAGTTTTAAGAGAATCGGTAATATCTAGGACAACTTTATCAATAACAAAATCAGAAGGAGGGGAATTAAGAGTTATAGACCTATTATCCCTCTTTGGATTGGCTTTAGTATTACACAGCAAACACTACACGAGTTATGAATTATTTTTAGGTCTCTGTGTGGTCTTAATACTTATCTAAATATATAATAAAGTATAATATACATTTTTATATAACGATCCTTAAGGCCAGGAACCGACGATTTTATTCTCGATGTATATATATTTTTGTGTATGTTTAGAAGTGTTTGTGAATGAAGCTTTTGTGGTTGTTAACAAGGGCGAGTGCTGTATGAATGAGTGTATGCATGCGTTTGTGAAAATATATGAATACATGTGTTGGTCTTTAGGTTATGGTTCATTAATACATATTGATCTGTATATTCGGAGAAGAGCGACAGGATTTGCCCATCTCTAAAAATATTTCGCTTCTCTTTGGTTCATTATCTTGGATAAAAAAGGAAACTTCCGCTAAAAAATTACACGCAAATTTCATTAATGAAAATCTATAATGTAATAAATACGAAATTAACTAATTGCATATTGGCGTGTGGGTAATCAAATATAGAATTCAATTTCGATATGATATACCTATATATATATATATATATATATATATATATATATATGAGGAAAGGTGGTGGAACACATGATGTAGGGTAGCACACAAATACTACAGAGATTTCACTAGTCTTTCCTCGTAGAAGTGAGGAATTCTTCTCACTCTCAATTAGACTACAATGTATGCCCTTGTACTATGTAGTAACAGATACAACATACACATAGGGTGGCCTAAAGAGCGGGGAAAAGAACCGTCATGTATTGCAACACCAAAATTGAAAGATAATTAGCCAATTGAAGCATTTCTTTTATGGACTGATAAATTGGTCTATTAGATAGAGCCACTAGATTCGCATTGATGATGAGTACGACCCAAGCATGCGCGTGGTATTGTGGTTTGTGATCATCCCTAGAGTAAACGAATTCCTTCCGTACTCTTGCTTTTGAAGTTTGCGTTTAATGACTCATTCGTAATTATTTAAATCCCTTCGTCAATGTTTTGATTTATTTCAAAATTGCTGAATTTAAAAATTGAAAATACACTTAGGCCCAGACTCGGCTCACATGTTATTGAATATGTAAAAAATGGCGGATTTGTTCACTTGTCCCACTGTGGAATCAGTTTTCAACTCGGATGTCGATTTCTTTAGACTAGCTACAGTCGCGTGCAGTTGCTCCATGCCATTTGATTTTCTCCCCGGAAATTCCACAAATTTAAATTAAAGGGTAAAACATCCCTGGAATCACGACCTGATTGCCTGGATCTTCTGAAAAATGCCTTTGTGTTGTTTGACAATTTATTGAAAATGACTCTCGCGTAAAAGCTTCTGAATGCCCGAAAGGATCCAAATCACTCCAACGCCAGAAGTAAATCGGTAGCATTTTCTTGGATATTATGGACCTGCAGCCAGGAAGAAACCTGTTAGAACAATATCAATAATAACAAAAGAAATGAGTTGTCTGAAGAAATGAGCGAGAAGACTTTGGAATTTAGGCACGGCATTTTATTTTCCGGCGAATTAAGGTATTCTCAATTTTCAGACAGTAGAGGGGTATTGTTTTGTAGATTACCCCCTCTGGACTTTGACATGACAGGTTAGAACCAACGGTGAGCCATTTTTCCATTTGTGTTATGGTGTGGTGAGCAATTTGAAATGATAGAAAATTAGATTTGGTTCAGTCTGTTGACAATATCCACTCGGAAAAATAAATTTCCATTCCACTGCTACCAATGTTTTTAAATGTTCAGCTTAGAAGCGAATGGTTTATTCGTGAAGGATGGTGTTCCTTCTCACTGTAAAAAATAACAAAAAAATGGAAATATCAAAGCTGCATCAGACGACTTCCTTGGCCGAGTCATTCCTCATACACGAATCCAATAAAACATATATGGAAAATACTAGAAAAAGACTTTATGGAAAAGGATAAAAAAAGAAACGGGAACCAGGTCAGAATTGCTGAATGTCATAGGTCAAACGATGTCGAAAATATCAGAGCTGATTAAATATACATAGCTAGACGAGTTGCAGCTCTTCAAGCTGCTAAAGGGAACTAACTGTAAAGTACCATTATTTTCCAAAATGTATTTCATTGTTTAAATTTACAAATAAATGTATTTTAATAATTAACTAGGAGTCTATTTAATTTTATCATTGATTTCCCAATAGAAATTGAACAACTCTTTGAAGTCATTTATTTTTAAATAAGTATTTAACTAATTTCATAAATAATATAATTCCCCGTTTGTATCACTTCTCCATCTTTGTAATTAATTTTTCACTACCATGTTTGTAAAAATTGTTTGACTTTGTTTTAAAAAAGTTCTCTGACCTTGTTTCGACCTTTTATTGTTGACATCTGATAGAGCTAAATCGTATGAGTATGGCAGGAAGATGTATTAGTTCTAAATTGAAATTGTTAAGCTTTTCTACCGTATTTCTTTCGATTTCGCGCAGTGTCTTGATAAAAGAGCACCATTCTTCTTTTGAATAATGCCGTTCTTTATTCGTGGTAATCTAATTTGGATTCTCATATGATTAGACGAATGAAAAAACAAACTTGCTTTCGATTATTTCAATCTATCAAATAATGATGAATATAAAACTAAAATGATCCAATAAATATCAGATGATCTAATAATTTTCAATAATAACACTGGTTTACAGAGAAATTGAGGCAAGCACAAAAATAGTTGTTCTAGCCTAATTTTGGGGTGCTGATTTCAGATACGAAACCATTTTTTACTCATCACCTCTAGTTTCTAGTTTTTGAGGTTTATATGTATTAGAAATGTTAGGAATTGTGTTCTTTAGAACCCTTACACTACTCATGAAACAATACATCCCAGAAGTTTTTAAAAAATACCTATGGGCAGAATTCAGCTTAAATTCTAGTGTATATTTTCATCCCAATGGTAGTTCTAATGTATTAGCATATTATTGAATATCTGGCAACTCTCTATTACTCCACAGTTGTTTTTGATAACCAGTGAAGTGTATATGTGCTGAAAGGTTAGCATTTGTTTTATTAATTTTTTCAGAACTAATCGTTTAATTAGTTCTCAGGTATATTAGACAATATATATCTTGCACTAACTATATTTATGCTTTCTACTCAATACAATATATCTATGAGTACATGGATAAATTCAAGCAAACGTGCTACCTAAAACTTCAACCCCCCTCTAACTAAACTTTAATGTTTTAAAACCTTTCATAACATTATTTGGAATAAAAAATATTCTGGTAGTGAAAGGGTTCAAAAAATTAAATGTCCTATCCTTAGATTGTGAAGTTAGGGCTGCTCGACAATCATGTTACACAACCATTTTATATGTTGGACACATGTCTATATTATGATTTTGCAACCATATGTATTTTATAACCATATATATAATTAATGTTTATTTTGTTTTGCAGAATTTTTGTAAGTTGATACATATATCTATAATGGCTTCAGGCACTTCAAAACACCGAGGATGCATCAACAAGGCAAATTCATTCTGTTACGTGTGGGGGGATTTCGCGACAGTTGCACAGCGCCGAACAATTACTTCCCTCCTGAGAACTGCTTACTTTCATTATTTTGACTGTAAAATTGGAGATCAGGACAAATCCTGGCTTGACACATCTGTTGTAAACCCTGTTACAATGGACTAACTGCATGGTTTAATGGCGAGAAAACAGCCTTCAACTTTGCTGTCCCGATGATCTGGAGAGAGCCAAAAAACCATGCAGATGATTGTTATTTTTGCCTGACAAATATAACTGGTTTTAATGGTTCTTCTAGAAAAAAGATCAAATATCCCAACCTTTCCTCAGCTATGAGACCGGTTCCCCACTCAGATGATCTTCCTGTCCCTTCACTCTCTGCAAATAAAGATCTTTCTTCATCAGATGAAGAAATGCCTTCAGAGGAATATTCTGCCAATTCGATCTCTTCTGAAGA
The DNA here is from genome assembly GCA_963969495.1 of Ceratothoa steindachneri. Taxonomy (NCBI): domain Eukaryota; kingdom Metazoa; phylum Arthropoda; class Malacostraca; order Isopoda; family Cymothoidae; genus Ceratothoa; species Ceratothoa steindachneri. Next base: position 4,728,768 of record OZ018338.1, on the reverse strand, counting down.
CAATGTCTCGGTTAATTCAGGAGCAAGTTGCAATGGCCCCACTGGGTCACGCAGGAAGATCTAAATGACCTTGCCGGGATTTGTATCTATCTAAGCAGAGGGCAGAGCTCCTGGCATCCCGGCTTAAGCAGTGGAACCTGGTCAAGGCAGATGTAATGACCACCAGTTTCAGGACACGGAACAAGGAGTTCACTTCATTCTTTGCCATGGAAAACAGGTTGTACTACTGCAAAAATGTCTCTGGTTCGTTCCCTTTTCTTGGTTCCCCACACAATCCTTCAGATTGGCGTCTCATTATAGACTCTTCCAAGCGAAGTCTGAAGGCTGTGCTTCTCCCCATGGAAATAAATACCACAGCATTCCCATTGCCCACTCAGCCCATCTGAAGGACTCGTATGGCAATATGGAGCTCATTTTGGAAGATGTTAAGTACGACCAGTACCAGTGGAGTCTCTGCGGAGGCCTCGAGGTCATTAGACTCCTTATGGGTATTCAAGCGGGCGTCACAAATTACTGTTGTTTTCTCTGTTTCTGAGATAGTCGGGCTGTGTCCAAGCGCTATAAGCAGAAGGACTGGGGGTCTAGGAGCACTTTCGTGTCTGCTGAACACAGTCTCCAAGAATATCTTCTGCTGGACATGAACAAGGTGCTTCTTCCTCCTCTTCATATCAAGCTTGGGTTAATGAAGAATTTTGTGAAGGCCATGGACAAAAATGGCGCTGCCTTCCAACACTTGTGTACTCTATTCCCAGCTCTGAGTTCTGCTAAGCTCTTGGATCCGAGAAGTGCTGAAGGATAATGAATTTGAGGAGCTTCATACCTTAAAGGAACTGAGAGCATGGGAACCATTTAAGTCAGTCTGCCATGGCTTCCTTAATAACCTAAGGGTACTAGATTATCAGGAGCGTATCAAGAAGTTGTTACAGTCTTATGAGGACATGGGATGTCGAATGTCACTCAAAATTCACTTTCTCCACTCCCACTTCAACTTCTTTCCTCCTAGCCTCGGGGCAGTGAGTGATGAGCATGGAGAAAGCTTCCACCAAGACATTTCTAAGACGAAGAGCAACTAACAAGGCAAGTGGAACCCCAGCATGATGGAAGACTTCTGCTGGATTCTCTTGCGTGACACCCCGGAGGCAAAGTACACAAGATCGTCCAAAAAAACTCACTTCTAACTGCCTGCTGTACTATGACTTGTGTGTATTTTATTATCCAAGTAATTTAGTTCCATTAATGTTCTGTATCTATGCTGTTTTCCTCTAATATACCTTTGTGTAACCGATGAAATAAACACATTATATTTTGAATTTATATGCAGTATAATAAAAATGGGGTATGTGAAAGCAAAAAAAAATAGAGGTGATAGAGCAAAACTGTTCAGAAATTTTAATTCACCACAACAAAATTAGTAAAAAACACCTATTCACTTCATTACCTCAGAGCCAAAATCTTTCGGAGTAAACTAGTGTAATTATATAGCAAAGCTATGAGACACATGAAACATATTAGAGCATAAAGAGCCAAGACGGAAGTTTAAACTTTTATGGTAAACTTAAAATAAATCCAAATATGAGAGGAAAATATATTTAAAAAAATAAATGTTATTTCCATCCTGTGGTAGCAAATAAAGTGGCTAATGGGAATAGTTTTAATTGTATGGTTGTCATATTTGGTATCGGGTGTTTCAAAAGTGCATATCAATGTTCGGCAATCGAAGCCGACAAAATTTACCCAAATTTACTTGGGTAAATATAGAAAATTTCGCTCATGCATGGCCATCATTCCTCATCTTCGCTCGCCATCATTCCTCATCTTCACCCGCCATCATTCCACATCTTCGCTCGCCATCATTACACGTATTCGCTCGCTATCATTCCATAATCTTCGCTCGTCATCATTCCTTATCTTCACTCGCCATCATTCCTCATCTTCGCTCGCCATCATTCCTCATCTTCGTTCGCCATCTTTCCTCATCGTCGCTCACCATCTTTCCACATCTTCGCTCGCCATCATTCCTCATTTCGCTCGCCATCTTTCCACATCTTCCCTCGCCATCATTCAGCATCTAAGTTCGCCATCATTCCACATCTTCGCTCGCCATCATTCCATATCTTCACTCGCCATCATTCCACATCTTCGCTGGCCTTTATTCCATATCTTCGCTCGCCATCATTCCACATCTTCTCTCGCCATCATTCCACATCTTCCCTCGCCATCATTCCACATCTTCCCTCGCCATCATTCTACATCTTCGCTCGATATCATTTACATCTTAGCTCTCCACCATTCCTTATCTTCGCTCGCTATCTTTGCTCGCCTTCATTCCTCATTTTCGCTCGCCATCATTCCTCATCTTCGCTCGCCATCTTTGCTCGCCATCATTCCTCATCTTCTCTCGCCATCTTTGCTCTCCACCATTCCTCATCTTCGCTCGCCATCTTTGCTCTCCACCATTCCTCATCTTCGCTCGCCTCTATTCCTTCTCTTCTAAACAGGAAGATAAAGAATGGGCTTTCAAGTTCTTTTTTCTATTTTTAAACCTTCGTTGTTACGCTTAAACTCGTTTCTCTGCTCTAATTTTTAAGCTTTTTGTGGTTTGCCATTGCTTCGATGCTTTCAGTCTTTCCTTTTATTATTTCAGCTGACTTTCTTTTTTCTTTCTTTTTATTCTTCTTTCTCTCATTTTCTAAACATAGGTTTATCTTGAGGACATGAGAGAAAACTAGGGAAACCTGAAATACGGGAAGCGCAAAACAGTACAGTACTTATAAAATGGGAAGAAAAGAAAATGTAGAAAATGAGTTCTCGCGAATTCCTTTATTTAAAGCGCAATTGCAACGAGTTTATAAGTCGAGATTTGCTAAGAAGGTGGCGAAGCTAGAGATGGTGAAATGTGTGAAAGTAATCTCGTCGTAGATCTTCCTGCAGCCAGTGGGGGCAGGGAGGGGAATTTAACGGCTCGGGACGTGTCGAGCACACAATCCTCTAGATGTTAGACGCAGCAATGTTCCCCATGCTATACATGACACTTGGCGGGTCGTAGAAGAGGAGAATATGGAGGAAATGAAGTGATGGTATGTTAAGTTCAATCCCCATCTCAGTATTAATGTGGAAAGTTAGGTTAGGTTAGGTTAGGTCATGCATTATATTTGACTCGAAATCTCCTCAGAAGGCACAAATATCAAAACAGACAACTGTAAAGCTCCAAGTTCTACCCTGTGTGATTGATTCTGCTCGAGGAAAGTAGGTGTGGGGAGTAATGAACAAGTGGAGGTAGACATTGATCAAATTGATAAATTCCAGAGTAAATTTAATTGAATGACTTTGGTTTTTGGGGGGGATGATTTCGAGGTATCGTCATATGGCAGCATCGTGCTACTGGGGAAGCTGATGTTGCCACATCCAACCATGGCTACATGGGACAAACTAACACGTGTCATCTTAACCTCGTGATATCCTGGCTTTCAAATGCGCTGATGAGATATTCAAGAATCGTGTTACTGGCTAACTTAGCACGTTACATCCTGAACATCATGATATCAGTACACACTGACATCGTAACATCTAAACATTCCAAAGTGGCTGTGTTGTGACTATATCGCATACCCTGATATTGGGACGTCCTACTCTCATGATATCGCTTTGTTAGGAAACCATAACAACGTGAAATCCTGACCCTGTAATATCATGATGTCAGTACACACTGACATCTTAACATCATGAAGCGTTTGTGTTACAACAGCCTCGTACCGTAGCATCCTAAAATCAGTAAAATGGTCTTACTCTGAAATAGTAACGTGCTAAAGTCTTTAAATTCTCGTATCGTGACATCGGGGTACAAAAACACTTTGACATCGTGAAATCTTGAAAAGGTAACGCCGTGACATCGGCAAAATCCGACATCCTAATATCCTAAAATCCGGGCATTGTTACGTCGAGACACCATAGAAATATGAGGCCCTGAAATCTCAACTAGGTAATATCGTGATATCGATATGCTCTGATATTGTGACATCCAAGCCTCTTGGAGTCCCAATATTCTGACATCGTAAAGGCTAAGCATCTTGGTATCCCAACATCCTGACATCGTGACATCCAAGCATCCTGGTATCCAAACATCCTGAAAGCGTAACATCTATTTAGTGCGCGTTCTCTTTGCCTCTTGCTTGAATCTTCTCGGTCTTCGCTCCGAAGCGACGCTGCCCGAAAATCTCATTAGCATTTTTAGGGTTTTCAAGCCGGGGGCCGATTTGCGTGTCAGGGGATTTGTCTGTACGGGAGGGAGCGGGGACTGGGGAGGAAGGGGGCATTGTTCTTTCGTTCTTACACTCGACTTGGGCCTTAAATTGTGTTGTTTACTTCCAAGGGTTTTATTTTTCTCTTCCTTAAGAAGGAAAAAAAAAACAGAGGGGGCGCCTCCGCTCGAATGTTAGTGGTCGGGTGAGGGGAATTATTATTAATAATATTACGACTTTATTTAAGAGAGAAGCATAATCCAACGATGGAATCTCAATTTGGTTGTTTAAGAAAACATTAGACAGAAATTGGTAAAGTTTGAGGAAGCAAAATAAGGTATGAAGGCAACCCGAACAAGATATAGAGGAGATTATTTGGAGCCTCGACACCGGATGGTTTGCTCTCTCCCGAACCTTCCAACTTTAACAGTGAAGGGCATGAAAATGTGTGGAGGAACATATACTAGTTAAGGAGGAGGCATCTAGTGGGGGAAGGGATGAACCTCCCCCTCTTGAACTTCCTCTCGTTATACTAGGAAGGTAGGTCCTCTGGGGAAGGACAAGGGTAGGGTGGTTAAATGCAAGGCGAGAATAGGTTAGATGTTACTGGGCGGGTGGCGTCGCTACGGAAAGAAGAAGTAGGAGAGGGAGAAGAAATAAAATGGGTAAAAATAGATAAAGATAAAGGGGAAGAAGGGGAAGCTATAATTAACACAAAAAACATTCACCCCCCCCCCGTCTTTAATTAGGCACAAATGTAATAAATTACACACCTTTATTAGACGACGCTTCGCCCCTCAATTCTTTTCCTTTATTTTCATTCCCTTGGCACCCACCAATGAGGGCAATAACACTGCACAAAGGTTGCAGCATATCATTCCATGTAAAAGCTGACATTCAATTTACAAACAACATAAACTACTAGAAACAAGACAGGAATAAAGATAATAACAACAATAATAATAATTAAAGTAAAAATAATAATAAAAAAACAACGAATAATAATAATAATAATAAAAATATACTACTACTAATGATCATAATATTAAAATAGAATAATAATGATAAATAATAATGAATAAACCGGGACGAGTCAACATCAACAAAGAAATAAACGTAAAATAACGTCGCCCATCACCATTCCTAGGCACACTGCCACACACTAAAGTCAGATCCACCGCGCAGCTTCAAGACACATCCGCCTCCTGAGCTCTCGTCAACATAACGAGGTTGGGTTTCTATGCCAGAGTACCGGGTTCGATGCCCAGCGAGAGAGGAACCCGAAAATTTCGTCGCTCGCAGGGCGCAACAGCCAATGAGTCAAGTCCGAGACACGTGCGAACACCATTCGATACCTACGTCATCTCACACACAATACCGCTGTCTCTTCCCAACTCCTCTCGTCACACACACAGCATATTACTCTCCTCTCCGGAGAGTAATATGAGAGTATGTTAGATAATAATGTATATATAAAACCCAATTTGGTAATTTTTTTCATTGTTTGCAGAAGATGACCTTTGAAAAGGTTGAAAAACGTCTCGGCTAATAAAGATATGCCACTTGCGAGCATTTTTCCCACATTTTGCTTTCTGAAAAAAGTCTTTGAAAAGGTTAAAAAGCTGCAGCGCTTAACCAAGCAGCCAGCGTTGTCGATTTTTAACAAATCTTGCATGCAACATGGGCGATTTTTAAAAAATTATTGCTCTACTCACGCGTTACTTTGTGCGTTTCTCATATATATATATATATATATATATATATATATATATATATATGGTAAGGTTAATGTAGTGACATTATTAGACAACTGATCTACTTCAGGTTCAGCGTGACATTCTTTGGTCCTCGAACTGGGAGACCACTTATAGGATGAGCTATCCTATAAGAAAGAAAGGAGACGCAAGCAGATACGTTGGGGGAGGGTGGAAACGTATTTTCTTGCTTTCCGTATCTCCTAATCTCCCTCTTTAGATTATCTCCTTTTCCGTTAATCGTTTTAACCAATTTATCTATGTTCTTGATCCTTTCTCACTCTTCGTTTAACCTTGCTACCCGTTAGAGCTAAACCTTAATGTGAATTTACCCGTCCTTCTCCTACTTCCTCATAGGTAATTTCTTGTCCGATGGAATTTTTTGAGTCTAAGCTACTAGCCCCCATCCTCCCCTAAAATGCTATTTGGTACCGTTATGTAGATGATGTATTTTGTATTTGGCCTATTGAGTGTAACTTAACTAATTCCCTTAGTGCCCTAAATAACCTCGTACCCTCTATTAATTTCACTCATGAATTAGAAGAAGTCGGAAAATTATCTTTTTTTAGACACCAAGGTGTACACCGTCTGCCGCAAGGTTTTAAGTTCTCGGTTTTCCGGAAGCCAACTCATCCATCAAAAAACTAAAAACCGGCTTTTATTTCTTTGTATTTGCGTGCTTTTAGAGTATGTGACCGATAATTTATCCATGGAGAGTTAGAATCAATCAAAATCGTTAGTGAAAAGTTAAATTATCTGTCTTATTTTATAAATGATTCCCTCCGCAGAGCTAAGCAGTCCTTCTATAGAAATAAAATTAAACACTCATTTACGCAAAATAATTTTGTAACGCTCCCTTTTTATAAACATTTGTCCCATGTTTCAAAATTATTAAAATATTTTAATGTTAATGTTGTATTCTCTAATAATTCCACGTTATAAAACTTAGTAATCAAAAATTCTCCCGCTAATAAAATGGCTTGCATTTATAAAATTCCGTGCAAATCTTGTCTTGGTTTTTACATAGGCCAGACAACAAAAGCCTAGATGCGAGAATTAAACAACATAAGTGCTGTTGTCGAACGGGGCAAACTTCAAATGCACTGTTTATCCATCAATCTACTTTTGAACCATCAACTAGATTGGTCTAATACGAAATCAATTATTTTTTGCCCAATTTTATTGAAAGAAATTTAATGGAATCAGCGATAATCAAATTCTCCCATAAAATTAATTTAAATTTAAGTGAGGGTCTATTTAAATTAGATAATTGTATCACGAATAATATTTGTTTGCAATATAAATTTAATTTGTTGAATTGATTTATATATTGTAATTTCGCGAGTGGGCTATTCATTTGTTCGTCAGTTTGTTTTCCCCCTAAACTATTGTTTTTGTTTGAATGACGTCACATTACTCTGTTTATTAACTATTTCTTTATTTTCATTGTACTTCTTCCCCTGATGATGTAAACACGAAAGCGATTGGGCTTATTCTGTGTATTATTTTCTTTTGGGATATTTCAAGCATATATATATATACCAGCAATGGCTTTGCCACTCCCCGAGCTTGCGCTTCGCTACTAAGATTAAAATTTAAAATATAAAAAAAGCAGCCATGGTTAATTTTTTATAAATTTTATGAACTTCACCATTTTTTTTTGTGATATTATAAAATAATTATTAGAAATAACTTTGATAAAAAAAAACAAGCTAAGATAAAATTATTATTCAAATACTCCCCAAAAATCTCCTTTTTAAATTATAGAGTTAGCGATGATGATGATATCAGTCTACCATATATAAAATGTTGACTCATAATAATAACAATAGTATAGGGGAAGTTTATTCTGTTGATTGTTCAGTTTGCCCTAAGCAATACTTTGGGCAAACCGGTAAATCATTAAGTGTACGCTTGGCACAACAAAAAATACAATATTAGGAGGGGGGAATGTAGCAGCGCTTTCTTTGGCCATTTTTCCGAAAACAGTCATCCTATTAATTGGAATTCTGCTAAATTTATTTATTTATTATTATTATTATTTGAGATAATGACCACAAAATTCTTGTGGGAAAAGCCTAGCGGCCATGAACTTGAAAACAAGCTCCCACAGAACAGTGTCCATATGTCAAGTAAGAAAGAATGAATAAAGAAGAAAGAAATTGAAATGTGTAAATAAATAAATAAGTTTTGTTGAGGTAAGGAGAACAAAATTGCTCTGCGTATTCCAGACGTGGACGGCGAGCGATTTTTATAGAGGTAAATTTATATTTTTCAACATAAACGTAAAGTTTCAGGCAATGCAACTCAGCATTCGGTTTTCTTTCTTAGTTAATTCGATGCATTGATTTAGCACTTTGAGGAACCCGATTTTCAAACTCCTACGTTACTTTTTATGTCATAAAAAGAATATAAAGAAGAAGAATCACTCTATTCCCATTACTCATTACTTCCACTAGACAAAAACCCTATGAAATTCCTGTTGCTCTCGCATCTCCAATGAAATACACAACACAAGGATTCCACTCCAACAGATCCATACAACAATAATGATGCACTAAACACAATAAAGATAAACCGTTTGGGACCTGTATCCGAAAGAAAGTGAAGAAGAGAGAAAGAGAAGGTGAAAGGCCGAGCTGAATGGAATTGCAAAAAAGAGCCACCTATTCAAGAATCTATTTCTCCCTTATTATCTTTCTTACACCCCTTACACCTCCAGAAATTCTTAATTTCACCCCACTTCCCAACAACCCAAAGAACTACAGCCTTTTCCCAACACGTACGGTGGTTTATTTAAAATTATGTATTTGGCTGCCATTGTTCCAGGGACCAAGTTTCAAACTTTTCTCAATGGGTTCTACAAATTTTCTCCTAAAGCAGGTTTTGGTCGAGTTTATGTTTTTCATTTTCTGAGGGGCGAACAGAGTTCGTACTTCAATACCCGTTGTCTTTGTACGAGCATGGAGAGGTGTCTAATATCCTCCTATCTGAAATTGGAGTTACCGTTTTTAGTCGTGGGTGCTCTACATCTCACTATGAGGGTCGGTCTCCATTTTGCTTTTTTCTTGTTTTGATAATAACATTGTAACTATTTGGTCGATTCTAACGAAATTTGAAACCCTTATGTTGTTTTACATTCTCTTTCGAATGATATAATTAACAAAGTCCTCCCAAGGTTATCCCCGGAATTATTTTGTTTTGGCAATAACATCATAACTATTCGGCCGATTCTAACGAAATTTGAAACCTTTATGTTGTTTTGGATTCTCTTTCGATTTATATAATTACCAAGGTACCCCCAAGGTTAGTCCAGAAATTATTGAAAGTTTTGAAGGTCGTGAGGTCATAAATCAGAATAAGTGAGAGCAAGCGACTTTGGTCAGCAAACCTTGTTTTCCTTTGTATCTTTAACCTAATGTGTCAGATCATGTATGTGATCTATTGCTGGTTCCATGTAAACTAGTAACACCTATATGATGGTTAAACAGTCAAAGATTAACCTGGTTCTTCTAGTGAAGAGGTGATTAGATACCCAACAGAATGAAATATCTCACAGGGCGGATGAGCCTAGAGTAAACGGTCAGGGTAGGTGGAGTTCGTTAAACCTCGGTGGAGGTCCACCTAGGAGGTGGTAAATTCTGAAAACAAGCCTGGGGTAAATAGAGCTCCTTAACCTTGTAGGATAACTAGTCCATGGGAAAAAAAGCTCCTAATAATAAATTGAGAGTGTAGATCTTTGATCATTCCACTCTATGAACCATCGTTTTCCATCTATTTTTATATGGCCTCTTGCTTATGGATCCACACGACTTTGCGCTACACCTTTTTTGGATTTCAAAGCCTTGCATGTTCTAGCAACTCCACCACACATTCACCAATTATTTCGACTTATTTGAACACATGGATTTATATACTACCCATTGTGTTGTTTCTTGTTTTTCACTTGTTTCTTAACATTGTTTAAGTTGTTTTTACATTGCACAGATTTAATTCTTTCAGGAGACATTAAATTATATCCTGGTCCCTCCACAATCTCAAAATATGCCAATTGCCGCTCACATAAGAGCAACATATGATAATTACATGATACAATCAACAAGGTTAACAGACCTAAGTCGCGTGCTCTCAATTATTCGGACTCATGACCATATGACATTGAGATCTTCAAAAACTTAAATAGTTACCGAGCTAACATGGCGAAGACCTTGGCAATTATATCATTCGGAAGAGAATGTAAAACAACATAAGGGTTTCAATTTCGTTAGAATCGGCCGAATAGTTACGAGGTTATTGCATAAAAAACTAATTGAAAAGTAAAATGGTTACCATCCGACCGAACCACCTACGGACCGAAATAGCGACCTATAGAATCACGTGCACACGACTAAATATTTGGCTATTGTCTTTAGGTAATTTGAAATAATGTTTTATTCTGAGATCTTCGTCGTTGCCTTGAGCCGCGTTCCTGAATTGATACTTCCAAGATTCAAGAAACCGAAGCTTCCGAAGCGTAACGCTTTTCTGAGGGTGTGTGAAATGGCAGATGGATTTCTTCAGCCATTACTCGCTTGGCAGTGATGTTGCCATGATGTTTATTACTCACTTGGCAGTGTTGTTGTTATGATATTCATAGTTTATGAAGGGCCAGGCTAAGTAAACTAACCTAACTTCTTGGATTGTGGTGGCGCCCCCGAAAAGCTGTTTTGGGGTGGTTAAGTTGGATTTTAGCAAGTTATTTGAGTTGGAAAGTAGTATGCTTACCTTAGTGAAAATACAGAGGCAAGGGAGTCAGTGCTCATATAAAGTGCCTCCTCTGGTTTTGAGTCTCGTACTGGTCATACCTATTTTTAAAGGTGTTAACACTAGGGCTACTAACTATATACTCAGTTAGACTATTCCACTTGTTTGTAATCCTCGCATTGAAGAATTTATTTCTCTTAGTAGCATGTGGGGGACTTTGATTTTGTCTTCCCCTGACGATGGTGCTTTTTGTGGGTGGGTTTTAACGGATGCGGATGACCTTTGATAGGACCTTGTGGCTTTTGTCATCCGTGAAATTATGTTATGTTATGTTACTCGCTTGAGAGTGTTGTTGTCATGATGATCATTACTCGTTTGGCAGTGTTATTGTCATGATGTTCATTACTCGCTTAGCAGGGTTGTTGTAATGATGTTCACAACTCGCTTGGCAGTATTGTTTTGATAATGTTCAGTACTCGCTTTTCAGTGTTGTTGTCATGAAGTTTATTACTCGCTTGGCAGGGTTATTCTCATGATGTTCATTACTCGCTTGTCAGTGTTGTTGTCATGATGTTCATTACTCGTTTGGCAGGGTGGTTGTCATGATGTTTATTACTCACTTCTCACTGTTGTTTTCATGATGTTCATTACTCCCTTGAGAGGGTTGTTTTCATGATTTTCATTACTCGCTCGTCAGTGTTGTTCTCATTATGTTCATTGCTCGCTTGGCAGGGTGGTTGTCATGATGTGTTGTTGTCATGGTGTTCATTACTCGATTGGCAGTTTTGTTGTCATGATGTTCATTACTCGCTTGGCAGTGTCTTAGTCATGATGTTTATTACTCACTTCTCAGTGTTGTTGTCATGATGTTCATTACTCACTTGAGAGTGTGGTTGTCATGATGTTTATTACTCGCTTGGCAGTGTTGCTGTCATGGTGTCCATTACTCGCTTAGCAGGGTTGTTGTCATCATGTCCATTTTTCGATTGGCAGTGTTATTGTCATGATGTTCATTACTTGCTTGGCAGTGTTGTTGTCATGGTGTTAATTACTCGCTGATGTTCAGTAATCAGATATAAAGAAGCCAAACGATAAGACAGAATCTAGAAAAACAAATAAATTTTTAATGAAAATATGAGGGAAAATTTTAATCTAAATACCCTTTTTACTTCGCCGGATTCAAGGCTTATATGGCTATCAACCTGTTTTATTTCCTAAAGTAGTTTAAAAAAATAAAAACATTTCGTTACTAACATTGTAAATACGCAATTTTAATTGTAAATTATATTTATTAATTACAGATTTCTATCTAAATAAATTTGAATATTTTGCCTCTCCAGGTCACCGTTGTACTAAGCGGACGATCCCCATTTAAATGGGTCTTGATGCCTCAATGGTTTAAATAGAAGCACCCATTGACCTCGTGTAAATAATGGAAACAGGAATACCCCTTATATACTGTCACTTTTAAGTATTAGAGAAATGAATTCTGTCACAAATTAAATTAACGAACGCAAAGTGCAAAAACTAATGAGTAATTAAAAGCTGCTTTAGTTAGTTCGGATCACTAAGCCGTAAAAAAGGAAAAATGTAGATTGCACTCAAAATTCAAATATATATATATATATATATATATATATATATATAAATATATATATAAATATATATATAAATATATATATAAATATATATATAAATATATATATAAATATATATATATATATATATATATATATATATATATATAAATATATATATAAATATATATATAAATATATATATAAATATATATATAAATATATATATAAATATATATATAAATATATATATAAATATATATATAAATATATATATATATATATATATAAATATATATATAAATATATATATATATATATATATAAATATATATATAAATATATATATAAATATATATATAAATATATATATAAATATATATATAAATATATATATAAATATATATATAAATATATATATAAATATATATATAAATATATATATATATATATATATATATATATATATATATATATATATATATATATATATATATATATAAATATATATATATATTATATATATATATATATATATATATATATATATATATATATATATATATATATATATATATATATATATATATATATATATATATATATATTTATATAGAAAAAAAATCCAAGAAAATTGGTGCTGTTAATGTAGCAGCATTATTAGACAACTGCTCTCATCAGTTCCAGCATGGCACCCTTCGTCCTCGACCTGGATGACAGCATTCAACGAATACTTCTGCAGTGCCCCATAAAATTATTCGCTGAATGCTGTCATCCAGTTCGAGGACGAACGGGGCCACGCCCGACCTGAAGAGAGCAGTTGTCTAATAATGCCATTACATTAACCGTACTAGATATATATGCAGTTACGATAGCTATCTTTACTACCATTGATTCTGCATCGGGCACGCCTCTCGGACGCACCTCATCCACGCTAAGCAAGTGGGGGTTTTTTCTAATACACCAATCTTACAGCCCCTCCCAAAGACTGAATTGTTCAATTTTAACCTTCGCTTTTGCCATCACAAACACGAATTCGTTTTCCCCCATTGATCGTTTTCACCCAATCGTAGCACCTCTCACTTGATTCTAAAGATGGAGACAGGTTCATTTCGAAAGTTCATCATCCTACCTCGCAAAAGTTTCCTACTTAATCTTAAAATCCGATGAGCTTCTCCATTTCACTTCTCCCGTGCGAGTCTGGTCGCGATCGACTCTACATCTCACTATGTCGGTCAGTCAGTCGATCAGTCAGTCCTCGTTTTGCTTTTCTTTTGTTCTTGTAATAACATTGTAACTATTCGTCCGATTCTAACGAAATTTAAAACGATTATGTTGTTTTACATTCTCTTCCGAATGCTATAAATGCCAAAGTCTTCCCAAGGTTAGCTCTGGAACTATTTTGTTTTGGTAATGACATCATAACTTTTCGGCCGATACTCTGCTAGACTAGACTATAATATGCTATACTCTGCTAGGCAAGCCTAGAATAGGCTTTGCTATGTTATGGCTAGTATAGGCTATGCTATGCTATGCTAAGCTATGCTAAGATATAATATACAAGCGCAAAATATACTATGCTAATTTAGGCTATAATATGCTCTGCTAGGATTACATATAGTATGTTAGGCTAGACAATAATAAGCTATGCTTGACTAGGGTATAATAGTATAGTATTAGCTATACATGTATATGATAGTTAATGCTAGGCTAGGTTATGCTATGCTAGGCTAGGTTAAGCTATACTAGGTTAGGCAGGGCATGAAAGGTTATACTAGGCTACACTATGGTATGCTAGTTTAGACTTCGCTATACCAGGCTAGGATAAGCGAGGCTTTGTAGGGTAGGCTAGGTTATGTTATTGCATGCTATGCAAGCCTAAGCTAAGATTTAATAGTTTAGTCTAGGGTAGGCAATACTATGATATACTATAATATATTAACTAGGCTAGGGTAGGGTAGGGTAAGTTAGGCGATGATATACTATACTAGGCTATGCTACTCTAGGCCAGAATATGCTAACTAAGATAGGATAGAATATACTAGGCTAGGCTCCAGTGAACTAAGCTAAGCTTGGCTAAACTAAGTTTTAATATACAATTGTAGGCTGCGCTGCGCTAGGCTAGGTTATACTCTGCTAGGCAGGCTAGGCTATACTTTTATAAGCTAGGCTAGGCTAAGATACATTGTGATAGGCTCAGGTATACTATACTAAGCTAGGTTATTCTAATATATACTATGCTAGGCTAGGCTAGGGTATACTAGTCTACTCTAGGTTATACTATGCGATTCTAGGCCATTATATGCTATGATATACTAGGCTGGGCTATACAAGGTATGCTATGCTATGCAAGGCTATGCTGGACTATACTACGCTAGACTAGAGTAGATTATAGTGTACCATGCTAAGCTAGCATAGGCTAAGGTAGGCTAGGATAGACTATGGTTGGGTATGCTATGCTAAGCTAGGCTATAGTATGTTAGACTAGTTTATACTATGCTAGGCTAGGTTATACTATGCTTATACTATACTACGAGTATGCTAAGCTAGATTAGGGTAAGGTAGGCAATGTAGATAGGCTATACTATACTAGCTTTGCAAGGCTAGGCTAGGCAATGCAATGTTAAACTATTCTAAACTATACTAGGTTAGCCTATGCTATACTATACTATTCTAGGCTAGGCTATACTATACCATTATTAGCTATACTATGGTAAGCTTTACTTCCCTATATATGCTAGGCTGTAGTCGGCTATGTTAGGCTAGGCTTTACTATGGTTTCTAGGCTAAGATAGGCCATACTATACATTAGTCTAGGCTAAGTAATACTATGTCAGGCTAAGTAAGCTATACTACGTATGGTTAGGCTATACTATGCTAGCTACGCTAGAGTATGATATGGTAAGTGTTGCTATTATAGGGAATCATAGGCCAGACTTTGTTATACTAAGCTAGGCTAGGCTAGACTATGCTACCCGATGCTAAGCTAGGCTATACTATGGTACATTATGCTATGACATAATCTACTCTGTTATCCTACGCTATACTATACTATGCTATGATATACTAGGCTAGGCTAGGCAGGATTTACTACGTTAGGCAATCTAGGCTAGTCTATACTATGCTAGGCTTTATTATACTAGGTGATGTAATACTATGGTAGGCTATCCTACGGTAAGCTAGGTTTTGCCAGGCTACTATTCGAGACTATAGTAGGCAATGATATCTAGGATATATAATGTTATACTATTCTAGAAAAAAACTAGGCTACACTAGGATATGCTATGATAAGCTATACTATGCTAGGAGATTCTATACTATATATACTATATTATACTTTATTATACTATGTTTTGCTCTGCTATAATATACTATGTTATACTATACTATAATATGATAAGCACCACTATGCAATAATATGCTATGTTATACTATGCTATAATGTGCTATGCTATACTATTCTAGACTATGCAATTAGGGTGTGACCATTTTTTCGCTTCTCCAATTCCATGAATGAGGTGTGACAAAAAGTTAAGGCCCGCCATTTTAATTAAAAAGTTTATATATTGCCAAAGTCCTCCCAAGGTTAGCCAGGGAATTATTTTCTTTTGGCAATAACATCATAACTATTCCGACCATTCCAACGAAACTTAAAACCCTTGGGTTGTTTTATATTATATTTCGAATTATATAATTGCTATGGGCCTCTTAAGGTTAGCCCGGGAATTAGTTTTTTGGTAATAACATCATAAATCTTCAGCTGATTCTAACGAAATTTAAAAACCTTATAATGTTTTGAATTTCCTTTCAAATAATATAATTACCAAAGGCCTCCCAAGGTTAGCCAGGGAATTAGTTATTTTTTTTGCAATAACATCATAAATATTTGGCCGATTGTAACGAAATTTTAAACCCTTAAGGTGTTTACATTCTCTCTCAAATGATAAAATTGCCAAGGTCCTCCCAAGGTTACTCCGGGAATTATTGAAAGTTTTCAAAGTCATAAAGACAAATCAGAATAAGTGAGGGCACGCGACTTTTTGGTCAGCAGACCTTTTTGTAAAAAGTACCTCTGCAACTTTCTGCTAGTTCACTAACAAAAAATTATACTATTTTATTTTCTCATACTTGATTGCACTTTTAATCGAATCAAAAAATGGTAAATGGAAGAAAAGGTGTTAGACACTAAAAAATGATTGAATGTGTAAAAATGATTGTGTATCGGTATGGAAATAGTACTTATTTACTTAAATCATATTAACCCCTAGGAAAAAGCAGCCTTCAAGGTAATTACCGATAAAAATATAGATATAAAATATTTTATTAATATTTAAAAAACATGAAGTAAACGAATTGTTTAAAAATTCTATTTGTGGGCATTCTAATGGAAATTGTTATTAATTCAATTTTCCTTTTTACATTTTTTTTGTCGTAAATTCGCTATAATAAATTATAACCAGGAGTTTTATATTAAATAAAGCACCCCCCCATTCCATAATATTATCTGAAAAAATCAATTGAGCCTTTAGCAGTAAAACACTACAGTTATATATACATACCAGGCAATGGCTTCGCCATTCCCTCTTACGTGGGGATCTTTAAAATAAAAAAAAGCAGCCATGGTTAAATTTTTATAAATTTTTTGAACTTCGCCAATTATAATAATTTTAAAAAGTAACTCTAAACTAAATTCTCCCCATTTCAAAATATCACGTTGCTAAAATATAGTTATAGAAGAAGATATATAAAAATAAATTCACAAAATGTCGATACTTATATTTATTTCTGAACTTCACCATTTTGTTTTTGATATTATAAAAAAATTATTATAAATAACTTTGATAAATCAAACATAAGTCATAAACAAACTAAGATGAAATTATTATTCAAATACTCAAAAAAATCCCCTTCTTAAATTATAGTTAGTGATGATATATATATATATATATATATATATATATATATATATATATATATATATATATATATATATATATATATATATATATATATATATATATATATATATATATATATATATATATATATATAGTGTCTCAAAAGAATTGACATCATTTGAGATGACCAGATTAGACTAACTGCCTGGTCAAGAGAAATGAATCTTACCAGGCTTTATTGTGAACATATTAAGTTTTATTCTAGGAATTTACAACAAAAATTCCTCCGAGATGTTAATTTTATATTCAATTTATTACAAATGTTCAATGTGTACGCCACATGTAACGCGGCACACATCAAGTCGGTAGTCGAGTTTCTGCCACACTCGCTGTAGCATGTCGTGTGTAACAGTATTCGGAGCCTCAGTGATTCTCTCTTCAAGTTCGTCTACACATGTAGGAAGTGGTGGGATATAGACAGGTCCTTTCACATGATACTTTTTGCCGACAAAAACAGCCTTCCTCTTGCCACCTCTTATCCCACGTCCAAAAGTTGCACATTCATATTTGACTAAATTTGGGTGTAGTTTAATACACACCACGCCTTTTCTTTTGTAGTAAACGGCATGACTAATTCTGAAAGGACAAATACATGAAAGATTCTAGTTGATTTAAATCAACTGGAATCATTTAACAATTTCTTAAACAACCTCAATAACCTACACCCTACCATAAAATTCTAATTTGAATGGCAAAATAATAATTGTTTGCCTTTCCTCGATGTCAAAATTGTAAGAGTAAATGACCGACCTACTTTCTCTGTATACCGTAAAACCCCTAATTCCAATTCTTACATCCATTTTTACTCTTATCATGATATAAAAGTTAAAAAAAGCCTTTGTAATGTAATATTTGGGAGAGGTTTTAGAATTTGTTCCCAATGTTTCTTGTCCGATGAAATTACTTTCACCACCTGTACATTTTTTAGAACTAAAATATCCCCTCCATATCATCAATGAATGCTTATCCAAGGCCAAGTCAAACTTCTATTGCCCTAAAAGTAGGAACCCAGATACTAAAAGAAACCGCCTCTCCCTTCCATTTTCTCCATTACTGAAATGTTTAAATAGTCTCATTTCCCCTAACCACACCACTTTTAAATACCCTTCAACCATTAAAAAATCATTCCCTACCACCAAACCTATGGAAGGAACTAACGAAGCAGGAGTTTATTTAATCCCCTGTAAAGAAATTAACTGCCCTTTAGAAATCTGGATACGGGGAAACACAGCCTCTAGTCTTTTCACGCACATTAATAACTTTAACCACACCATAAACTTCCCACAGGCCAAACTAATCTACCCATGTAAGGACATCCGCAAAAATAGGTCATTGAATCGGATAGGCAATCTAAATGCAGCCCTTACGTCAAAGATCTAATCTTAAAAGATATCCTTAATAAACTTAAATTTACACCCCCTGATTAGGAACTCCAATTGGATCTCTGTAAATTATATATATATATATATATATATATATATATATATATATATATATATATATATATATATATATATATATATATATTTATATATATATATATATATATATATATATATATATATATATATATATATATTGTATGTTTGGTGGGACTGCATGTATGCTTAGTGTTCGACTGAGGCTGGCATGACAAACTCCATGCCGAAACTGGTCTCGAGATAGTAAATACTACGCTCCTTCACAGTGGTTTTATTAATATTTATATATATATATATATGAAAAGAAACTCACAACTTGCACGTGAGTAAAAATTATGATAAATAAGACCCGCAAGGAAAAGGGAAAAATGATTTTGAGCGCTTTCGTCTTTATTCTAAAAGACCTCTTCATTGAAAGGTTCCTTTAGAATAAAGACGAAAACGCTCGGAATCGTTTTTCCATTTCCCTTGTGGGTGTTATTTATCATATATATATATATATATATATATATATATATATATATCCCATATTTCACAATGAGTTCAAGAAGAGAATTATATGACAGTAGTGAAAGTGATAAAAACAATAAATACACCAGAGAAGAAAAAAATCGAAACTATCTAAATGTTATACACAAAAGTTGAGCAAAGATTGGCTAAAAGATGAAAGATTTTCAGAATGGATTCGAGTGAGTAATGGAAATGAAAATAAAGCATTTTCCAATTGTGAACTCGCTGGTGGAATAACACAAGGATGCGAATACAGAAAAGCATTAAAAAAATATATATACAAGGTGTCCCAGAAAAAAGTTAACCGTATTTTGAATTAGTATAACTCAAAACCTATTGGAGATTTTTGAGTCCTGTAAAACAAAACAAATTTACCAACTATTTATCAGTCAATTCTGGAAATTTCATTAAATTTCCTTTTACGGTATTAATACACTAATGGGTTTAGTGGAGGCTATCAAACTTATGTTTGCGCAAGGAAGTAAAATAATGAAACTTCGAACTTTAAAATTAACAAATATATTTAAATCCATTTTTAACAAAAACACCTCTTCATATGAGTAATACAAATTCATTTTTTAATTTTCTAAGTATCATTTCCTTCCACGTGTCTTCCATTTCTTTCCGAGCACAGTTGCGCCTTTGATCGCATTTATTGAACAAATTTTTTGATTAACTTGTGATTTTCCTTAAGTCTATCGACTTCACGTGGGATATTATCTCTTAACTGGTTGATGCTTTGTGGGTAGAGTAGAATACACTTTATTCTTTAGATATCCCCATAAGAAATAATCGCACGGTGTTAAGTCAGGGAATCTTGAGGGCCATTCAATTGCATGATTTAGCGTTACAATGCGGTTGTTAAACGTTTCTCTTAGTTTTGTTCTTACAGCAAGCTGTCTATGAGCTGATGCGCCGTCCTGAATCTATCAAAGTCTATTGAATTGATTGCCGTAAATCTGGTGGAGTTCCGGGAAGATACTTTCGTTGATCATGCTCAGGTAGGCAGCACAATTTAAGTTATTCTCGTAAAACAATTGGCCGACAAGATAGACATTCCCGCATATTCCGATCCACAGAGACATTTTCTGCTGACAAATACGTGGGTCAAAGTTGAATGCTGGGGGGTGGTTCAGCGGCGCATATTGCCGAATGTTATGGCTATTTACCTTTCCATTCATAAAAAAGACTGCCTCGTCACCAATCACAATGTTTTCCAAGAAACGAGCAAGTTTATGGGGAGACCATTCGACAAATTGTCTACAAGGAAAATCAGTTTCAAGAAGCTGGTGTCTTGCATGCATCTTATAGGGATGCCATTTTAAGTCATGTTTAATAATGCGGTTAAATGATGACTTTGAAAATTGTAACCCATTCTTTCTGACTGATACATGTGAATTTTGAAGAAGTGTCATCTGAATATTTTCGATATTTTCTGTTGTTCTTATGGTTCTCATACGACTCGAACGACCTTTACTTAGATTTAAGCATGTTCCTTCATGTTGGTATTTGCGAACATTTTTCCAAAGTGGGCTTGCTTGGTGGGTGCCGACCTAGAAAACGTTGTTCAAGTGAATCTTGTACTTGTTTAATACTGCCAGTCTTAATAAAGTTTGTGACTACAAATACGCGTTGATCTTTTGTTAACTGCATGATTAAAAAGGTTCTATGGAAGTAAACTTTTACACAGAAACGCTTTCATTTGCTTAGTAAGCAATAATGACGAGACCATACCACAGCTTGGCTGAAAAACCACTGTAAAATGGCCTAAGCTATGCTTGGAAAATTGTACAGTGCCCTAGGCAACCTAGGCTTCCTACGCTCCTCTTGGAAGTGCACGGTGGCCTAGCCTTCCTAGGCTTCGTTTCATTATTTTATTTCCTTGCTCAAACATATTTTTGATAGCCTCCACTAAACCCATTAGTGTATCAATATCATAAAAGGGAATTTAATGAAATTTCGAGAATCGACAGATAAATAGTTGGTAAATAAAGCAATTTTGGCACGACCAAAAATTCTCCAATAATTTCTGAGGTATGCTAATTCAAAGTACGGTTAACTTTTTTTCTGGGACACCCGGTATAGTGTTATCAATTGCTCCAAATTAATCGACTTTATACAACCCTCCACGTCATCGCTTCATTCAAACAGCTGTATTAAAACTTTGTGCCTTTATAATTGAGCACAAGTTACCCATATCTATTTTAGATCATTTATCAGGACTAGTCGCTAATATCTGCAAATATTCTTAAATTAGCAAAAATACTAAATGCGGCTGAACTAAAGGTACTGTTTCTTTTGCGTGCTGTCCTTGTTAAGCCTTAATTAAGTGAGATCATTTTAACATTAAATAAGACAGAATCTTCGTTGGTTATTGATGAAACTAGGGATGTTTCGATAACTAAACAACTTCTTCTGTTAACCAGATACTACGATCCCGATGTGCAAAAAACTGTAGATAAATTGTTAGCTCTAATTGAGGTAACAGATTGCAATGCTCAAAGAATTTTTAATTCATTGACTATTTTTTTCCCAAAACATGGTATTTCCTTCCATAATCTTATCAGATTTATAAGCGACAATGCGAGTGTAATTATGGTGTTCGACATTTACTAAAGGAAAAGGTCCCGGCATTATATGTTCAGGGTTGCGTGTGTCATTCAATGCACATATGTGATTCTAAGGCGTACTTAGAATTTCCAAACGAGTTAGACGATTCGGCTCCAAATATCTATTCATACCTTTCAAATAGCTCCAAGCGTCTTAATGAGTACAAAGATTTTCAGAAGTTTACTAATACTGATCCTAGAAAGATTTTGCACGTCAGTCTATTATTCCTCTTGCTTTAAAGTTTCCTAATACTATATTAGAAGAAGATTATGAAACATTAAACGCCGAATGGCGAGAGCTCACCTAAGAAGACACGACGCAATACTGAAAAAGAGCCAGAGAAGTTTTGGTATAGCGTTTCAAAATAAAAATGTGGTGATGAACTTCGATATCCCTTATTGTCAAAATTAATGTTGAGCATACTAGCATTACTTTATTCTTCGGCCTGTTCTGAAATAACATTAAAGTGAAAAACAGATCATTATTGAAAATAAAAACACTGAATACTCTTTTATTTTATAAGAGTATACTTAAGGCCAAGTCACACATAGCCGAATTTGAGTCAGAATGCAAACCGAATATCGTTCGGTTTGTATTCGATTTTGAATCGGAGACAAATTCGGAGAGATAGGAATTGAGTCGGAACAATTTTCTGACTTTCGGAAATGATTCGGAAAGTTGCCCGAACAGTTCGTGAAATCTGAAACTATCGGAACCAAGTCGAAATTGCGAGATATTAGGAATTGACTCGGTATGCACTCGGAGAGCGTTCGTAACCGATTAGGGGTATTCGGTATGAATTCGGAACCGAAAATTCGAATTTTGGCCGTTACAAACGTTTACGCTTTAATGCGCACATGGAAATCATGTCAGAAAATGTTATTTACAGAGTAACGAAAATAGTCTCACACACAACTTACCTGTTCGCCAGGATACCGAAGGCGTTCTCAACCACTCGCCTGGCCCTGTTGAGAAGGTACTTCAAGATGCGTTCTTTCATGTTCAGACCTCGCTGGCAGAAGGGCTTCATCACCTAGGTTGGAGGGAAAAGGCTTCATCTCCGACCATGAAGTATGGAAGTGCTTGACCATCGCTTGCAATAGGTTTACTCGGTGGCAAATGCAAAGCTTTCTGGTCAAAGGTCCTATTCAAGGATGACAAGTTGAAAACCTGTGCATCAAAACTGGCCCCATTCGCACCCACATTCGTGTACATAAACTTGTACTCGCTGTCAACCACGGTAAGCAAGACAAGAGAGTTGAAGCCCTTGTAGTTTAAGTAAAAGGACCCAAAATTGCTAGTTGCACGAATGGATATGTGCTTGCCGTCAATGGCCCCTACCGTGTGCTCGAAATTCAACCTATTGGAGAACCCATGGACCACTTCCTTCCGTCCATATTCTGTCGTAGGGCAGACCATTACCTCATTCATGACCTCATCGGTGATGGTCTAGCACGTCTCATATACAATACCAGAGATAATGTTGTGAGGTACTCTAAATCCAAACGCGAGAGTACAGTAGCTGTCTCCGGTGGCCAATTACCTGGGGGTGATCGAGAGCCTCAAGCCAGTCTATAAGGGCTCTTTGCAGATGGTGTACTCTTTCTCGATGCGAGGACGGATCCGCTCCAGTATTTCTGTAAATGTGTCCGCATCCATGCGCAAGAAATTGCGATAGGATGTCTTGTCTTCCAGTACCAACTCCTTCAGAAGGTTCTCCCACTGGCCAAACTGCTTCCTTCTTAACAACCAACCACGCGTCCAACATGATCTCTTCCTGCGGCATTTTTCTTGCGCTTCAGCAAACTTTATTGCTTTTCTTGTTCCTCCTCTTGCTGGCAAAGGAAACCACACCAGTTTGTTGCCATGGTTTGCCATTTTAGTCTGTGCCACAGCACCAGTGAACTCCTGTTCTCGTCGCTGGGAATAACGTTGGTGAGGCCCATTAGTGTCTGCTGCTGCTGATGGTGTAATGACACTCAGCGCCGGTGAGACCAAGTTTATATACACAATGTCAAAATTGGGTTTGCATTCGGTTTGTACTCGGGAAGCCAAAAAATGGTTAGAATTTGAATTTTGAAATTTGGAATTAAGTCGAACAAACTCGGTTTGCATTCGGAATGCACTTGTTTTGCATTCGGAATGCACTTGGTTTGCATTCAAAATTAAGGTTTTAAATTCATATCGAATACGTACCGAAAAAAATCTGACCTTGAAAAAGTGCCAGAATCAATCCCGAATGTGATTCGGGATCGAATCGGAAGCAGTTCGGCTATGTGTGACCTGGGCCATACTGACAATAATTGCAATCCCAAGAATTAATTAAACTAATAATACAAGAAAACTTATACAACAGCAACACAGAAGAAGAAACTACTTTCTAAAAGGTTAGTAAACATTTTTTTTTAATGACATTAATAATATCTTATTTATTGAGTAATTTTTAAAATTTGTTATTTTTTCGTTGAATTTGTTACCTTTTGATATTGGAATTTGTTACTATTCGCAAAAACCTTCTGGCAACCATGAGCACAGCACCTGCTTGTTTGCATCATTTTGAAAAGCTGGTATGCACTATATTCTCTATCATATTATTAACTTTCAATAAATGTATATTGAAAATGTAAATGTTTACATAGTTATTTTATATGCTTCTGTACAGTAAACATATGCATTTAAATTTCAGGGACATGGCAAATATAAATTATTATGATACGGATGTCCTGATCTCCGATATTGAGAGACGGCCTTGTTTGTTGGACCCCTCAAGAGAGGATTGCAAAAACAAAATATAGATGACGGAAGTTTTGGGTCGAGATGTATACGTCTATGTATTCTGATTATGAAGTAAAAACAATGAAGAAAAACAACAAATAAGTGAGTTTTTATTCATTATTCACTAAGCAAACAATCATACTCATTCAGATAATACAGCAAAAATCATACAAACTACTAATGTTTCATCTCATGACTACAAGAAGCCTGTCATAATGGCACCATGGCAATTTTCCGGCATCCCTGGTAAAGTAGGTTGTGAATTTGTCTCTGAATTCCTGGGCATACCTGCCATCCTGTGGCACTTGGCCTAACTCTTGCAAATTTTGAAAACCATCGATCACTATCATATCTTCAAATCTGACTCATCCCTTCTTCTGACGAAATTGTGCAAAATACAACAATCCTCGATAATATCAGTTGTAAAATCAACATTTACACTGAGTGGCCTGTGAAAAATATGTCATTTGTTAGACAGAATCCCCAAAGCACACTCAACATACCTCCGAGCTCTTGATAGACTGTAGTTGAATTCCATCTTGTTATGTACAAAATTATGACCACTGTATGGACGAAGTAAATTGGTTGGCAGCCCAAAAGCCTGATCACCTACAAAGGCATATGGCAACACTTGATAAAAGCCAGGCAAGGTATTTTGCTTCGGAATTTTCATGGTATTGCTCTGAATTTCCTTCCATAAATTTGATTCTTGAAAAATTGTCGAGTCTGAATGTTTGCCATATGAACCGATATCAACGAACCGAAAACAGTAATCTGTATCAGCAACAGCCAAAAGAACAATAAAAAAATATTGCTTGTAATTATAATACAATGAGGCACTGTGATTCGGCTTGATCATCCGTATATGTTTTCCATCTACTGCACCTATACAGAGGGGAAAATTGGCATGTCGTTCAAACCTGCAGCAATATTGTACCAAGCATCTTCGTCTGGACATGGCATGCAGTCCACCTTCATCTTGGCGCAGATTGCCGTGCATACTTTCTTAACAATCCCACTTGCTCTAGCCACACCAATCCTATATGTGTAGTGAAGATCTGTCAGGCTACAACCACATGCAAGATACCTGTGAAAAAGTTGGAAATCATTAAATACACAGCAAATGCATTAACTCTCTCCCTCTCTCTTTCCATGACTAGGTACTGATGCATACGGACGCAATAAGTGTACATTAACTAAATAAAAATAATTATTTATTTATTTCAGAAAAGGAGGTGCAGACGCGTTAGAAGAATATTCGGGACTCGTTTATGAAGGATTGCAGGAAATTCAAGACCACTTATAAATCAGAGTCTAGAGCAGTAAACTCCCGTCGTTATATCTTCGCTCAACAGCTGCGGGATTTTGAGGAAAAGTCGGTGAAAATAGGGAAAGGAAATCGAGTCTGCCTTCCAACCATGCATCAGATGAGGATGAAGATGCTCCTGAGAATCACACTACAGCTTAGCCAGAGGTGTTTCGTCAATCCACGAAAAAGAGAAAGATGACACTTGAGGAGAGAATGATTAAATTTAAGGAGGGTCAGAAGGAAGAACGTGATCCCGATCAAGATTTCTTTAAGTGTATTCTTCCGTCTGTGCGGGCTCTAAAAGAGCATCAGAAAATGGATTTCAGAATAAAAGAAGTCTTGAGCATTCAACAAAAATACAGCTTAGTACACTCAAACCACTATACACCTCCAGAAACATTTTCAAGTATGTTTACACCTAGTTAACAGCAGTACCAGATATTCTCACACAACTACCCTCCTTCAGTGGTGTACACCAATACCTCAGCAACCTTAATATCTGGAGGCAATTATAACATATGCCCACCATGTACACCTTCGCCTCATTTGCCAATACCCTCACCAGCATCAAAATCCTCAACCAATGACACTTCATCACGTCAATGATTGAATTATGAGTGAATAACATTGTACTGTCAATAAGTGAAGGATTTTAATTTCCAGTGAAATAGAAAACTTTTATTATTTACACATTAAAAGGAATAACCTGATTATGGAATATCATCCGTGTATGACTGATTTATGTTTATTTACTTTATTTACGTGCAATAAATTCAGTTGAAACAGAGTAGATGCATTTTCTTACCTGATAGTCAGAGCAACTGCCTCTTCAGGTGGAATGGATAGTCTCCTTTTCGTGCCCTTTGATTCGATAGTCTTTCGCGTTAGCCAGGGTGTAAAATGTACCCTAGAGGAGGCGACTGCTATTCAAGGGGTGTATCAAAAAATTTCTATGTTTCTTTTTGTTGATGACCTTGTTCATCAAATAAACAAACACAACTCTTTTTGACGTCTTCCATCATTGACAGACAGGAGTGCACTGCCTGCTGCAGACGGCAGACACCGCATATAACCAAAGGTGTTCACAGGTGCAAGCGGCAAAAACAGCTTGTGTGAAAGGGGCCTTAGTTCACTCCTGAGGCAGATTTTTGGAATAAAAATGCTCTTTTGCACGTAACTTTCACTTTTATTCATCCTAAAATTTACAATGTACAACTTTAGCCATGCTTAGTTTATATCTGTAATATATCATGTATTAATTACTATTATTTGGTTTGAAGGTACTGTAAATTTTGTGATGGAAACTTAAGTGTCCGAATCATTATCGCCGCTAATATATATATATATATATATATATATATATATATATATATATATATATATATATATATATATATATATATTTATGGATGGAAGCTTCAGACGAAGTTTAAACAGGATAACCAGGACAGAGCCGAAGACGCTTCGTAACATTTATTGCAAACGTTTCAGTATTATAATAAATCCCATCATCAGTGCTAATGAATTAAAATATCTAAATAAAAAGTTTTTCTAACACAAGTGAAAAAACAAAGAAACAAAAATCGTGAAACGTTAAGCTTGAATTTGAAACAAATTAAATACAATGTGAATACGGAGAGGAAAACCAACGAGGGCAGTGATTGAGATAGGAACAAAATTGACAATGAATATTTTTTTACAAAATAATGGTAAATTTCCAAACAAATTAACATGTTTGTTAATGTTAGATTATATTTAATGTAACAGATTAGGAGCTATTATTCAAAGTGGGTTGAAGTTTTTTTTTAATGTAAAGCGACTCTAGCAGGTAAAGGACTGAGATGTTAATTACCGCATCAAGTATCTTGAAGTTCTCGAGTGTGAATCTAAAACCACATAACGAGAGGTGGTTTTGAATCTGGGATGTGTTGGGTTAACTAAGATGAAGACCAATTCTCTTAGATCTACCCATAATGCTGCATAGAGTGGGAGTGAAGCGTGAGCCTTGTTGCCCCTTCCCCCTCCCATATGATATAGTGCTACGCCACATACAACGAAAACCGTTTATAATTTTAGATCGCCTACTGGTGGGTGGTTGATCTTGGTTAGAATTTAAAGGTTGATCCCAGTCTTAAGTCATTAGTGAGAACAACACACGGTAATAATTCAGGATGTCAACAGTTTTAACAATTCCTTTTTATTTTGGGGGGATTGGGAACCAAAAGATACAAACGAAAAGAAGACCTTTAATTTATTAACAGTTTATAATGGAAGATGAGTCAAGTATTTTTTATTAAGAAACAAGCTGATATGTTTCTGATAAAGCGAGTTGAGGTAACCATTGGAGGCAAAAAATTTTGATAATAAATCGAATTCCAAATGAAGAGTTGTAAACGTTGAACATAACTTATATGCTCTATGAAGGAAGATATGGATGACATTAATTTTAATTTTAAACTCACAAAATCGAAAAAACTTAATGCAGGGTTCGAAAAATTGTTTTTTCGGCAAACATTTAACGTGAAGTGACTTTCTTCTCGGGGAATTTTCACGTCAAGAAAGGAAATGCTTTTATTTCGCCGGAGCTCGCGAGAAAGTCATTTTTAGGATGTTTCAAGTTTAAATAATTCAGGAAGAGCATGTAATGTGACCTAGGTCGAAATGATATAAACGTGTAATCTACTTATCGCCCATATAAGAGCGGACGAAAATTAATGAGAAAATCATATATATATATATATATATATATATATATATATATATATATATTGACTAATACAAGTTAGAAATAATCCTCAGGGATCATAAAAGAAAGACGAGTGAAATATAATACAGTATGATTGAGTAAAGTGCCAAAGAGATGTGCATGACAGATTGCTACATGAATAATAGGAGATATGCAGGACACATTAATAGATTAATAATAGGAGAAGAAGAAGGCACATTGCTACATAATAGGAGATAGGCAGGGTGCATTGCTACATGAGTAATAGCAGGAGATTTAGAGGACACATTGCTACAGAAATAATGGGAGAGAGGGAGGGCACATTGCTACAGGAATAATAGGAGATAGTCAGGACATATTACTAAATTATTAAAATGAGATGAGGACATATTGCTACATTAATAATAGAAGGAGATGTGTAGGAAATAATAGTACATGGGTAGAATACTTTACTACAGGAAAAATAGTATGAGAAGACACATTAATGGAACAGGAATAATATTAGAGGGGCAGGACATTTTGCTAGAGAAAAAATAGCAAGAGATTAGGAGGACAATTGCAAAGAAATAATTGGAGATGGGGAGGACACATTGCTACAGGAATAATATCAAGAGGTGGGGAGGACACATTGCTACAAGAATCAATCATATCGGGAGGTGAGGAGGCCACATTACTACATGAATAATAACAGAAGAGGGATAGGACACATTGCTACATCAATAATAGCAAATGAGCAGGACATATTACTACATGAATGATAGCCGGAGATGAGCAGGGCACATTGCTACAGAAATCATAGGAAATTGGGAAGGAGATATTGCTACATGGAAAATTGGAGATGGGTAGGACACTGTGCTACAGGGATAGTAGCAGGAGATTGGCAGAAAACATTTCTACAGAAGCAATATGAGATAGGCAGAGTATTATGATACAAGAATCCTAGTAGTTGGTTGGGCCGGACACATTGCTACAGGAATAATAGGGGATGGGTCTGATAAATTACTAAATAAATAATAGATGAGCTGAACACATTACTACAAGGATAATAGTCAACATTGTTACAGGAATAATACAGGTCGGTCAGGACATATTCCTACGGGAATCATTGGATATGGGCAGGATGCATTGCTACAAGTGTAATAGCAGGAGATTAGAAGGACACATTGCTACAAGAGTAATGGCAGGAGATTAGGAGGACACATTGATACAAGAGTAATAACATGAGGTTCGGAGGACACATTGCTACATAAGTAAGAGCATGAAATTAGGATGACACATTGCTACAAGAGTAATGGCAAGAGATTAAGAGGACTGATTGCTACAAGAGTAATAACATGAGGTTCGAAGGACACATTGCTACAAAAGTAAGAGCAAGAGATTAGGAGGACACATTGGTACAGGAGTAATTGCAGGAAATTTGGCGGACACATTGCTGCTACAAGTGTACTAGCAGGAGTTTCGGTGGACACATTGCTACAAGAAGAAAAGCAGGAGATTGGGAAAACACATTGCTACAAGAGTAATAACATGAGGTTCGGAGGACACATTACTACAAGAGTAGTAGCGGGAGAATGAGATGATACATTGATACAAGATTAATAGCAGGGGATTTAGATGACACATTGCTACAAAGGTAATAGCAGGAAATTGAGAGGACACATTGCTACAAGTGTAATAGCAAGAGATTGAGAGGACACATTCAAGAGTAAGAGAAGGGGATTGGGAGCAGACATTTCTACAAGAGTAATAGCCGAAGATGGGAGGAAACATTGCTACAAGAGTAATAGCATAACATTGGGATGGCAGATTGCTACAAGAGTAATAGCAGGAGATTGGGAGGACATATTGCTACAAGAATACTAGGAGGAGAGTGGGAGGACACATTGCTACAAGTGTAACAGCAGGAGATTCAGAGGATACATTGCTACAAGACTAATAGCAGGATATTCGGATGACACATTGCTCTATTTGTACAAGAAGAATAGCAGGACATTGGGATGACACATTGCTACAAGAGAAATAGAAGGAGATTGGGAGACACATTACTACAAGAGTAATAACACGATATACGGAGAACGTATTGATACAAGAGTAATAACAGGAGATTGGGAAGACACATTACTACAAGAATAATAGCAGGAGATTGGGAGGACACATTGCTACAAGAGTAATAGCTAGAGATTAGTATGACACATTGCTACAAGAGTAATTTCAGTAGATTGAGAGGACACATTAGTAAAAATGTTGTGCCATCACGAGATTGGTAGGACACATTGATACAAGAGTAATAGAAGGAGGTTGAGAGGACAGATTACTACAAGAGTAATAGCAGAAGATTGGGAGGACACATTAATACAATAATAATAACAGGAGATTGGGAGGACACATTGCTACACGACTAATAACAGGAGATTGGGAGGACACATTGATAAAGAGTAATATGATGAGAATGGAAGGATACATTGCTACAAGAGTAATAACAAGAGATTGGGGGGATACATTTCTACAAGAGTAATAGCAGGAAGTTACTAGGACACAGTGCTACAAGAATAATATCAGAAGATTGGGAGAACACTTTGCTATAAGAAAAATAACAGGATATTGGGAGGACACATTGCTACAAGCATAATAGCAGCAGATTGAGAGGACACATTGCTACAAGAGTAATAGCAGCAGATTGTGAGGACACCTTGCTACAATAGTAATAGCAGGAGATTTTTATGGCAAATTGCTACAAAAGCAATAGCAGGAAATTAGGCAGTTACCTTGCTACAAGAGTAATAGCACGAGATTGAGAGGACACATTGCTTCAAGAGTAATAGCAGAAGATTGGGAGGACACATTGCTACAAGAGTAATAACATGAGGTTCGGAGGACACAATGCTATAAGAGTAATAGCAGGAGATTAGGAGGACACATTCCTACAAGATTAATTTTAGAAGATTTGGAGGACACATCGCTACAATTGTAATACCAGGAGATTGAGAGGACACATTGCTACAAGTGTAATATCAAGAGATTGGTAGGACAAATTTCTACAAGAGTAATACCAGGAGATTGAGAGAAAACACTGCTACAAGTGTAATAACAGTAGATTCGGAGGACACATTTCTACAAGAGCTATAGCAGAAGAATGGGAGGACACATGCTCTATTGCTTCAAGCGTACTAAAAGGAGATTGGGAAGACACATCGCTACAATATTAATTGCAGGAGATTTGGAGTACACATTACTCTATTGATACAAGAGTAATAGTAGGAAATTAGGACGACACATTGCTACAAGACTAATAAGGAGATTGGGAGGAGACATTGCTACAAAAGTAATAACATGATGCACAGAAGACGCATTGTTACAAGTGTAATAGCAGGAGATTGGGAGGATACTTTTCTACAAGAATAATAGCATGATATTGGGAGGACACATTGCTACAAGAGTAATAGCAGGAGATTCGGAGGACACATTGCTCTATTGCTGCAAGAGTAATAGCAGGAGATTAAAAGGACACATCGCTACAAGAATAATAGCGAAAGATTGGAAGGATACATTGATACAGAAATCATATGAGATGGGCACGGTACATTGCTACCTAAATAATAGGACGAGATGTCAAATCGGAATCCTAAATTGGACAACTTTAAACATAAAGAGAGCTAAATTTAGTCCTACAGACGGTGGAACTACAATGATTAGTGGCAGCTTCTTGGCAAGGCCATTGTTCCTAGCAGGATGAATGGGACATATTATGATAATGATAACGGTACTTATATACAGAGTAAAATGGGTACTTTTTCTTCTAATTTATACAGATTTATTTACTTAAGTTCCAGCTTAAAAAGGCTTCAAATATTTTCATTTTCATTTTTTGCAATGAAATCCCGGT
Source organism: Ceratothoa steindachneri (assembly GCA_963969495.1). Classification (NCBI taxonomy): domain Eukaryota; kingdom Metazoa; phylum Arthropoda; class Malacostraca; order Isopoda; family Cymothoidae; genus Ceratothoa; species Ceratothoa steindachneri. Next base: position 4,696,265 of record OZ018338.1, on the reverse strand, counting down.
CTGCTTCAACCACGGCCTCCAGACGTTGTTAGAACTTGATGCAGGCCTTCTCGCTGATCTCTCCCTGTTTAACTTGGTGAAAACTGTGGTGATCCGGCGCCAAATTTTCACCTAGGTGGTGTAGTGGGGAAGGGAGAGGAGTTGCTGGTCTCTCAACCACGCCTTTATATAATAGTCCATAGGGTTGCATTCCTTAGAGTTAGGAGGCCAGGTTTTCGGAGTGATATGGTCAAAGAAGTGTTCCGAAAGCCCAAACTGTGTCCTCCTGCTTTGGTGGCGTCGTGCAGAACCATGATGCGACGGGTACGGCCTTTTAGGAAACAGGTTCTTGATCTAGGGCAACATCATTTCCTCCAGGCACTTGATGTAACTGCCCTGAAAGATAAACGGGGAAATAGTCTGTCCTTCGATCATGACCACCTCAAACACCATAGTGTTGATGAGGAAATTGGTTTTGACCATTTTAGGTATATCTTTAGGGACCAGAGCAAGGCATCGGTTGTTTTTGCGAGTATGACACCTGGTCCTGGCACAAATTTTTATCTTCTGAGACGAACCAAATCATGTCTAGTTTGAAGGGATGCTTCAGTTTGTTCACAAGCTTCGGCGCACGATCTTTCCACTCGCCCTTCATCTCCTGCAACTGAAGTTGGTCATTTCTCGTTTTGTATGAGTACGAGCGGCTGTCCTCATGCACTAACTGCCTAATGAAAGACTCTAATCCTTCCTCGTCCCTGGCTATAGACCTCATTGACTTGTTTGGACGGTTGTCAATGATGGCCTGGATATCCGAGGCAAATGCGGGGTTTATTTTTGTATCAGAACGCTTTGAGCGAGGTTTCCGAGCTGCTGTTCCTTCGAAATTACAGCCTCACTCATCTAACTCTTTTCTGATCATCTCTACCGTCCTCAAACTGACACCTAAGCACTGTTGGGAGGATTGAATTCAACCATAGTATTGCTTCCGTAGGCGATGCACAATTGAATTTACTATGATTAAAAAAAAGAAAGAACCGATGACAGACAATACGCATGCCTTCAATTCAGAGATGTCAATAGCAACCACTTATCCACCGCAACCTATATATATATATATATATATATATATATATATATATACCAGGCAATGGCTTCGCTACTAAAATTAAAATTTAAAATCTACAAAAAAGCAGCAATATTAAAATTTTTTAAATTTTCTGAACTTCACCATTTTGTTTTTTTTGAGATTATAAAAGAATTATTAGAAATAACTTTGATAAAAAATATAAGTCATAACCAAACTAAGATGAAATTATTATTCAAATACTCAAAAAAATCCACTTCTTAAATTATAGTTAGTGATGATGATATATATATATATATATATATATATATATATATATATATATATATATATATATATATATATATATATATATATATATATATATATATATCTTGTCATTCACGCCAGATTCACTCAAAATATTTTTTTTTCCAGATTGTTTCCTGTTGTTTCATTTTATTTAGGATGTGTCCTAGTTGAAAATGGCATCTTGCCGAAACTAGTCCGATAGTTATAAATAACATCTTGATTCAAATATTTTGGTGTACCATTATCTTTCCCATAAATATATATATATATATATATATATATATATATATATATATATATATATATATATATATATATATATATATATATATATATATATATATATATATATATATATATATATATATATATATATATATACAGTCGAGCTTCCCGGAATGCGGCGCTTTTGTTCCAACAATGCTCAATGGGGAAAGAACTCAAAGATACGAGCAAATTATTTTTATTTTTTTTAGAGAATTTAAAAGTTTTTGAAGGATAATACAATTATTTGAATCAGACGACATTTGCCTAATTGATAAGTTTTACATCTTATATTAAGTTTGACATACAAAACTTGCTAAGATGTAAAACATGTTTAAATCATATATTCAAATTTGGCGAAACAACAGACTTTAACATTGAATATTTATTCATAATAATATTCAGGATCATTACAGGTGGGGGGGGGGGGCAAAAATGGAAATACTTCTTCCAATGCAAGTTTTATAATTTGATACGAAGTTTTTCCTGCCATGGCACTACTAATTGTTTGAATGCAAATAGAAATTGACTCATACTGTTTTTGAAAGTTTAGGAAAGGTTTGAACCATTCTTCAACAAAACTTGTTCCAGTTCCCTCAGTGACGCTGGTATATAGAAAGTGGTTCTCCCTCTCTCGCTCCAATACAAAGCAAATTGTTCTCGGAACACAATCCATGTGTTCCGCAAAACTATCCTTTCTTAGCCAATCTTTGAGAATTATAGCGGAGTGGATCATTACATTATTATTTTGTAATTTAGCTTCACTATTGAGAACAATTTATTTGGCTCATTCACTCAACTAACAAATCTCGTGAGTTCTTATTATACTATTAACCTCTATAGCATAACTCAATTCGCTCCCATGCTACAGGGAGGGTGGCAGAGAACTTCTTTATGCTATCTTTCTAGGTAAACACATCCTT
>OZ018338.1:4668724-4688724 GCA_963969495.1 Ceratothoa steindachneri | reverse complement strand
GGCGGAGATCTAAACGCCTGTTGCCGTGCATCAAAGGGGACGAAACCTGGAGCTACTATTTGAACGAAATAGGCTCCGGAGAGTTGGACAAGACTTCCCAACTTACCTAACGCAATGCTCGGCAACAAAACCGGACATTGTGTTAGCAAGTCCAGAATTCCCCCTTCAACATAGCCAACGCCCCAGGCCTAGTGGTCTCGAGCGACCATATCCCAATTATCACCACCATTTCGCTTGCGCCAATGCTCAAACCCGTCACACTTAGGAAAAGTTACGCGAAAGCTAACTGGGAGCAGTACAGAGAAATCCTCAGCACCTACAAACCAGTTGACCTGGTAGACGCTAATACTGAGGAAATTGATGACGAGATTTACAAGCTCACTAATCTTCTTATTCAAGCTGACGAAAGATGCGTCCCCAGAATCTCGTACAAAATGCTCCCGCAACCTAGGTGGATGGACGAAATGAGGGAAATCGCCAGAGAACACAGGGAGATCTACGAAGAAGTCGGTAGAACAGGCCTAAACCAACCGGGAAAGGGCAGCCCGAATGAGACTTCTAAGCGAGGAACTAAAGAACATGATCCTCGAGAAACAGAAGGAAATCTGGGACGATATCAGGCAAACTAGACAAGGAAAGAAATCCTGTAAGTTTTTGGAACATCAGCCGAAGACTTAAGGGATTGCCTCTCAGGCCAGGGATAAAATAAAAGAAGGCGACATTATCATAGAGGATCTGGAATATCTCGAAAGGAGATTCAGGAGACATTGGAAAGAGGTCTTTGCACTATCATCTAGGGAGAACGATGATTACGACAGAGACTTCGAAGGCCAACTGCTCGAGGACCTCGGAACGATTATACATAGGACCCATCCACAACCGCAAATATCTAGATAAAGAGAGATGGTTAGCCACGGGTTCCCTATCACTATTGAAGAGACCATTAATACCATAAGGTCCTTCAAACAAAGGGCACCCGGTTGGTCTGGCTCACTAAGAACAACCTGGTGAATGCCCCACGGTAAATTATTCAGGGCATGGTGAACACCATGAATGCATCCATGAATACAGGCTATTTCCCTGACGGTATAAGGTGGCTAAAATCATCTTTATCCCGAAGGGGAACAAGGCCCCAGATCAAGTGGCTAACTATCGCCCAATCTCTCTCCTAGAAGTGCCCGGCAAGATTTTTAGAAGATTATTGCTGATATGATACAAAATAAACTCGACGAGTTGGGAGCGCATAACCCACAACAACATGGGTTCAGACCAAAAAATGGCACGGAAACGGCTGAGCGAAAGGTCAATATGTTGACATCGTGCAGAGGGACGTGCAGAAGGCCTTCGACAAGGTTTGGCTGAGTGGACTACAATATAAGATTCTAGGTCTCCAGCTAGACCCAGTCCTGGAAAGGATCCTTTGTCACTTCATCATGGACAGAAGGGCGCGTATCATGATCGAAGAGCACAAGGGACCAGAATTTGAGCTCAAAGCGAGCGTTCCCCAGGGGAGCTGCCTGAGTCCTTTGCTTTACCTGGTCTTCACCATCGACCTCCCTACTCCAATACACTGGGACACAATGTATCAGAAGTTCGCAGATGACGTCACGCAGATCGTCCCCAGTAGGGGTAGGAAAGCAATGGATCAGGCGATCAACACTATTGCATAGATATCGAACATCAAACAATACGAGAGAAGATGGAAAATCCGAAAAAATATGGAGAAATTCAACATCTTGCCGCTGAGCCCCACGTCGACGTGGCCCATTGTAATAAATAGAAGTAAATATGGCTATTCCGCCGAAGGCACCAACCTGGGCCTAAAAATCGCCGACCACGAATACTCGAGTCACTACAAGGAGAGGCAGAATATGGCAAGAAGAGAAATCTCCAAGCTTTATAGGTTCCGAAATCTTGGCTCGGCGAATATCAGAAAAATATACCTGATTTTCATCCAGGCTAAACTCATCTACCCTGCAGTAGTGACTCAAGCGGCCAGTAAGTCCACTATGAGGAGGCTCCAGCGAGTGCAGAACTCTGCATCCCTTTGCATAAATAAAACCAGAAGAAGAGAGCATCTTCGGCAGAGGGACCTGCACCGCAAACAGCGTTTGGAGCCCATTAATGTCACAACGCAGAAACTGGCCAAAAAAGTCTGGTCTACAATAGCCAATGATATCATCCCAGAACTAAGAAGAACTGGTGGCAGAATCAACATCCGTGCCAGATTACGCGGGAAGGTCGCTCGAAACCGGCGTTTCTCAAGCACTAGACTGTTTCGAGGAAAACATAGCACCAATCTACACATAAACATAAACAACACTGAGTACAGAACATACAACTACGAGACAGATAATAAACTAACAATTAAATACGAAAAAGCAAACACAACAGACCAAAACGTGAGGTGATGTACTAAAATTTGAGCACTAATAAAGGCTCGAAAGCTCAACATTGCGCGAAAACTAGAATATAAAACAGAGAGACAAATACAGAGAAATACACAAAAGAAGGACGCACAAAGAGAAAACAAACACTAGACAACATCAACAAAACAAAAAAGGAAAGAGAAATAACTAAAGAATAAAAACGCCTGTGATGCCCCTTAAACAAGGGCAACCCTACCTTACTTTCACCAACTATCTTCTACCACTATCTAAATCTTCCATTATTGAGTACACCAGATACATAATGGTCTTCAACAAAATTTGCATTCAAGAAAGACTGCTACCCAACTACACAAATATATATATATATATATATATATATATATATATATATATATATATATATATATATATATATATATATAAAGGTTTCTTTCAACAAGGACGCCCGAGATTTGTCAGGCGATAGTGGCCATGTTGTTAAAGCGACATCTGGCAACCTCACTGTGAACTATTCAGTAGTACTTGGCAAGTCAAGATGGAAGATTATAGCGTTGAACAGCGTGTGCAAATCATCAAATGTTATTATCACAATCAGTGCTCCGTTCGACAAACGTTCCGCGCATTACGCGATTTCCTCGGCACAATCGTCCTGCCGAGTCCACTGTTCGACGCTTTTTGGCCAAATTCGAGGCAAAAAAGTCGATCAACAATCATCCAAGACCCGTACGTCGCCGAAACGCAAGGTTTGCTGAAAACATCGCTGCCGTAAATGAGAGTGTACGGGAAAATGCGAGGTAGTCAATTTCTCGTGGTTCACAAGAACTTGGCTTTTCTGCGACTTCAGTTTGGCGAATTATGCGTAGGGACTTGGATCTGCACCCGTACAAAATCCAACTTGCCTAGGAATTTAAGGTAGCGACCATAGACAACGCCATGTGTTCGCTGATTGGGCTCTAGAACATTTGGAAGTTGCCCCAAATTTCCCCCAAAAAATCATCTTCAGCGACGATGCCCAGTTTTGGATGAATGTATTTGTGAACAATCAAAATTGTCGGATTTGGGACGAAAAAAATCCACATGAGATACCCTAGCACAAATTGAATCCCAACAAAGTCACTGTTTGGTGCTGATTTTCGTCTAACGGTATCATCGGTCTGTATTTTTTGGAGAACGAAAATGGGATTGCCATAACCGATAACGGCGAGACCTACATATCGATGATTAGCAACTTCTTGTGGCCTTAACTGGATTATATGCCTGATTTTGATACTGACGACATGTAGTTCCAACAGGACGGCGCTACGTGCCACACAGCGCACGCCACGATAGACATTTTGCACCTGCGATTTCGGGGCAGGATCATCTCGCGCGGCCGCGACGTCAACTGGCCACCGAGATCATGCGATTTAACGCCATTAGACTACTTTATTTAGGGCTACCTTAAATCGCAGGTCTATTCAAATAATCCGCAAACATTTGATGTCCTCAAAGTCAACAAAGCGAACACCATCCAGCAAATTCAGCCAGATTTATGTGACAAAGTCATCGAAATTTGGGCCTCCCGAATACGTTCCACCAAGCGAAGCCGCAGCGGACATTTGAACGACGTCATATTCCACACTTAATGCCATAAAATGTACTTTCAAATTTAAAATAAATTGAGTGCATATATCACACACAACTTGTTTTATTTACATTTAAAAATTGAGCGACCTTATTGAAAGACCCTATATATATATATATATATATATATATATATATTGGAGGATATCACATTGACGTGATGTATATCAGTAGAAGATAATGGTAAACCACAATATTTGAATCAAGATTTTATTTATAACTATCGGACTAGTTTCGGCAAAATGCAATTTTTAACTAATAATGAAGACGCTATTCAAGAAGCATAGTATATATAAGGTGAGACACATCCTGAACAAAATGGAACAGCAGGAAACAATCTTGAAAAAAATATACTCCAGTAAATCTGGCGTAAATGACCAGCTAAACAAAATAAAATGGAACCAAAAACAATCTGGAGAGTTGCTATCCCCAAAACGCATTGCGTCCGGGTGTTTATAGATACAATTGGCGACTCTATTCTTTATATATTTGTTAAATTTGTATTGCCCTTCAGATAAATTGAAATTATTAACCTCGTTGATAATGAGAAATTCACCAGATTTCCTCTCAATATAATTGTTTGATTTATAAATGATTTTTGCATGGTTAAAATCAATTCTATTGTCGTGCATTTGCAAGTGCGTAAAGAGACTTTAAGAATTCGCACAACTTCTGATATCAGCTAAATGTTCTTTCATCCTCTTATTATAGTGGCCTAACTCTCCGATGTATGTTAATTTGCAATTATAGCATGGTAGACTGTAAACTCCAGAATCGAGATTGATCGGTCGCAGTCTAGTCAAGAATTTTCAAATGATATTGATTCAAATATTGTAATTTACCATTATCTTTAATATATATATATATATATATATATATATATATATATATGTGTGTGTGTGTGTGTGTGTGTGTGTGTGTGTGTGTGTGTGTGTGTGTGTGTGTGTGTGAGGAATTAAATCACACTTCCTGAAGACTGAAAACATATTTATTCCAGAATAGTTTCGGTGTATCACCAATCCATCGTAGGATTGGGCCCTTAGTGGACGAGGAGGGTGCATTAACTCGCTCAGATGCAGAAAATGCTAACCTGCTCAATGACTACTTCTCTTCAGTGTTTACTAAAGAGTGAGGTCCCATCCCACAGCTCACGGATTCCTACTCGGGGCAAAAGCTGGAGCTAATGGACTTCACCGAAGGAGAAATAGAGAAAAAAATCGCTGACCTAAAGACGAATAAGTCTCCCGGACCGGACGGGTTTCTATCCACGGTGTTGAAGGAAGTGTGCGATGAAGTATCACGAGATCTGTGCGCTATCTTTAACATGTCAATCCGGACCGGATGCGTTCCTAGAGACTGGCGTGAGGCGGAGGTGACTCCAATCTTCAATAAAGGAGACCCCAGCCATCCGTCAAACTACCGACCCATCAGTTTGACTTCGATAGTCGGTAAACTCATGGAAAGCATGATAGTGGACAAGATAACGTCTTATTTAGAGTCAAACCTGCTACTGAAGGGTTCCCAGCACGGCTTCCGAAGGCAACGGTCATGCCTGACGAACCTTGTGGAATTCTTCCACTTCGTGTTCAGTGAGCATGATCGGGATAAAGCGGTGGATGTTGTGTACCTTGACTTCCAAAAGGCCTTTGATAAGGTACCACACCGCCGCCTTCTCCGTAAAGTGCGTGCACAAGGCATAGACGGAAAGGTAGCAGGTTGGATAGAGAGCTGGCTAAGTGACAGACGGCAACGAGTAGTGGTGAATGGACGGGCCTCTGAATGGGCGCCCGTATCTAGCGGTGTCCCTCAAGGTTCCGTCCTGAGACTACTACCGTTTATTATCTATGTTAACGACATGGACGGAGACATAGTTGCCAAAATCTCCAAATTTGCTGACGACACCAAGCTTGGTGTCAATGTGGCAAAGGAGGGGAACACTGCCCGCCTCTAAGAGGACCTTCAAAGGATTGAGGAGTGGTCGGACACGTGGCAAATGCCATTAAACGTGGAGAAATTAAAAGTAATGCATATCGGCTACCGAAACCCCAAATCTCAGTACATCCTTAAGGGCACTGCTCTTGAATCGATTGACACTGAGAAGGACTTGGGTGTTACTATCACTAGTGACCTCAAGTTCTCGAAACAGTGTATCGAGACAGAGTAGAAAGCCCAAAGGATGTTAGGCTACATAAAGCGCCAGTTTGGATACCGTAACAAGGAGATAGTACTTTGTCAGTACAACTCCCTCGTTCGGCCGCACCTGGAGTATGCCATACAATTTTGGAGTCCTTCCTTTCGAAAGGACATCGCAAGGTTGGAACGCGTACAAGCTAGAGCAACCAAACTGATTCCCTCTATCTGACATAAAAGTTATGAGGATAGACTAAGGGAATTAGATCTGTTCTCGCTGGAAACCCGTAGACTGCGTGGTCAGCTCATCGAAGTTTTCAAAATACTTCGAGGGTTCGACAATGTTGACTACTGGGATATTTTCACACTGAGTAAGAACAGAACGCGCAATCACGGCTACAAACTTCAACTGAAGCGTTACAACTGCAATCTGTGTTCAATTTTTTTCACCTACAGTATCTGCGGTAAGTGGAACGCACTTCCAGTGGAAGTTGTCAACAGTGAATCTGTTGGCCAGTTCAAGTCAAGACTAGACAAAGTCTTAAAAAGTTGCCGTTTAGGGACGCAAAACAATTGAGCAGCCATGTGCCTGCTCGATTGCTAGTCCAAAGGTACCCTCTTTGAATGGACCGTAAGGTCTCCTAGGGTAATTTATTTCCTTCTAACTCCTTGTAACCTTTGTCAACTGCCAACTGAGTTTACAAGGGTGTGGGATACACCGAAACTCTTCTGGAATAAATATGTCTTCAGGAAATATGTTTTAATTTCTCATCAACCTTGCGATAATGCATCAACTTTCATCATATATATATATATATATAATCAAAAGGAAGTCAGTCTATCTGTGTATGTATGTCCATCTATAAGAAAAAAGGTTAGACAGTATACATAAAAACTAAAAGTGTATTCTTATGAAAAAGAATTCACTTAGGGCTTGCCTCAAAATCATCTCCTTTGTGTATAAATATTAGAACACTGCCTTTAAACACAAATATGATAGCAGAGCTCTTTGGTTATCAAATCTCAGCACAATTTACCAAACACATTCTGACAGTGGGAAATGGCGAAGTACCTCTTGATGCTGATGCTGGAATATAACCATCTACTATCTGCGTAGTTATTAATACTATTGATTATCTTAAGGCAAAGGTATTATCCTATTTTCAACAAAACTACAAAGACTACAACTGGATTTGTGAAAGAGCTATTTGGCTTCGAAGAGAAACACTGTCTGCAGAATCAATAAATATCTACTGCTTTCCCTCTCACGAAGTTCCTAAACTCTCTAGAACCTCCTGACATACCTCCTGACATACCTCCTCACCAACTTGAACTGAAGTTAGTTAATCTAAATAATGTTTTGCGCAATTTTGATCTAATGTCTTACTGGAAGTTGAAAAGGAAAGGATGTCTTCATTCAAAGAATTTCACTAAATCCATCAAGGTCAAAATTGCCATTTATATTCAGATGACGTCATTTCCCAATGCGATGTGAATTAAAAATATCTTAAGATGAGACTATTAGTGACATAGTTACAATGAGAGGAACCGTTTTTCTTATGGTCAACTCTATGTTGATTGCTCTAGAGTTAGAAGCAAAACTAATCTTTTTCTACAGGGCGGCCCATAAGTCCCTACTCAGCCATATATCTTATTGTATCCAGGCTGTCACCAGTATTGTTGCGCTCATGTACCCACGTACTTGTCACAAGACGCTCTTCAAGTGTAAATGGACTTTCATCTGCCACAGTTTCTCTGAAAAAGAAGAATAAAATTATTAATACCTGTATAACTAACTAGAACATAATGATATATTGATGGGTAGCGACTTCCGGGCCACCCTGTATATACTCCACAAGAAAGAATTAAGAATATTGTGTACCAAAAAGTTCTGTAGCATTGTTGAACAAGATTAACTTTAGTTCATAGAATGAGAATATTGTTTGTGAAGAATAAACAAGTACGAACGCATATTTTACCCGGACAACTACGGGTATCTCTGCAATTATACACACACACACACATATATATATATATATATATATATATATATATATATCCCACAAATGCTCCTATATTTTCCACCCTATTTCCTCAGACGGCTATTTTTTCGCTTCTTCGGGTTATGGCCACAAATCTTTTTCGAACGATATTCCCCGACTCATTTCTCCTATCCTCTTCAGCTCGTTCCCCTCACCCCCCTTCACCCCTTTACAGTCTTTTTAACATTCTCGTTCCCCCTCACCTCCAACCATTCGCTGCCGCCAACTTATTCAATCTCATCAAATGGTACTTATTATAGGTTCCAATGCAACTTTTTCCATTTACGAGTAGTTCTTTAACCTTAAACACTATTAGAAGTTTTATTACCTTATAATACGTAACTTCTTTATTATCTCCCTTTTTACGTGTTAAAAATTTCACCGCGAGACGAAGCTGGTTGCTGGTGAACAAGAGTCCGGTTTCGGGTTCCTGTGGGGAAAAACCTCGTTTAAGTCACTGAAGAAATTGACGCCCACTGATTGCGTCATGGTACGTTGTAACTATAGGAAAAATGAAGAAGCGAAAATAAATAAAAAAAAGAAAATATGAAAAAATGCACCAGTTAGTGATCCTATGGGTTGGTATTAAAAGCTTTTGGTCTTGCTCTTAACAAATTTTTTATTACTAATTACTGAGGTTGTCTTTAAGGCCGTTTCCATTATCTATGGGGTTGAATCCAATATCCAGAAGGGAGTAAGGGCTAAGAGACCTATTTGTTCAGCCATTTTATGGACGATCGACATGAAGCAAGGGTCCAAGTAGGCTTCCACCACGCCCTTGACACTCAATCTAACCTTTAATCCCCTTTACGAAGTGTCCCTCCCCTCTCATAATTCGCCCCTCGGGAATGACCCAGAGAAGGATAGGCGGATATTAATTTTGTATAAGCCTATTTTAGGGTAGTCACTCGAGCTAACACAAAAAGGGTCACCTGATTCATTTTAACGTTTGAACTCTTCAAATTTCCCCCACTCTCTCTAACTCCACCTATCACTTAGAGAAAACTTGTTTAATCGAGTTTAGTATTTTCGAAATGTGCAGAGAGAATAGGGAAGAATAAATAATGAATGTAATGGTAGATACGTAAAACAATATTACGGAAAGAAGTTAAAGAAAACACTACAGTAATAACGAAAGACAGATTTTGTACTTCTGAAGTTATATTGATTCATAATAACTACGCCATTTAAATAGTCTTGGGGCATCCTACAGGCCATTCAAAATGGCACCTACAAGTTTGATAGATTATAATATATCTCTTCCCTCCCCAAAATAAAAGGTACTTCAAGGATTCGTTCTGGATCAACCTACTCTTCAGGAGCAAAACCTGCGGGATTGCTGGCCATTCTTGCCTTAACATCATTTCGAAGTTGCCATAATTCACGTGATTCATGTTCTCAGCCCACATTTTGGTGATCGTCACGATTTCTCGAGCAGATTGAAATCTAGAGATTTTCCAGGCTATAGAGCCAGATATATGGTGGTACCGACCAACCCACTTAGTTTTTAGTGTCTGATGATACCATAGATCACCACAAACACTGCACATGGTTTCTTCAAAGGAGACCCTCTTAGAGAGCACTTTGGCACCATTGTTTGTTTACACTGCTTTTTCTAGGGCGAAATTAGCCTTGGACAAAAGCCCGTAGCCATCATTGCAATTCTTTATGCTAAACAATTATTTGGTTCCTTTGTTGGCTTGATTTCATTCATGGTTATATGCAGTCTTGCACATGGCCTACTCCACCTCTTCCAAAATGATCGAATTCCACTTCGTACTTTCTAGCACGGAATTTTATATGCAGTATGCTCGATTAGAGAATTTTAAAACTTAAAATTCGAAAAGCGCGGAGAAACGGGCTGAAATTTAGATCCCAATTTATGAAGTGCTATCGCTGCCTCACAGACGGGAGTAGAGAGGCGATCTAGAAACAAACCCGTGATTTATTGGTGGAGAGCAAAATGGTGGTATTTATCAATAGGACTCACTTAACATACAACGAAATTGAAAAAAATGACAACATAAAAGTAAGTTAAGGAAGTGGTAGGAGGGTAGAAAATCGGCGAGACTGCTCCTTTTGGTTGTATTTAAATTGGGTTAAAAGTACAACCTAAACATACGATACATAATGCTGAATTTTAACAAAAATACAATCATCTGAAAATGGTGATGACTGAAAAGAGACAACGCAAAACAGACAGGCAGACAGAGCAACAGAGATGCAGGCGGATAGGTGGAATGAGCGACCGACAAACAAACAGGAAGGAAAAGGATCGATTTACCGGCAGGCAGAAAGGTAGACCAGCAGGCAAAAATAGAGGCATGAAGGCTGCCAGACCGACTTAACAACAAACAAACAGGTGCCCAAGCAGGCAGGGAGGGAAGCAAACAGACCTTTTGACCGACAGGCAAGCCAAGTGGCAAGCAGGAAGGGAGCCAGACAAGCAGCAAACTATCAGGAAAATAGACGGGCTGAATGACTAACAGGTACGCGGGTAAACCGACAGACAGGCAAACAGGCGAAAAGACCTATCTCTTGAAAGCCAGTGAGTCATACATATAGATATGCAGGCAGGAAAAAAACGACAGGAATGTAAGAAAGCAAACCAGTTAAATGGCCAACCGAATGATAGATAGGTTTTCAGTCAGGTAGGTAGACAGGAGGACTGACGGACTAAACCGAAACACGGTTAAGGCAGGAAGAACAAAAGTATTTGAAACCCCCTCAAAAAAATAATGTGGGTATCTCTTGCTAGAAACCATCAACAACTTTCCTAAACTCGTTCGTTAACATTCGCACCAATTCAAAAATTTTAACCTAAATTCTCTCAGATTCACCCAGATAAACGGAGGTGGGGAGAGAGGGGGGCGAAGGGGGTCACCTTTACCTGAATTACTTACAAGAACGACACAAACGATAATGAAATTTAAATTGAAAACTATAATGTGTCTGAGACTGCGAATTGAACTAAGGGAGAAAAGGCTGCTGGGTAGTTTTATGTGCTTGGATGTGGTCTGGAAACGATTATATTTCCTGTAAATCCAAGGCATCTCAACCTCCCGCAGAGCTCGGCCCTCTTTTTGATGACTAGTGATCTGCACTATGGATCACTCTCCCTCAAAGGAAGAATCACCTTTCACGGACATCTTTCTAAATAACTAGAAATTAGTTCCCGACATTTTAGCACAAACTGCTTGTCAGATTACAAGTGTTTCTTGTTCTATAGATGACCTGTAAGTCATCCTAAATTTACTAAAGAAGATCCCCGCTTTGTTCGCGGTATTTAGGAGGTTCTTAAATCCTTGGTGATCTTTTTAAACGGGATTTATTTCCAATTTGCAAATTAATGATGCATTGAATTTTATAGGATGTTATAATCACTCCTATCACCCATATAACGGAATAATTGCCCATACAAAACAGTGATCTTTTACGAAAAACTCGTGGTTCTGGGGATTCGTTTAGGATCACTTTAACGAAGAGAAAGTCCGCCCTCCCCCTTTGATCTCCACCCTTCTAACAAACCATATTCAGATGGATTTGCTGAAAAGAGTGAAAAATAAGAGGCGTCGGCCTCTTTATGTTGGATTCATATGCCAGACGCTGCATTATTTTCTTAAAGTGTAAAAGAAATATTTCCGGATTAATCAACGCAGTTCGTAGATAGGGAGCATTTATAAATGGCCATTGCGACTATCAAGGAATCATATAAATCATCACATAAACTGTAATCCCTTTTTTTAGTCAGTCATCTCATCATTGCTATCTACATAGTATCGACTCGGAAACGTAAAATAATATAGGGTGAATTTAGCTATAAGTTAATAATGCTGAGTTTAGGTGTAATTTAATAATGCTGACTTTAGGTGTAAGGTAATAATGAATAATTTTAGGTTCAATTGAATACTGATGACTTTAGGCATAATTTAATAATGGTGACTTTAGGTATAATTTATTAATGCTGACTTTAGGCGTAATTTAATAAGGCTGACTTTAAGGGTAATTTGATAATGCTGACTTTAGGTGTAATTTAATAATGCTGACTTTAGGTTTAATTTAATAATGATGAGTTTAGGTGTGATTTAATAAGGATCATTAGGTGTAATTTAATGATGCTGACTTTAGATTTAATTTAATAATGATGAGTTTAGGTGCAATTTAATAAGGATAAAATTAGGTGTAATTTAATAATGCTGACTTTAGGTTTAGTTTAATAATGATGACATTGTATAATTTAATAATGCTCACTTTATGTGTAATTTAATAATGCTGACGTTACGTGTAAGGTAATAATGATAATTTTAGGTTTAAAGGAATAATGATGACTTAAGCGTAATTTAATAATGCTGACTTTAGGGGTATTTTGATAATGCTGACTTTAGGTTTAATGTAATACTGATGACTTGAGGAGTGCTTCAATAATTCTGACTGTGTGTAATTTAATAATGCTGACTTTAGGTGTATGTTGAAAATGCTAACTTTATGTTTAATTGAATAATACCGACTTTACGTGTAATACAATAATTCTGCCACTAGGTTTAATTTAATAATTCTGCCACTAGGTTTAATTTAATAATGATGACATTAAGTTTAATTTTATAATGCTGACTTTATGTCTAAGTTAATAATGCTAATTTTAGGTTTAAATGAATAATGATGACTTAAGGCGTAATTCAATAATGATGACTTTAGGCGTAATTTAATAATTGTCACTTTAGGTGTAATTTAATAATGCTCACTTTAGGTTTAATTTAATAATGATGACTTTAGGCGTAATTTAATAATGATTACATTAGGAGTAATTTAATAATGGTGAATTTGTGTGTATTTGATAATGCTGACTAAAGGTGTGAGTTAATAATGCTAACTCTATGTTTAATTGAATAATGATGAATTTAGACGTAATTTAATACGGTTTCCCTCAGGTGTAATTTAATAATCTGATTTTAAGTATAAGATAAAATTGCTTACCTATAGTGCAATTTATTAATGATGGCTTTAGCTGGAATTTAATATGGCTGACTTCAGGTGTAAATTATTAATGATGACTTTATGTGTAATTTAAAAAAGGAGAATTTAGGTGTAATTTAATAATTCTGACTTTCTTTTTAATTTATTAATGCTGACTTTAGATATAAGTTAATAATGTTCACTTTAGGTGTAATTAATAATTATGACTTCAGGACTAATTTAATAAGGCTAACTTTGGTGTTATTTAATATTGCTGACTCTAGATATTAGTTAATAATGCTAACTTTAGGTTTTATTTAATAATGATGACTATTCGTGTAATTTAATAATTTTCACTTTCGGTGTAATTTAATAATGCTCACTTTAGGTTTAATTTAATAATGCTGACTTTATGTGTACTTTAATAATGCTGACTTTAGGTGTAATTTTTCAATGCTAAATTTATGTTTAATTGAATAATCATGACTTTAGGCGTAATTTAGTATTGCTGACTTTAGCTGTAATTCAATTATGCTGACTTTAGCTATAAGTTAATAATGCTAACTTTAAGTTTAATTTAATAATGATGACTTTCATCGTAGTTTACTAGGGCTGACTTAAGGTGTAATTTAATAATGCTAACTTTAGATGTCATTTAATAATGATGACTTTAGGCGTAATTTACTATGGCTGACTTTATGTGTAATTTAATAATGATGACTTTAGGAGTAATTTAATCATGTTGACTTTAGGTATAAGTTAATAATGCTCACTTTAGGCTTAACTTAATAATGGTGCCTTTGGGTTTAATTTAATAATGTTTACCTTAGGTTTAGTTTAATAATGCTGACTTTAGGTGTAAGTTAATAATGATAAATTTAAGTTTAACTTAATAATGATGACTCTATGCGTAATTTACTAATGCTGAGTTTAGGTTTAATCTAAAAATGATTACTTTAGGTGTAATTTCATAATTTATGTTCAGGACATTTTCTTATGTCACTCAATCCTCAAATAAGGGATTTTGTTTGTGTATTTTATTGTTCTCAATTTAAAAAAATTTGTCCTCTTAATCTTTTTTTCTTCTTTCTTCGTCCGCCGTAAAGAGGCTCTCCTCGTTATGTTTTACATTTGCCATTGTTGTCTTTGTTTTTTCTCTATTACGTTTTTTTACTTATTATTATCCACTTCATTCTGTTTCCCTTCATTTTTCATCTACACTATGGAAATTTACAGACAGGTTAGACCTAATTTGCTTTTATCACTCAAATTCCCTTTTATGGACGTGGAATGATTAATTTAAATGAAACATGGAATTAGAAAGGAACCAGAAAAATATTGGAAGACGGCAACTAAAGTTACCTGAGATTAAGAATCTTAATTAGGGTAAATGAAAATGTGTGGAATTTGGAATTAAGAACGAAAGCGCTTGGAATTCCTTTTTTTTCAACGATAAATTCAATTAGAAAAAAGTGTGACATTTTAACTGTCAAAATAAAAAAAATCAAAGGCCCGCAAAATCAAACCTCCGTAACTAATATTTGTTGTTATTTAATTAAAATTAAGAAGCGAAAAGCAACGAGGGAATCACTCCAAGAAAGTTTGTAAGGAGAGATCTGTAAAGCAAGTGTGAAATTAGGGGAAGTTCCACATGTGGGCGCGAGTGATGGGGAGGCGCGCAATTTTCTAGATGTCAACTGCAGTATTGTTGCCATTGCTATACCTGGCGCCCCTTTGAGGGGTCCCATAAGTAAGAAAGATAAAACAAATTCACTCTTAGATTCTGGAATCGCGAGGATTCGAAACCATGCTAGCGTGTGGGCTGTAGCGCGGTGTTAGTGTGGTCGGCCGTGAGGTAAAGAACGTTTGAAGGCGCAGGTTCGAATTCCCGAATAAATAAATAATTATCAATATTTTTATTATATTTATCGTTTTTATTATTATATTTAAATAGTATTAAAAGATAAAATAGGTTTCTTGAAATAACTTTGCATGTATTAAGTGTTTGTAATTATATTCCATTTCTTTTCTTTCTTTCTAATTCTTTTTGAGGTTGACCACTGCTTAAAATCTATCACTTGTGTTCCTTTTTCCTGTTTGTTGGTTATTTTTTAAACCTGGGAAAAGGCAAGTTTGACATTTCGGTGGCCCTGCCTTTGTATGTAGTGGCACGGGGTAGAATCCTCCCTATTTATGAAAACTGGTAAGATTTCTTTTGTAAATAGTTTCTTGGCTATTATGAAATGTTTTTTTTTTTTATAAAATAGTATTTCTAAATATTCCCAATATTTATTTTTTCATAGAGATGAATAATTTATATAGGCACACACACAAATATATATATATATATATATATATATATATATATATATATATATATATATATATATATATATATATATATATATATATATATACGAGGGGCGGTCAATAAGTTTTGCAATTCGGATATAAGGAAACGAGATATGAGGAAAAGTGTATTACTATTTTTCAATATAACTACCTTCGACTTCAATGCACTTGCGCCACTTGTCCCTGAGGCTTCGAATTCCCGACAACCAGAAATCTCCCGACTGCTGTTCAATCCACTCCTGGACGGCGAGCTGGACATCTTCATCATCCCCAAACCGGCGTCCACACAGTGCAGCCCTTACCTGGCGAAATAAAAGGTAGTCACTAAGGGCCAGATTTGGACTGTAGGGGGAATGGTTGAGCTCCTCGAATCCGCACTCGCGCAGGGCAGCTTGTGCAACTCTGGCCTTGTGGACAGGGGCATTGTCGTGGAGAAACAGGACACCGCGTGTCAACTTGCCGCGTCGCTTCTGACGGATGCACTTCTTCAACCCAGCCAGTTCCATGATCTTTCCGTCTAAGGGTTGGGTCCGGAAGCACAGAGAGCCTCTGTGCTTCTATGCCATGCTTTTGAGCTTGGTCTCGGAATCACAGTGATGGACCCACGTTTCATCACCTGTCACTATGCGTGACTCGAATCCCGCCGGGTCTTGGTTAAACCAGGGCAGCAGCTCCTCCGAACTTTGACGACGTTGAAGGCGATCATGGGGCGTGACGTTTCTAGGAACCCAATAGGCAGAGACCTTAGTCATGGCCAAATTGTCGTGGATGATGTTGATAACACCTCCATGTGATATTCCAAGTTCTCGCTCGATTTATTCGACCTTCACCTGTCGATTTTCGGGGATCATCCTCTTCACACGGGCCACATTGTCCTCGTTGGTCACGTCTGACGGGCGTCCTGGACAGGGCTCATCTTCAAGGGACTCACAACCATGGGGGAACTCCCTATTCCAGCGAGCAATGGTTGCATAGAAAGGGGCGGTGTCGGTGTACACTGCAACCATGCGTTCATGGATCTCTTTTGCATTCTTGCCTTCATTGGTCAAAGATTTGATCCCTGCGCGGTGCTCAACCTTCTCCATTGTTGAAAAACTTGTGACTGACAATCTGCTATCAGCTACTGCTTCTTAAATAAACGAGGCAGGAACGTGCGGCTGCAGGTTCTGACTTGTTATAACTTGTCCTAACCCCCCCACAAACAGCCATCCCCCTTCCTCTGTTTTGCCCTACCGATTCGCAACACTTATTGACCGCTTCTCGTATATATATATATATATATATATATATATATATATATATATATATATATATATATATATATATATATAGCATGAATATGAAGACCCAGGTGATTACACAAATCATTTATTGGCCGGACATTTCGGACCTTTACTAGGACGATCTTCAACGACTATATCGTCGAATGAGAAGGAATTGAGGAGGAGTAATTATTTAGGTTTGGATTTATTTTAATGATATATAGAGACTCTAAATATCAACAGAAATCGAGAAAAGTTAAAGCTGAAGATAATATAGTAAAAGAATCAGAATTAAGAGGATGATGGTGATACTCTGAATGTTGCCTGATGGAAGAGGCTTCCATATATATATATATATATATATATATATATATATATTTGTTTTTACAATTTAATATAATAGGTTATTTTTTGTTTACTCCAGTAACTTTTAAAATGTGATAATCAAGTCAGTTTTTTATAATTTTAATTTCTATTATTATTTTTAAATACCACTGGGTAATATTATTTAATTCTATATATTGTTATTAGTGTTTTTACTTTAATTTTAATAATTGTCAATTTTATTATTCTAACTTGCCTTCTTCCGCTTTTTTAATGCATTCCTTTAACTGTTTTTAATTAATGTTCCTTTCCCTTCTCATTAGACAATATAGTCGTTGAAGATGATCCTAGTAAAGGTCCGAAACGTGCGGCCAATAAATGATTGGTGTAATCACCTGGGTCTTCATATTCCTGCTACATATCAGATTCCCAAGGAACAAATCAATTACTAGTATTATATATATATATATATATATATATATATATATATATATATATATATATATATATATATATATATATATATATATATATATATATATATATATATATATGGAGCTCAGCCGTGAAGCCTGCATTTAATATTGAGGATAAATCTCAGAGCCACGAGAAACGGATGTAACATCTTTTCATTTTTCCCGTTTCGAAAACTAAAAGTTTTCATCTTCAGGCTAGAATAAGTTTAGACAGTTAATACATTTGAAGCAAACTTGAAAAGGCTAATAAGACATTATTTTGAAAGATGATCAATTATAAAATATCAGTAAAATGTACTATAAGTTAAAATTTTAAATATGACTTGGCAATAGTTAAATTTGCTTTAAAACTGACTAAAAAATTTAGTTAATAAATTTAAAGTTTATTGCAGAAATTAATTAAAAACTATAAGAGAAATTGACCTTCAATAGTTAAAGATAATAAATTTAAACTTTGTTTTTAATTTTGTTAAAACTATAAGAGTTAAAAACATTTAATATAAAAACGGTTAATTTTGGTACCTACTAAAGTGGATCCATCCTAGAGAGTGAATGGTGGGTTTAACAAGGGGGTAGTACTTATAGGTTACAGTGATACTTGGGAGAGAGCAACATCAACTAACCAAACACTAGTAAAAAAAAAACCAACTAACAAACTGTAGTTAAAATTAGTTAATTAATAAAGATATTGCACTTAAATCTTCCCTGAGTGTAGATTGGTAGTGTTTGATATATAAAGATTCGATGGTTCTTAAGCAATGTTGGTTGTTGTTGAAAATTATCAATAGAAATGTCAGTTTTACAGCTTATGTTGTTTTCCCTAATAGAAGACTTCTCTTTTTTATTTAAGATTTTGATGTGCGCCAACTAATCAACATATGAGTAGAGAACCAGTACAACTGGGGCATTTAAATAAATAAACATTGTCACTGCGGAACTCCAAAAAGATAGGATCTTTACTGCTAAAAAACTTCCTATCGATAATTTGTTTAGAAAAACTATTTGGGGGTTGATTTGGAGAAAATATCTTTTTAAAGATGTATAAGATATTTTTTTTAAAAGTATCGTTTAAAAACTCCAACTAAAATTAGTAAATATATGGGCATTTTAGGAACTTTTATGCTTGGTTGAGGGGGTCAATGAGTTTATCAAGTAGGTTTTTGAAAACTCTATCATATAGGTCAGAAGGGAATAATTTTTATATAAAATTTTTCCTAAGAAAAATAAATTCATTATGGATTGATTGGTAAGTGGATGTTAGCGAGAAACTTCTATGTATTAAAGTTTATTTATTTAAATGTCCCAGTTGTATTGGAGCCTCTTACATTGGCAGCACTGTCAGTTCTCTTGGAGCTAGGTTCTCTGCTCATATGGTGATTAGATGGCGCACATCAAAATCTTAAATAAAAAAGAGAAGTCTTTCCTTTAGGGAACACACCATAAGCTGTAAAACTGACATTTTTATTGATAATTTTCAAGTATTAGCCTTTAACAACAACCAACATTGCCTAAGAACCATCGAATCTTTATATATCAAACACTACAAACCTACACTCGAGAAAGATTTAAGTGCAATATCTTTATTAATTAACTAATTTTAACTACAGTTTGTTAGTTGTTTTTTCTCGCCTCGAAGATCTAGTTAAAAAATTTGTAAGAAATATTAAGAAAATACAAGTTAAAATTACTAACGCTGCCACAGCTGTGGACTTCAATAGAACCTGCATATATATATATATATATATATATATATATATATATATATATATATATATATATATATATATATATATTTATCGGTAAAAATCACGGGAGGTAACACGTGAATAGGTATTAATATTTGCTTATACCACGTAGGGAAAAACAAAAATTGATTGGAGTTAGTACTTATGTTGTCTTAACATTTTCAAACTCACAATGGTTTATAAAATAGAGGGACACCTCATTTATACAAAGCGATGTTATCCCCATAAGGCCAGATATTTTATGACCTCTGATAGGTTTGCTTTGAGGTAGAAAGATTAAACTGGATCTAAAGAAAACAAACCGGGGCTAATATTTACATTTCTCTCCTTTGTGCTGGAGATTAGGAACGATTCAAAGATATTTCTGTTAATAAAATCATTTATATGTATTGTGATAACTGCATTTAACCAGTTAATCTGATGACCCATCTTAAGCCTGTGGACGGCCAAGCATTATTTTTATATCCCTTAGATACTGCATTTTGATGTTGCTTAATTCTTACAGAGATATTTTTAAAAGTTTGACCTACATAGAATTAATTACTATCCAAACAAGGTATACTATATACAATATAATTAACATATTTCTTAATGTATGATTGGTACTACATACAAGAAATTATCATGGTAAGGTAAAAGTAATATGTTGTGTAAAGGTTCTGTTTTCCATAACTTGCGGTTATACAATGTTTCTTTAGCTTTA
>OZ018338.1:4658724-4661224 GCA_963969495.1 Ceratothoa steindachneri | reverse complement strand
CGGGGCAATCCTATTCAAGCGCCGATGCTTCGTCCAGTTCTACGAAGGTATCTTCATGGGCGCGTTGGGGGTTCTTTTTTTCTTGGGGTCCAGGGACAGTCTCCGTGTCCTTGTCTGGGGCCTTATCACCTAAGGGTGTTAGTGATTCACACTCCTCATTTTCCGTCCTAAAGTCCTGATTAGGGGTCTCAGAGAAATCGGACGGTATCGGGGTTCTGATGGGGACGGGCTCCTGGGCTTTTTTCTTAACTCGGCCTTGAGGAAGGGCGGCCTGAAACACAGGGTCGAAACTTACTTGGGGACTCTGTCCTATAAGTACGGAACAGAATTGTATGGGTGCTACAATGACTTCAGCCCAGCCATTATAATATTGACACTGCAGGTAACATCTAGCGACGGGGAATCGGTTCGCCCGCCCAAGGTAGTCATGTACCACCGCAAATTTTTCGTGGTTAGAGGCCACTGGGAGGAGTTCGTCGGACACGATGAAGCACGTACATCCTGTGTCCCTGACGAGAGTCAATACTCGACAGCTGTCCACGCTGCCCTCCTCATATTTCAAAGTTCCCGATGAACTTTTACCAAAAACAAAATTTACCTGGTGGCCTGACGGAGGGGGAGAAGTTTCTGCTTGGGTCTGCACCTCCGGGGGAGCCGGGGTTGTATTAATCTGGTGAACTTGGTGGGCTGGTCCGCTTTTAAGCCTAGAATTTTGGGGGCAATTCCAGCTCATGTGGTTTTCTACACCACAGGTGAAGCATATGGTTGGTCGCTTCGGGAAGAGAGATGGAGGAGAAGTCTTAACGGGAGGTTTGGAGTCCCGTTGTTGGTTTTGGGGAAAGAAGTTTGGGGGTTTTACGGGGCTCGGAAACTTTGTCAGCTTTCCTGGGAAGGGGCGCGAATCCTTCCTTCTTTCTTCTCGTTGGATTTCTCTTTCTCGTTCTTCTCGTTGTATTTTTCTTTCTCGTTCTTCTCGTTGTATTTCTCTTTTTCGTTCCTCTCGTTGTTTTTCTCTTTCTCGTTCTTCTCGTTGTATTTCTCTTTCTCGTTCCCCTCGTCGGATTACTCTTTCCCTTTCTATTACTTCCATTTTTCTTTGAAATTCTGCTTCAATCCGAGCTAATTCAATCTGATGGTCAGCTTGTCTTATCCGTTCCTCTCTTACTCTTTCTTCCTCTTTTCTTTGCTCCTCTTGAATGTACTCAGTTAGTTCTTTTCCAAAAAGTCCACAGGACTCTCCTTGCGCTTTAAAGATTTCAAACTGAGTCATCTTTGCACTTGGGGGCGCACTAGTCAACCAACTAAAATTCCTTGCAACAAGAATTATGCCTCTATAGAATTAGCCTACCTAAATAGGGGCACTGACCTATTCGTACTTGGTTTCTCAATCTAAATAACCACTGACTAAAATCACAAAAAAACAAAACAAATTATTATAACCGTTCCTTGAGCTACTCCAGCTTCTTAAGTTTAAAAAAAAAGGGGATAGCAATCGTTAAAACAAAAGGGAACTACTATATTCTATTATTATAACGAATAACACTATGCTTTACTCGATTGAGACTAGTGTTTGCAAAGATATAGCGTTAAACCTTACACACCTGATACCAAATTTAAATAGTATATATATATATATGTCGTAGAATGACTCCCAACGATACCATATATTACACTATTCGTTGAGGGAACTTCCTTAATTATCTTTAGAGTGCGTTTACTGTCTGGCGGCCGATATTATGTATCTTCGAAATGCTTAAGAAATGGAACTGAGCTCAAGGATAATAATATTGCTATCATTAATAAAATAGAGTTTTATTAATAATAACTATAAACAATACACAAAAACGGAAAATATTGACATAAACAGAATGGAAAGGGTCGTGGAGACTCGGGCTAATCCGAGGATTAAAGGATTAAAAAAAAGGTAAAACAAATATAGAGTTAAAGAGATGGGATGGTTCGATAAACAATTTAAAGCACAGGATAGAATTGACAAAAGGGATCCATACTCAAAAGGTGACGTTTGGCTTACGTAACTTTTCATTAGGGTGCAGTGGAAGGTACTTGAAGGAATATTCGGTCCGCTGGCGAGTTCCAGCCGAAGGGGGGGAGGATAAAAGGATCCTGACGAGGCGTCTTGGGAAGGAGAACCGTTTCTCGACGAACGGCTTGAAGAACAATGGCTGTTCTAGGTTGTTCTCTTCTGAACAAAGGGGGGGATGAGAACCGTCTCTTGTCTACGGGCTCAAGAACAATGGCTGTTCTAATGTTGTTCTCCTTTGAACAACAGGGGAGGTGAGAACCGTTTCTTGGCGAAGGGCTCAAAACGAACAATGGCTGTTCTAATGCTGTTCTCTTTGAACAACAGGGGGGGATGAGAACCGTTTCTTGGCGAAGGGCTCAAAACGAACAATGGCTGTTCTAATGCTGTTCTCCTTGAACAACAGGGGGGGGGGGAAGAGAACCGTTTCTTGGCGAAGGGCTCAAAACGAACAATGGC
>OZ018338.1:4648724-4653724 GCA_963969495.1 Ceratothoa steindachneri | reverse complement strand
CTTTCTATTGCCTCTAAAAAACTCGGGTTTCTTGTCTCATTGCTCATTCGCGTCCAATTTTCTCTTTCTCTTATATATATATATATATATATATATATATATATATATATATATATATATATATATATATATATATGAGATAAGTTTTTGCCAGATGAATTGAATAAAATCCTAAGGAGATATAAAAGAGAAATTAAAAAATCAAGGAAAAATATAATTGTTATGTAATGAAGGTGGAAAATGTTATAGTAAGCAAACAAGTAAAAGTGGTTCGAAGGGAACGAATGCTTTGAACAGGTAGTCAATGATATCAAAAAACGAACGAACTTAATATCAAGAAACGAACGAACTTAATATCAAGAAACAAACGAACTTAATATCAAGAAACGAACGAACTTAATATCAAGAACGATCGAACTTAATATCAAGAAACGAACGAACTTAGCGGGAATCGAATGCTGACTTAGTACAAGAGAATTCGACTGATAAACTTCCAATAATGGGAGTTTGAATTAGTGGGGGGATTGAAATAAAACGTTAAAATAAACATATGTATGAAAGGCAATTAGTAGAGAATGAACCGACTAACAAAACAAAAAAGGAAACGGTGATATAAAATATGATATAGTGAAGAATAATGAATTATCCGTGAATGTGTTCATGGAAATAGTATAAAACTAAGATACTCTGAGTTTTGGAAAGAACGAATAATCACGGATAATGGTAGTAAGAGAAGATATTAACGGAAGATTAACTCGGGTAGAATAGCGTGAATTGTGCTTACTACTAAGGAAAACAGACAAAGAAGACGATTGAAGGAGCCACTGCTTACGCGGGGACTTTTATAATAGAAAACGAACCAGTTTTGCAATTTGAGACAATGATTCGACGAACATATCTCGTTCAAGTTCACGAGAGAGTGAGGCGAGCGATAACTCTAGGGCGGAAAACTGATACGAACATAGGGAATCTTCCTTGAAGTATGGGAATATAATTGAATTAGAAACAATAAAGAAAATGGAAGATAAATATATCGCGTAAGAGAGATTACTTTGCCTAGCCAAAACTAAGAGAAAGTGGAACAAATAAAATGATAGGCAGTCAAAACATTTAATATTTCGGGAAAGGAATTTCTTTCGTACGGTTGTACAAATCTCTCGTGTATAGGAACAAGTGCCAACCATTCATGAACAGTAATGTCATTAAACATTATACGAATGGGGTTTAATTCTGAATCATTTAGGGGAAAATAATTATGGCTGCAAACATCCAAACCACTGTTTACACTATCGAACAGAGCATCTTTTTCATGGATTTCGGCGTACTTGTCTCCGAATTAGACTGTTCTTCGGTCATCACCGACAATAAATCTTTTGGAAGAGCCCCGCTTTTGCCAGGCCCTAACATATTTAAATTTCTAGGAGCAGCATTTATTTGGTTCTCCTTCTTTAAAGTAGAAATCTTTGGAGCAGCCCTTTCTCCAACGGGCTTTCTACTCTGGTCGCAGAGTTCACTCCCTCACCATTTATTAACTCAATTACGCGCGATCCGCTACTTAACACCTCATCAAGAATTGACCCATCATCGCTATGACCGATAATCTCTGCGATAAATAGTCCTCTGTATATGTATCCCTTTTCTATAACTTATAACCCATCCTCAGATTCAGTATTTTTTCCGTTTACTCTCTTTATTTTCTCACTAAAACGAACTCTTTCTTGGAGCTGTATTTATACATTCTCTGGGACACACAATTCCACTAGGTTTTTAGTTTCCACTGTGAGCTCTATTGGTACTTGCCCCCAACTACAAGCTAATTTATTTTCTAACACAGTATCTTCTTTGTTACAGCTTGTTACGCGGCCGTAATTTTCTATACTGTTACGGGTAGGGTTAAGTCCGACAATACTAAAGAAAATAATAAGAACCTCGTTATGAACACGAGGTTACAAAATGCCAATTATAGACTTAACTGGACTCTATGCCAGTCTTAAGAAACCCCAAATGTGTACAGACAGTTAAGTAACAATGATAAGTTACATTAATTGCTTAAATCAGAATTCAAATTATATATAGCATAGCCTAGTATTGGTAAAGGCAAAACAAAGAAAATATAGAAAATTAATATATTAAGGTTATAAATGAATATATGAGGTTTGGAGAAACATGAATATCATATTTACAGTTTATACAATACGTACAAATAAAAAAATCTTATTAGTACTTATCACACGTTGAGAGAGAGGTCCAATGTACATAGGCGCCAAACTTGACAACTATAAGAGACTTACATTGCAGTAGTAGTGCACTGAATAATCATACAAAACAATAGAGCACATTAATTGAATAGTTACACAAAATCTAGAGCAAAAAAAATCCTGTAGGAGCGCGTTAAGTGGTTGGAGGTGAACTGCCTAAAGTTGGGGAACTTTAAACTTAAATAAGTATTAGTAGCAAGTTAGTTGGTTGTGTGGTAGGAGGCTAGTTGGTTGTACAATGGGCAATTACTAAAGGAGTTGGAGATTGTTGCTCCGATATTACACAAATATATACATCACAAATAAATATATATTACATTACAATTACATAAATTTATATAATGAATCCTTTTAACTATTAGTATACATAACAATACTAGTATTAACAGGTGTTACCACACGATTCCCATGATTCAACCCTACAACTGAGCAATGCGACACTTTATTTCCTCTGTGACTCAACTCATGGACTCCAGTTTGTTCCATAGACTCAACATGACTCGTAGATCGCTCTCGTAGCCCATCGTTTATAGAACAAGGTGATGGCTCTCTTAGTTCATCATTCAACACATTCATCTCGTTTAGTCGTCGCACACGACTGTTAGTTTCATCATTAGACATTTGCGGGAACTCTACATCCAGCAAATTGTCTGAAAAGGCATAACTCAACTCGGGTGCCTCTGTGCCCTCAAATAGCTCTGTGGGTGCATCCTCCTCCTCGCGGTTCGATGCACTTGACTCACGTAAACATTGTGCTCGATCATTACCGTTGGTCAACGCATGTGTATTTCTTCTACCTCAAAGTTGCTTACCGACTGGGTATATTTCCCAAGCATTCTGGTTCATAAAGTCTATCCCTAATAGAAAATCAGTTGAAAAGGCAACCCTATTATCTACAATTTGAACTAAGATTGGGTACAGCATCATCCACACTTAAATAAAACTCTAGTTCCCCCAAAGTAGGGATTTCGTTTCCTTGCGCGTCGGTCAATCTAACACGAGATTTGGTAATATGATTCCTGCCTGGGTACCAAGTTAGCAGTTTATCCACAAAAGCTTGTTTCACTAAGGAACTTGCCGCTTCGGTATCCAACATAGCGGTAGCCGGCAATTGTCTTACTCGTCATCTTACTACTAGTTCTAGTAATGGGTTTATTGGTACTACCCTAATGGGAAGGGGTTTGCTTAATACTGAGGAGGCCCTTCGTCTGGCGGAGAGCCTCCCCCCCCCCCCAAAGGTTCCGTATAATACGGGCTCCTAACCTCCGGGTAAAGCTCAGGATACCCAAATTCTAGTTCATAAGCAGTGAGAATATCGTCTCGTTCGGACCTAACGACCCGTATATTCTTTGTACTGGACCCTGCAAATCGATTCTCTGTTCGATCGGTACGGGTTCGTTGTGGTGAGTTGGATGGAAACCCCCAACGAATTCCTCCCTGCTACAGGTGCTCGGCTGCAGCCTTCACAATTTTTGGTTTCAGCTCTCCTGTGTTCGTTCTTACGGCATACCAATAAGTATGGAGGATTACTACATTCAGCACCATAGTGTCCTTTGACCTCACAATTATGGCACTAGGAGTTTCTCGCATTGTATCATTCTGTGCCTAACTCGATCACGATTAAAACACCTGTCTACCCTCGGAGTGTTTGCACGTTTATCCTTCCTAGGTAGACTCTCCTTCCACTTATCATTTCTATCGTTCGCATAGCCGGATTCGTATCTAGTTTGGGTTCGTTGGGCGGGTGTATGAGCTTGCGCATTTACATATATACCGAGTACTTGGAGCTAGATAGATAGAGATTTTTGGTTTCTGTGGCCGTTGGCAAAAGGCTTCTGGTTTATCCTCTCTCGCTTTACTTAAATCGATGTTAACATCCTCATCTAACTTAATTTAATTCTGGAATTTCTTTTGTGCATTAGGTGGAATGTTTGCGTAAATTGCAGTTGCAGTTAATAGATTTCTTAGCTCTTTCATATTATTACGCCAGAAGTTTAATAAAGTTTCTACGGCTTTAAGTGCTTCCCCAATTTGTTTTATGTACCCTGCTGTAAAAATGTGTATCTCCTCTTTCTTGTCTTTATTCCACCTTTGGCCGAATGCCGCAGCTAATCCAGTCAAGGGCTGTTCTTCACTAATTTGTTTGTTAGGATGGCTGAGCGCCTCTTTGAGCAAAGAACTGGATTTGCTAATGATAGTGGACGTGTTATGTTAAAAGTGTGTGGGTACATAGTGTTTGATGAGTTGGTTGGAAGTGTGGGATTTGGTGGATGTGTAGGAGTTTGTTCCATCGTCTCAAAAGAAAGGGGTTTGAATCTGTGGTGCCAGAAGAATCGGGAGTTGGGGGGAAACGCGGTACTATGGTATCATAGCTGTTAATATTATCACTAAGAGTAACTAAGGGGAAAGCTACAGCTGATACATTAACCACTAAGTGCCAAACCAATATTAATCCGTTTCCACAAGAAATATACAATATCTACTCTAACTAAAATTGCTACGGAAATATAAAATGTATTTTAGCTCAATTATTTCAATAAGAGATAACGTAAAGTTACAAATTCTTTTAAGGTGTAAAGCTCTGTTCCCTAATAATTTGCACTGAAACTGCTCAAATGAAGCCTAAATTTCTCGTCTTCAATATCGTACCAGAACCATAAGGATTTGATCTTAATTACAGACTAAACCAAAAATGACTTCGTATAAATTCACGAATAATTGAAAAGTAAGTGAAAAATCGTT